>VYXF01009980.1:71297-235105 GCA_013397295.1 Polioptila caerulea | reverse complement strand
CGTCCCGTCCGGGCGGGCACGGAGGCTGCCGTGCCGCTGCGAGGTAAGCTGCGCTGCGCGGGTAACTTTGCGGGCCGGCCGGGGCTTTCGCAGCTATGGCAGCTGGTCACTGCCCTCCGTCTGCAATGGAAATCGCCTTGGCTCCATTTTATTCTTGAGATTATTTATACCCATAAGGACTAGTCGTTCTTTAAAGGGCCATCATGCTGTGGGATATTAGCGCCTCTCTGTTTTTCCGAGTATCCAGAAACGGTGTCGATGTTACACCACAATTTTTGCGAGCCTTTATTCAAGCTTTATTATTTGCAGGTAGAATAGATTGTAGATGCAGAGAAGTAGGTTTGGGAATGAGCTTCTGGTGCTTGTAAATAGAAGTGCTGTATTTCTGTCAGGGGGAAGGGGGAGCAGATTACAACATTGCTTTTTAAATGAGAGGGAATGCACACGGGCATTTTCTGTATGTATACCTTCGGACTCAGCAAACTGAGTGAATCTGGTGTGCGGAGTGTGTGTCTACTTGTCCCGAGAGAGCTAAAGCCAGGATGTATGCATTACGGTTGTTCATTCATCAGCGGCTGCAGATAATGCAATTACCAAGTCAGCGGCGCATGGATGCTGCCCTGCCTGCGACATGCTGAGAATACCGTACTTTAGGAAGCCAGCACTTGCTGTAGTTTGGATAAAACAGGAGCTGGGAATGGCCGGGTATGAAACCGTTGTGTCTTTAAGAGGAAAGGAGGCTACTGGTTAGTCTCACTCTGTTTTTTCTGAAGATTTCTATTTTGTGTGCTTACACCTCTCTGCAGAGGTGTAAGTACCTTTTGCAAGCAGTTCATAAGGAATTCAGGAGTGAAAAATAATTGGCAACAGCTTCAGGTATCACCAGTGCCTGATGAATGGTAGGTGGTTTAAATGTCAGAATATGCAGTAGTTTGAGTCAAATCCTGTCATAGAAAGGGCTTCATTTAGCTCTCAGTTTTTTATTTACAGATCAGATTCTGCAGCCAGGGTATGGCTACCTCACTCCTGAGGTGTCTTGGAAAGGAAGGAGAAAAAAATCACCAGCGTGATTGCCATGGACACAACTATTCCTTATTTATTTATTAGGCTATTAGGGTAATGAAGAAAAGCCATGCCTGCCCTGCTGTGCAGATCTCATTTCAGCAAAACTGCCTGGGCTCCTGCTGTTACCCTTGTTTCATTTTTAACCAGTAAGTGCCCTGTGCTCGTGTCAGTGCCGTGGTTTTTACTCCTTTATGTATGGGTTAAATAAAGGAGCTCCCAAATCAAGGGCACCTGAGTGGAACCCAGATGGCTGATAGTGGGATTTGTTCTAAGTAGAATCTTTTCTTCACTCTTCTGCCCAAAGCAGTGTTTCCTTACTTGTAGTTGTTGCTTTTATATTCTGCCTGGTAGTGCTATTACTGCTGCTGCTTTGTGTAAATATTTGGTATATTAGTATTTCATTTTTATAGATTATGACACTTGAAGATTTTTCTCTCTTGTATGTCTTGATACCTTGTCATAAAAAGACATCTGTCCCAAATGCTTCTTTCTCTAAGAGGTCTGGCAAGGCAAGGGGTGGTTTAACTTGCTCAAGGTTAGTAGCTGATTGCTGTCTCTTGGCTTCTAAAGGCTGGACCACAGGTTTGGTTCTGCTGCATGGATAGACATACCAAAACCATGTATGTATCACATTGGTGTCCCTAACGAATCCCATTTCTTTTTCTGTTTGCACCCCCCATTTTCTTGTTCAGTAGGCATACTTATTGTCTTTAAATAGGAATAGTTATTTTTAAAGATAATGCTGTTCTGTAAAGCCAATATAGATTCATAATGATATATAAAGTAGTGATATAAGTAGAGATATTTATAAAGTACAGCACATGTGCCTTTTTTGGAATACATCAGATATTTTGTAAACAGACACAGAAACACACGCATACACACAAGCTCACACCTAAGCTGCTTAGAAGAAGAAAGAAACAGTACCTAATAAATTTCACATACCCAGGAGGCTAATCTAAAAGTCAGGAAGGTAAGAATTATGTGTTCCATGTGTATATTATTAGCAGCTTCCTTTTTCTTTGATACATAAGTGATTCAAAGAGTACAAATGTAAGGATTCCTCCAAAGGATGGTCATGTGATAAACAGGTCTCTTCTTGTGTTTTCTGTTTGTAGGGGAGGGAAAATATTTGGAGTAGGGGGAAAGGAGAACTCGAAGCAACTTTGAAGCACTCTGCAAATGTTGAATTACAAGTTTACTGTTTCTGCAAAGGTTGGATCTGGGGGAAAAACAGGAATGATAAACCTTTGTGAAAATTACATGTTGTGTTTTGAAGAATGCACTCTGTGTATGTGAGTGCAGCATATGTATGCACACACTCGGGTCACTATTAAGACATGGCAGCAGATGTTCACAGAATTTACATATACTGATGTGTTACTGGATACAATGTGCCAATTAATTGATGAACCTACTACAGAATGCTTTGTCTCAATGGTATTCTGCAGTAGAGAGATGCACTGGTTCATTCTCTGTTCTTCTATGTTCCTTTGGAGTTATTTTTCAGGTTTTTTGTACCTTGCCTTTGCTAAATGCCCCTTTGGTCTTATGACAGCACAGTGCAGATGGGGAGACCAAAAGAGTGCCTTTGCTGGTTCTGTTTGCTTTAAGCAAAAACTGTAATATACATCTCCTAAGATGGATGAACAATCACGATATTTTCTCTCTCTGCAGAGTCCTTTGCAATGAACTACAGAAGTTCTGTTGGTCTGATCCTGAAGTCTTCAATCTCTTCCATAATCCCATTATCTGCTGTGATGCTATATATGTGAATGAGCATTAAGGAATTAGGTTGTACAGTGTGTGTTGTTTGTGGTGCAAGTTAAGACAGGGTCAGCACTTTCATTGCTTAGTGTAATTTATATCAGAGGAGAGGCTACCTATAGGATTATGGAAACTGCTGTGCCTTTAAGAACAGACAAGTTTTCAGCTGAGAAGTTTTTTTTTGGGGGGGAGATATTTGATTTGGATTTATTCAGCATTGGGAAATGCACTGGCAGCATGGATAAAGTTCAGTGTTCTTTGAAAACTGTTTTTACTTCAGGCCTTTGAAGTTCTCAGTCATGGGTAGGTTGTTTTAGTCTTTGCTCTTATTGTGTAAAAGACTATGCTAGGGCTTTTACTCGCTGCTTAGGATCTCTGAAGTAGGAACATAAAAGCCTGGGTTTTCAACAATGCTGGATACCCAGATGCTTCCCTTCACTTTTTCCTTTTCCTTGGATGACTGATGCTTAGTCTGTATATTTAAATAGGGCTTTATGAACCTGACCTTAGACTTTAGTATGATTTCCATCTCTGCTCCTTTGCAGAATGTATTGGGACCCTTCTGCCACAGTACAAGCAGGATTCAGTATTTGGATCAGTTAGAGGAGAGGGTTTGGGAAGTGATGCTGTCATGTCCTCACACTCAGCCAAGAGAGTGCTTACCCAAGCCTGACAGTAAAGGCAAATGTGCTGCTGCAGGTGTCTTTCAAAGCAGGTGCCATACTGATGCCATACGTGCTTGGGTTCATCAGCACTCTAAATTCTTTTTGCATGGAAATTGATCCGTGCCAAACTGCTTGGGCAGTGGTGGTCAGACACTTTGTGATAACTCTGCCAACTGGATACAGACATGCCTCACTCTCATGAGGATTTCTAAAACGGACACTACGTGCCGTCACAGAGAGAAATACTATTTAAATACTGGAAGAAATAGCACTTCTGTATATCCTTTTTCATGGTTTCACTAAAATATAATGAAGCATGATTAAGTAATTTTGAATTCTTGTATCATGGATGCTGTTCTTTGGAATGTGTTTAGGAAAACAAATAGTATTAGATGAGAATAATGAGGTAGAAAAACTGGTTTGTTATGTGCTTTTCAGATCAGACACTTTGTATCGGAATTTGGGTGAGTGAATGTCCGTATGTCAGTTGGTATTTTATTCTTTCCCCCTTCCTTTACATCTTGACATCTATCTAATGTGTACAATGTAAACCTGGGTATTTGGGTTTCTTACCTATTCAGAGTAAGAGGATATGATCTGGACTGATTTTTGGGTGAGTTCCATATCCTGTGTGAAGTCTCTCTAGCCACAGAATTACAGTGTTACACTAAATGTTTCTTATCTACACATGCCAACATAGCAGGCAACTCTGCTATCACTTTGCAGTTGAAGGAGATGAGATGTGGAGAGGTAAAGCAATTTCTGAAAAAATTTACCTTTTATATCCGTAGCCAATCTTGTAAAAGTTTATTGATGTTTGCCCTCTTCATAAACAATAAAAACTTTGAAGTGAGTGACCTTATCTTAGAAAGCAAAGTGTTGCTAAAATTATTCTTCGCTAGGAAAACTTCTGAAAACTTCAAAAAGTCTGAACTGTGTAAGTTGAGGCTGCCTGAAACAGCTCTGAGTCCTTGCAGCAGATACCGTGAGACTGTGGACTGTTTTCAGGTGATTCCCACTTCGTCTTGCCCATCTGAAATTGTCACTAGAGGGGTAGAATATTTGACTAGAGACTGTACTGTGGAGAGTCTCCTCACAGTCCTGGCTGTGTCTGAGCTTTCTTCTGGCAATACCAGCAGGGTCACTGAAAGCTCATTCTGAGGTTCCTTCCAGGAAATAAGTGAATTCCGTGCTCCACACAGTTGTGAAGATACAATCTCTGTCTCCAGAAGCCTTAGAGAAGGTCTTTGTGTGGAGCTCTGTCCATCATGTAGTGTGAGAGATATGGCACATGGTGTTCAGTGTATCAGCTTAGAATTACCAGTCAAATCTTTTGTTGCAAAAAAAATTGCAGTTAATCTCTGCTTGCTGCCCTATGCCACTGTATTGTGTTTGAAGAAGATATCTTCTCACAAACCTGTTGGGCACAAGTCTGCAGAATTGGAAAGGAATATATCACATACACAGACATGTTGGGGGGCAGTTAAAATGTGTATATGCCCCAGAGTTACAGCTTCTAGAAAAAATCATTAGGTATCACAATTTCCCTTGATGCAGTGTGACATTTGAGGATCTAGAAATAGCACTCTTATTACACATTTTAATAGGTGACTAGATATTTAGTTTTATTTCTTGTCTTGACAAGTCTGTTTGTGCTGTCAGTACACTAGACTGAAAGCTTTTAGGCTGATTAATTATTAAAACAACCCACTAAATATTTTACGTGTTTTAATTTTTTTTATCTTATCTATTGATATTTTTCTTCAAAGAGATTACAGTATCCGAGGAAAACCTTACTGCAATATGTGCTAAGAATTTATATAACTTCCTATAAAAGATTAACAAGTGCGAAGGTTGTGTAAATATATTAATTTCCTCACTCTATCTTTGATTCAGTTTCTTTTCTCTTTCTCTATTCTACTTCTCCAAATCTTTTAGTTGGGTAAGTAACCAAATAACTGTTTCTTTTTTGGAACTTATATGTCCAGCAGATGTGTACTCCTCTCATATAAGATGATATATGAATGTACAATAAATGCATGTGGCAGAAAGTTTGCTTTCTGGAACATAACTCTATCTTTGATTCAGTTTCTTAGACTAGGGCAGACAGGGCTGTTGTAAGACTGGGCAGACACACAGCCATGAAGAACACATGGTTTGTGTCCTACCTTGCCATATTATTAGGCACCATCTTGTAGCATATCTGTGAGTTGTGAGTCCTTCAGCCAACTATACAAGTGTACAAAAATATCAGAGAATTAGAGACTACAAACTTGGAAATCACATTTCCTCAGACACTGAAGACACTTGGATTTGAATTTAATACCTTGAGAAAGGCAAGAAAATACTTTATTTGCTATTCTGACGTGTAGATGTTTCAAAGACCAGTACAAATTTTGTTGTGATTCTCCTGAAAGTGGTGCTTAGTTACACATATGGCAGTGCACATATGTGCACACAAACAACGTATTGTTGTTCTGGAGCTTTTTTTCTATTTTACTGCCTGGATTCAAAGAGCACTGGCACCAGCTAAGATCAAAGTCCTCATAAGAACAGGCTGGTGCAAATACAGCAGAGACAGCATCAATCCAGAATGCTTTTGGGCTAAGCAAGTGGGAAAACTGGGAGAAGGAGGAAAAGGCAATGGGGCATGGTGCTGTTGACATGGACTCTTGCATGAGGAATGAGATGGGTGGGGCCTGGTGGGCTCCACCTTTTCCTTTCCTTTGTAGTTTGGCTTTGGTCTATGATCTGGCTTTACTGGGGAGTTTGTGTGTTTGGCAGTGAGTCCTTTCCTGCCTCAGACAGGTATGAAGTAGCAGAAAAAGCTAAGAGAAGAAGCCTCACAGACATTCTAATTTCTCTTTCCTAGCAGTTCACATAGAGACTTCCTGAGACTTCCTTTGTGAGGACTTTCATAAATAATACACTGATTGTTCAATTGTGAGATATAGTATCCATAAAAAAATGCCTGGAAGTACTTGGAAAGAAAAGAAACTTCACAACGGCTTCACAGAGAGATTGCTGTCTTCCTGGATGTATGACTACTCATGACAGAACAGATCTTCAAGCCTGGGTATACTTACTAACAGTGAGCTTTTAATTATTCTTAAAATATCTATCATTTATTGCTTTAGTTTGCTATGTGGTCTCTAGAGCACTGTTCTAAAAATATCTGTGTTTTAATCACAGGGCTGTGCTTGTTTTCTATAAAGTTATTTATGCTTAAAAAAAGGAAACAAAGCCCTCAAAGACCATTTCCTATTACAATTTCTGGGTCGCTGCACCCCATTGTATTACAAATGAATATGCATAGGGTAAATAGCTGGCCATCAGTCTTTGTGTTTATGGTGCTGAGTAAGTGATTATTATGTTACTCATGTTTTATTTCTAATTAGCTGAGAGATGTGATGTATCTTTACATGATTGTTGTGATCTTTTATAAAAACACAGGTTGGTATCTGTATTGGTGCTAAAACCAAACAGTAAGGACTCCAAGAGAAAGGGTTTATCAAGCAAGTAAACTAGGTGGAGATCCTTGGGTTAGGAGCCCTGCAGGGACAGAAGGGAATACTGTTACTTAGCTCTGAAGGGCGGGAAGTGGGATAGACTCAGCAGTCAGACGTTCCACATAAAATCACTCTGTTCAGTGCAGGAAATGAATGAGGCAGAGGTGTTCCTTCTCCCTATAGCTGGCTTCAACTCATGGCACTCTTGCCAATAAGTCTTTTTCCTCAAAGTACATATTTTGTGTGGCTGTTTCTCTTTGGGTGGAATTTTCATTAAAACGAATCCAAGTCTCTTGTTTTGTTGCAGGAGTAGAAGCACCTCGACATCTTACCTTAGCTCCTTCAGCTTCTCCCTTCGGGAGGGGGTTTTACAGAGTCCTAATGTGTGCATTTGTAAGATTGGGAGATAGCATCTGGAGAATCACCTGCTATGTTGTGAGGCCTCATTAAAGAGAGAACAACAACCCTTTGCCATCTCAGAGCTTCACTTTTGTTTTTTCTTGCTGCCTTGCATTGTTTTTACTAGAACAAACAAGCTATGAGCGCACTCAGATGTGATTTGTGCCCAGTGAAAACCATCATGTCAGGCATGCGCTCATTGTGTTGATCTGAACAAATGTTCTGCTGCTGATACTGTGCTCACTAGAGCTCAGACACTGTGTGAGCTGTGGTATTTTGTGACTCATGCTTCATCAGGCTGTAACTGTTAGCTGTGTTCTAGCCTTCACCAGTGCAAGGGGTTTAATATCTGATCCAAACTTCCTGGACTTGATGGAAACAATCTCTTTGCCTTCAATCAGCTAGATTCATCCGCAAGGTTTTTGGGCTGAGTTGTCAGGAGAGCATGTTAAATAATTTCTCCCTTTTGTTTTTTAAATTTCAGTACATTGGTCTGGAATTAATAGAGAGTGAGAGAGACTGTGGAAATACTACAATGGCATTGTAGTCGCTTTGGAGCAACATTTGGGGCTCAGTGGATGGTACAGCCCGTTACTGCCATACCACAGTTGACATGTTTCACAGCAGATGACAAAAACACCTCTTGAAACCCACGTTGTTTGGCCTGTGATTCTGTCCACCACTGCAGAAATTCCCTGCTTGAGGAGAAGATATTTGCAATTTCCAGGGTCAGCCCAGGGAGAAGGTCAAATCATGAGTGGTTCAGTGTTCCCTGTGGCTCTAGGATTTGTATAGATTTCTCAAAGAGACCTGATAGAGGAGCTCTGGAGAGTGCCACAGATACTAGAAGCTCACAGTCCAATAAGAATAGACAGTGTGGACATCTCTGTCTCTCCCTTCCAACACAGAAAATTCCCCAATCTTTATGTGTTTAAATGAACATTTTAATTTAATTGTTGTCATGGCTGCAGCTGTCTAAGTTTTCTTTTTATTGAATGTGACATTTCTCCTCCTTTCTCTCAAACATTAGGTGAAGTACTGTGTTGTGTTGTTTGTTTTTTGTTTTCAAAAGCAATATAGTCTAATTTACATAGTCTGGTGTTCATGAAGTTCAGCCCTATGAAATCCTATGACTAATTCATGATCTCTCCTTGTTCTGTTATGAAAGTTTAAAAGCCTTTGGCTAAGATATATGATAGATATTTCAAAGATAGTTTCATTTCTTTTACAGGAAAACTAAAATTTTATGATAAATGATTTCATGCCTATCATAAGTTCTATGCCTCTACTGGTATTTTGCAGTACAATAGCAGCACAAAGACCACGAGGTCTGCCACCTTTCTGATGGAGTTTGGAGAAGTGCATAGGAATTTCAGGCTGATTACAGGCTTTAAGACTCGTGTGCTCTGGTACATTCTCTGCTACATGAGCTAAAGCAAAATCACTGTTAGTGGATACTAGCTCAGTGCTCAGCAATTGAATCCCATCCAGGTTATACACTCATACAAATCAATTTGGATTAATAAGAATTTACTTCAATTTTGAAGTAAAATCTACTGTTGAACTAAAAAAAAAATCAACTATAATAATTGTATATAGACTCATGACCTTCAAAAATATCATGCTGCATCTCTGGCACATCAGCTATGATAAGAATTCAGTCACCTGGCAACAGAATTAATTTGTGAATTCTATGTACAAGGACACCCCAAAGCCTCTGCCTTGTAGCATTGAGTGACAAGAAATCCTGGCTACCTGAGCTGCTAGATGTCACACATGTTCTTGTCTTGGGTGATTCCTTCACACTGAACTAGCCTTTGGTTGACAGCTCCTCAGACAGAGCTTAATCCTATGAAGAGTTTACTTTACATGGCATCTTGCCAAGCCATGGTCTGTCCTTGTATTAATTCAGATTTAATTAATCAATTCTCTTTATAATGGCTTAATAAACTAAGGCCAAGTCTGAGATTGCAATTAATTTTGTATTTGGAAAGGCTACCACTGAAATGAAGACCATTTCGCTTTGATAAGGAGCATTGGGATCACTGCTTTTCATTATTGAGGCTCTATTAGAAGTGAGTCACTGTCATGTTTACCTCCTCTTGTCATCACATACGTGCATAGGTACAGATGATGATTCCCCTTCTGCAAGCTGGTGACTGAATATGGGGAAGATGCAGGGGAAAGTGTTCAACAGCAAGCTTAACTGAGCCTGGCTCAGCGCCCATCTTTGCTTCCCTGCAGTGTTCTGCCCATGTTCTAGCTGACACACGCTTTGGAGCAGGGCTCCCTGAAGCACCTGTCACGCCTCTTGATGTGGTGTCTAAGAGGAGGGGAGGTTTCTATTTCCAGCTCTGTTACTGATATAGTGCAGGGTGACGTGTAAATTACACAACGTTCTTTTATGCTTCCAGTCTCTCATCTCAGACGTGGTTGAAGGATCCAGCCCAGTCAGGGTATCCTTCTACTGTACAGTAGGAAACCTGGTTTATTTGTGCTAATGTCCAGGTTGATTTTGGGACAGGAGAGGGATGTTCTGCCCACGTCTAATGTGTGAGCTTACATGAAAACATAAATTCTGCAGGAAGCAATGCTGATGCTTGGTGCAAGGCAGTCCCTGCTGAGTGCATGCTGATTGTGGTACCATCCACAGCAAGTAGTTGGTGAACTCATAAGAGATAATGTGAGCAAGAGATCTGGTTGCCTTTACTTGGCATTTTCTAAATGTAGAGAGCCATTAACTCTGGCAATATCCACTAATTTTGGATATGCCATAGAGTTCCAATCATCTGTTGTAATCTACCCCAGAAGCATCTGTGCTCCCTGTAGTGAGTACAGGAACTTTCACCATGTGTGGTTTATGGAAGTGACTTTTGAGTCACTGTGAATGGAAAGTACAATAGAACTGTGAGTTGCTATCTTTGTGGGAAAAATAAGTCATTGCTGGAGTTGACTTAATCATCTTCCCTTCCATAAACTTCCACTCTAAGTGCTGGAACTTTCTACATTGTTTTTTTGTTTGGTCAGTGCCTTGTGCAAGTCTGCAAGTGACAAGATTTTCAGAAGCAGTGTATGTTACCTCTCTATTTTGCTTTCTCCTCTATGAAATGTTGAGATAAACACTTTCCTAGACACTGAGTGGTTGTGGACCGTATGTTCCTGTAAAAGCTGTAATTTCCCACTGAAGTCTTCTGTTTCCCTTGAGCCATTCTGTTTATGTGCTGTGTGCTGTGAGACACACAGAGTGGAGCTGCATTGTAACCCAGCTGGATACAGTGCTGATGCTGAGACCCGACCCCAAAGCATAGCTTGGGTATTTGGAGCCTAACCTGATACCAGATCTGAGTGCAAGTGAGAAAAATTTCTTTTTCAGTTGTATGCGACAGAGAACATATGTAAAAAGTGTCCTGGTATGATCAAGAGTAAAGACTGTTGTTTAATGTTCACACAGCAGTGATACCACAGGGACACTCTGAGCCAAATGGACCACGTAATAAAGGGGCAGCTATTCAATCACTAATCACACAATGCAGTTCACTGTATACCTCAGCATTAAAATAACTAAAATAAGACTGTCACTTTCCTCCAACCATTCTATACCTCAGGCAGTCACTTTATTTGTGAAGGTAAAGTTAACAAGTGCCGTGGATCTTCCCAAGGTCCCTGACGGTTCCTATAGAAGATCCACTGTTGCTTGAATTTCAGACTGGATGATGCTGAATTCACTCAGTGTGGTGCAGTATTCACATCCTTGGGTGTGAGTTACATGTTTGAGCCCTCTTAAAATGCTCATGTAAGTTTACTCCATTTTTGTTAGCCTTATTAAGGTTGGCAGCCAGTGACTCTATTAGGGAGTATTTGGGTCCATCAGTTTGCAACTAGCTCTTTTTGTTCTTTTTTGTAAAGGCCAACTCCAAATCATTCAGGGACGTGGATGTGGCAGAATTAGCTTTTGTTGTGACAGCTGGCCTAGCACGTATCACAGATGTGGGCTTATGCTAAAGAGGGACTATGCACAAAGTTCACTGCAACTATAAAAATAAGGTGACCAGTTTCCCTACTAGGAGTTGGGCTCTTGTGCCTGGAGCTCCCAGGCGTGGACCAGGAGACCCTTGTGCTCTGTGCTGACCCAGCTGGAATTAGAGGGCACGGACAAGGGACAGTAGAATGATCAATTGTCAGCTTTCTTCTTACTTCATTATAGCCTTCTCTCGTTACTCTGAACCACGAGTTATCCAACTCCATTAACTATAGAAAGCAACTACATGATTACTCCTTGGTTAAGTTTTGGATATCCTAGGAAAGTTGGAAGCATAAAAGCAAAGGAGCACAAGGAAACAGAAAACAGTTAATTATAGGAGGAAGAGATTCAGCACATGAACTCCTTTCAGCTGGACTCTTATGAGCAACTGTTTTTCTGCCTTTATCTTAAAAATCCTTTTTAGTTTTTTTTTAAATCCAAAGCAATTCTGTTTGTTATGTAAATCTTATTAGAACTTCCTTCTGTGCCACTTTAATATTTAATAAGAAAATATCATTTTTGATCTAAAAATTGTGTGTATGATATGCTTGCAGAGCAGCTAGCTGCCTGCTAGATGGTTGTCCACTACCAGAGGTTTGCTAATTTCTGTAACCCCCCGATATTTAGGAGGCACTAAATAGATGAAATATTTAATGTTCTTCAGGACTTCTGCAAGCTATTGTCAAGTAATCTATGAAAGATAAAAAGTGTGCTTGTGATTTATTATGGCATTTTTTTCCTGTTTTATATAAGAAAGACCCAAAGGATCCCTCTGTTTTGTACCTCTGCCTTTCTTCTAGAGAAAAGCATGTCCATTTCCTTTTATTTTCCTTGTTTGAAAAAAAGTAATTTCTTCCAGAGTATATGCATTATTGATGATCTGGTAGAATTATCTGAGGATTATTTTAAGAATGGAAGCTGACTAACTATCCAGGGAAGAAATATTTTTATTTTGATTGCTTAAAAGTTTAAAACAAACAAATAAAATCTCCAAGCTTTTGAACACCTGAATAAATATTTGGGAGAAAAGTTGCTGTTTGCCAGAATGTAACAGCTTGCTCAGATAGACGGCTGAAGGAGCTTTAAGTCTATGTCTAAGACATGTAAGGAGACTACAGAATAAGAAAAGTGATATTTTAAATGAAAGGAGCAAGTGGCAAAAAAAAAAAATAATCTGAACACCTCTCCCTCTCATTTTAAAGTTTTCAGGCCTTTAGGGATTTACTGGAAAAGTAATCTTTTATGTATTTTACCTTGGAAGTCTGTGTTTATATATACATTAGACTGATAAGCAAAACAGAATTTGTGGTAGTAAATACTGACTAATTTGTTGAACATATATTTTTGTATGAAATTGGCCAGGTGGCCACTGTTAGCTGGAAGTAAAAAATCTCTGAGTTGCAACTTATTTTTCCCTCACCAGTTCTACAGATATGTTCATAATTTCTGTTCCACAGAACATGGAGAAGTTTGAAAAATATCTATTTTGCTATTATTGATGATTAGTAATTACTCTGGCTTTAGGAAATGATTCCATTTTTTTCTGCCAGAGGATTTTGGTTTTTATCAGGCCCTAGTCAAGCCACTGTGTCTTGCTGTGTAAAACCTGACTTTGATGAAGGATCAGTGTTTATGAGTTTGTTACTGGGGGTGATGCAGATGCACAGAGCTGAAGTGGAGGGAAGGGTGAGAATGCTGCAAGGCAGAATCTGTCTACAGACCGGGATTGTCCTCCTTTCCTAGGAAATAAGGTACCTCATAAAGTCACACCCTGTCCTTGAGTTCCAGACAGAAAATAAACTCTAGATTCCTACTTCTGTCTTGCTGAAGTCTGTGTATTTGGTTCATACTACATTTGTGGGTATGTAATGTCTTCAGGGAACTGTTTCTCAATTACCTCAGCAAAGCTAGCCAATTTAATTGATTGATTCCCTGAGAAGCTTAGAGCAGTATAAAAATTAGATCTTTATTCTTAAACTAATTTATAGAACAGAAAGTATTTTGAGGATTTTTAAAGTATTCCACTAGTGCTTTGTGATGGGCTGGTTTTTGGTTGATTTGTATGTCTATATACTCAATGCTCTGTAGGATAAATGGTAACTATTTATCCTAAGTCCTCTGCTGCCTTTGGAGTAGCTGTTGGAGAGTATTGAAAATCATTATCTGCATGTTGAGGGATTTGTGCTTTTGGAGCAAGAGCAGGTGCTTGCTGTCCTTGCTGGAGAACTGTGAATGATGTGAGTACTGTGCCATCAGTGAAGCCACAGGTAACTCACACGTGGTTTCCATGGTTAGGAACCTTGCAGAGTCTTAGTGCAATAAGGTGTTGCTCTGCACAAGCTGGTGGTTTATAAATACTGTATAAATACCATGGGGAACATGTCTCTCAAGTGCTGCTTTATGAAAGAGAGAACAACCATGAGAAGACATTGAGGAGAATGCAAGAGTAGAAGAGGAGAAATGTGAATCTTTACAGCCTTAGCTCTTCCTCACATTGTTGCTGCTATCTTACGGAAATGGATGAGAGGGGTGACACTTTTTTCCTGTACTGATTTATATTATTCAGGCCCAAGTTCAGGCAAGATTAGAAGCACAAGTTTGATCTGGATTTCAGCAAATCGCTGTCACTAGAGCTGTGTTTGATTACTCCAGTGCAACCTTTCAGTCTGTGGTTGTGGTGAGCACTAAGTTGGGGAAAACAAGCTTGCAAAGTTAATGTAGGACTGTAATGCCTTCTCTGTGTGAAGTTCATCATACCAGCATGCCCTGAAGGAAACCCTATGGTAGGTACCATGTTTTTGGATGCTGTTAAGGCTGGTAACTGATTAGAAAGTTATCTTTCTAGGTACTTCAAGATAGCCCAGAATTCCAGTTCCTTTTTTTTAAGAAGCAAAGGAACAGGAAAAGAATTCTGTGAGTTTAGTTCAATTGGTCGTTTTTGGCCTTAAGGGCCATCATCATCATGAATTTGGAATGATCACTGAAATGTATTTTCCATACAGTACAGTGACAGCCCATTTTATTTGAGGGAAAATGCCTTCGCTTACTTTTAACTTCTGCTTCAAGGAACTTGACTATTCTATACAGAAATTAAATTTTGTTCTTTCTGTTTCTGAGCCAACTCAGAGCAGCAGAAGATCCATGCTTATGCCTGGACAGTTCACATTCTGATCTTGTCACTGATTTTCTAATGCAGGTTCAGGTGATGCTGCATGAAGCTCCCATGAAAATGCCTGCATGGAGCATGGAGCGGCTCAGTTGCAGTAATTACATCCCAGTAGCAGTGCTGCTATAATTGTAATATGTAATTAAGGTGATATGGAACTGTATTGCTCACATGGGCCATTTTTTTCATTAGAAATGTGTGATTCTATTTAAATTCTCAGGTGATCTAATCTAATATAGTCACTGAGGCCTGCAACCAAGGCAGAAGTGCCAATGTAGGCATAACGATCTGTATGCTTGGTTCACTGAACCTGACACCATTTCACTCTGACTTGTCTTTCAATCTAATCAGTCTGTACTAGAATTTCAATTCAGCATTTTTTAATATATTGTCATGGTTTCTGTCTGGAATGTTAGACACTGGTCTTTTTATTTCCTCTCCCAAGCAGCATGATGGCAACCAGTAAAGAGGTCAGTGACAATACCAGATTGTTTAATGGTAGACAAAAGCATCTAGAAAAATTCTGTGACTTTCATATGTGGATATCTCTACAGCTGATCCCTCCTCTCCTCCAAAACAGTATCTGAGTAATGTGAGTGCTCTCAGAATTCTTTTTGTTTTCCTATTCTTTCATGAGTAAGGTCTGAACCCAGAATCTGAGCATCCTTTAAGATTATATATATCTGGTATTTTAAAATCGTGATAAAAATTGGATGGCTTAGGCTCAGATTTAAATTAGTTAACTAGTTATTGATGCTTTTCAGGCACTTAAAATTATTTATGAAGTACTTCAGGTGATTAAGTATGAACTCTCCTTTCCAACCTCCTTCTTAACATGTTTGGAAAAGGAAGAATGAAGAATTATTTTCGTTACAGTACTGAGCTGTCGTATTGCAGGATTATTGTTTCTCTGGAAAACAGCAGAAGGAATTTTCAGAGGGAATGATTAAAATGAGATTTCTAAAAGTTCTGAACCAAACAAGAAAAAATGAAGTATAATAAAGATTCAAAATGCCTAATATATGAGGTTATCTGAAAAACAAAGCAAAACATTGATTAAAACAGAATTCTTGAGTTGAGAAAGGCAGCTGCCCTGATTTGTGAATGTTTAGCCATAGCCGTGGTTTCAAAGTGGTCATGTAAACTCAGCTTTTATTGCAAAAAGATAAATTGCTTTGAGATTCTAAGATAGCCAAATTCTGCAATTTGAAGCCCAGAATGCAGCACAGAATGACTTGTGCCACAAAACCCTTAATTCTGAGCTTGTTGTTGCAGCTCTTGTATCTCTAATGAGCTATAGGGCAAGGACTAAAAGCAAGTAGTGCTCTTAGTGGCTGTTATGAGGCATAAAAATCATCCATTAAAGTTGTCCAATGATAATGATAAAAATGTGTGTCAGACCAGGCTGGTCAGGACCTGTGATTGCAATTTCTGTATCCAAATGTTCTGTGTGAAATTTCTCCCTTAAACTATTGCAGTTGTATTTCCTCATCCATGGGCTTAGAGTCAAAATTCCCTGCTTCTGTAATTCTTTGTTGTCAGTGCTGCTATTCTGAAATTTTATCTGAAGTAATACTTAGCAACTTTTTCTTGCTGGTTTTGCTATGGTCCTGGCTAAACCTAGCCATTCCATTTTTCCTGAACACTTTTTATCCTAGTTTAACATATAACATTCTGCTTATTTTTCTCTTTTGTCACTATTGTTCTGATTTCTTTTTCAGTCAGGCTTTTCATTCTCTTAGCAGTTATTCTGATGCATCTGAGATTCAGGTTATTGAGCAGCTTCTCCCCAGCTTGCCTGGGCTGGCTGGCACCCCTTGCTAACCCTGTGCTCCTGTTGATGTGCACCCACCACTTTGCACCTCCGTTAATTCTCGTGTGAAATAGGGAGGAGTGGTTGTCACCCCAAATCCTCCCCCACACATGTATCATGGATTGAAACATGCTTTGATAAATGTTTATGATGATGCCACACCAGGACACCATGAGGAGAGAGATGTGTCTGGGTCCTGGGAAGGGGGTCAGGTGTAGGGAACAGGCCCTGCCAAGGGCTGTGTTTCAGGTGGCTTTGTAACACTTTCCACTTGGTCATTTTTGTCCTTCAGTTCCTGTGTAAATCTGCATTAGGCTTTATTTACAAACGTTCAGAACCACTTGTGAACTGGAACTAAAAGGTGAAAGTCATATGTAAAATTTGTCATAATGTTGTGTGCTCCTGCTGAGCCTTTTTCTCTTGTATCTCCTCTGTGTTCCCAGATAAAATGAGAATGGTTGTACCCAGTGTACTAGGAAGTGGTGAGGTTAATAACTCATCCCACCATGCTCTGAACATTACAGAGTGCTTGGAAGGGATTTTTTTCTCTGTATAAGGATTCTGCATTTCTAGTTGAGGAATTCAAGCAGATATTTTGAAAACCATCTCTTTGTATCTAAGCCATGTTATTCCAAGAGTTTTATGTTGTTGCAAAGTTTATTGGAAAAGTAGTGGGAGGGCTGCCCCCATTTAAATTGCCTGACTGGTAGAAAGGGCGAAGCTTATGTGTTTTCAGATGAGTACAGCCAAAATTCTGCCACTTGACTTGGGCCTTCTTTTGTTTGGTGAAATTGCAAATAGAATATGAAAATGTTTGTTGTGAAAGATAAATTTGTAGGAATTGTTGTATTTGATACTTTTCCTTTTTAAGTAGAAACAATATAAAGAGCTTAATTCAGAACAGAATAAATCTTAGTGTTGTTGATTGTATAAAACTACACTGCTCTGCTCTACATTTGCCTTTAAACTGTTTATAATAGTTAAAATGTCATTCCAGAGGAGAGTTTGGCTTATGACTTCTTTTCTTAGGCAGAGAAAGCCATTTTATTCCATGTATGGACTTGGTCTCTCAAAGCTATTTTAGTGAGTAGCTAGAAAATATTTTTTAGTGAGGCATGATTTCATTTGTGTTTATATGCATTGGCCAATTTAATGAGGGAGCTACAGTGTTCTGCAATTCTGCTCTGCATTGTTTCAGGGAAAACCCAGGAATTTTTAGGTGCAGGCTGTTTTATAAACACGTTTTTAAAACCACATCTTGAAATCACTGTATTCTCAGTTTAGCTACTGAAGAATGAAATCCTTTTGTGCCAGAAAAGACTGTTAAAAACATTACATCCCCAGTTGGTGTTAGTCAACATTGCCTTTAACAGAACCAAGTGATTTTTAAACCATTGCAGGCACTGATTCCAGCTTTCACATCTCAGCCTTCAGAAAAGCATTAATTTCTCTTGCTAGAGCACAGTGACAGGAGGGTGAAGAAGATCTGCTGATTCTACAGTGGAATCAAAAAACTTCCTTTAGGCTTTCGTCTTTTGGACTATATTGTGGCAGATCTGCAAAAATCTGATGTGAGGATATGGGATAGAACTGTACTACTCTGGGAATGGCAGCTGGGTGTTTGCTCCCAGGACAGCTTCCCAAAGGGAAGGATCCCCAAAGGGTGGTAAGGAAATTATTTATGTTTGACTGTATCTATAATTTGGCGCTATTCAATGCTTAAGAAATAATTTTTGGTCTTTTTCTGTTTGAGGCACCATTTGGTGTTTGTTTAGAATACTCCGTAGTAATAATTGATATGATATGATCTGTTAACTTGGAGGAAATGTTATAAAAATGGTGTTTCTGTATATTTATATGGATATAATTATAATAGTAGTCTTTTATGCCTTTCAACACTCCCTTGAACGTGCAGACTCTGTAAGTAGCAAATGGTTATGCTAATAAGGCTGCCCAGTCTCCTCCATATATATTCTAGAAAGTCCTTTATTCTTCTTCCAGAGGATTTGTCTCTGGAATTAAAGGGCAAATTGCACCTCTGACAAGACACACAGCCTTTGTGTTGAGACTACTGACTGCTGACATCCATTGTTATAATCTTTATACTTTAGGTGACCTGGAGTCAGATTTTCAAGGTATTTATTTGCTTAAGAGCCATTAGGCTCTAAATGGGATTTCAGAATTGCCTAAGTGAATTAGAATCCTAATTCACACTGTAGATCTTATTAGGAGACTTCATGTATCTCCAGGTGCATAAACACCTTTGTATAGCTGCCTGTTGGGTACTGGGAGCTAGCCTGGAAGCATCCCTCAAGGCCTTGGCAAAACAATAGCCAAAGCACAACAGTTTTTGGCAGACTTCTGAAATTAGTAATTCAATTCAAATTACTGAAGAAGGGGTGAAAGGCTTTGAATTTGTGATTGATGTTTGTTTTTCAAAGTGCTGTGAGTCACCAGTTTGTGAGCCGGTGTTTCAGTGCTGGGCTGGAGTGGATGTGAGGCTGATAGGATACATGTGTAGCCTGTGCCACTTCCAGCGCCAGCTGGGCTTAGTCTGGAGCTGTTTCACACTTCTCCTATTGATATGAATAAAGACTTACAAGAGACATTAGCAACTGTCAGAGAAATCCATGGTTGATATCTCATCAGCTTGAACCTTAGTATCTCCTCAAAACACTGCCATTCTTTGGATTATTTTTGTTCACCTTGCAGTTCTTGCAAGTTTGGTTTTTGGGCACATGTTCAGTAGACAGTCCTTTAGGAACCTCTGTTTGTTTCCAATGAAGTTTCTTGAAAATTTTTAGAAATTATTCTTTAAACTTACTACTTCTAGCAGAGAAATGAGAAAACATGCAAAAACTTCAGAAACTGCAGAATTGGGTCCTGTAAATCCTCAATAGGTCTTCAGAAATTCAGCCGTGCAGCAGTGTGATTTTTAGACATTTTGAGATTTAGATCTTTGGACACATTTAGGTATATGATGATTATTGATTTTATATATCTCAGAGAATTGGCACTAAGTTCTTAACAGTCAATTGAGAAGGTCCTTGGTCAAGGGAGAAGTTTGTTTTCAAACCTGTGGCTAAATTCAGCTAACTTTTAAATTCATCTGTCCTTGACTTTGGTGTTACGTCCACTTATATCAGAATTAAAATTTGTACAGTTTATGTGGATTGAGAATCTTATGACCTGTTGGCATATCACTTTGGGCTCTGTTCAAATACCAGTGATTGGTGTGCAGTATAGACATGTTTACTCTCCTCCATTGATGGTGTAAGGAGCCAGGCTTTTCTTGAATTTTCCATGGTCTAAAATGCTTATTGTGATCTTGAACTGAAATGCACAGTAGTGACAACACCAGAGTTGGGCACATAATAAGGGACAGTCTGAGCAATGCCCTTTATCTCAAGGCTGATGAACAAGTTTGAGAGAGACTGATCTATCTCTGATTCATGTGTTGACCCTTCAACAAGGTTGTTTAAAGTGAGCAATTAATTCCAAGGGAAATGTTTTGGGTAGTCTATCTGGATCTTACATCTTCTAGCATCACACAGTGGTCATTTTTTCATTCTCTCTTAAGACTTCTTTGAGGATTAATGCAAAACGATTTCTCGGAAACACTGTTGTGAGGAATTTTTCTTTATTTACTTCTAAATGTCAAATAGTGGGTTTTCTCTGTAACCCTTGGAAATTACTACATTGTCAAATATGCCTGGAATTTACTGGATGCTGAAGAACTCTTATCATTAGAAGTGGTAAAAGTAGGGAAGTCAGAGAAACCTTTATTATTAATCTACAATATCATGGTAGAGTAGCTCTCAGTAATTAAGAGTGGCTCCAAATACCCCAGGGCTGCACCACATGGTAGAACTTTTTGTATTTGTTGAGTTCTTAGAGCTGATAGACAAAGTCTTTTAATCAGAAGCAGCAGAGGTTCATATTTCTAAGTAAAAGTGTTTTGTCTGGGAATGATATTCCTAGCATATTCTTTTCTTAGGACAAAGGAGGATAATCAGTAGCAAAACACAATGAAGTGTTACTGGTTAGGCACATTGGTGTTGACGGAAGCACACCATGTCATAATATTTAAGCCTCAAATTCCAAAGAGCTATTTTGTCTCAAAAGCTAAGTTTGAAATGTCAAGACAAATTCCCATGTTTATTTTACTGGGAATTTCACAGGTGCTGAAAGGCATGAGATTCTTTATAACAGTTGGGTTCCCAAATACCTTGGACCTCTCTGAATATCCTGAGTAGAAGAAGGCAATGACACTCTTCTGACAATGTACCACATGGAGAGGACAAAACACCTGGTTTTGAGCAGTGGTTAGCAAAGGCTGTAAATCCAGCTGGGAAAATATTACTGTATTCGTAGTTGTAGAGGCATGCTCCTGTCACTTGAAAATGCTGAAGCTCTGTAGTAAGCTATTAAATGGAAGTCCATTAATATCCCCTTCAAAGTTTTTCATTCCAGGTTCTTGAATATGTTTGCCTCCTTTTTTGCTACAATAGGCAATTTTTTTCTGCTCACTTGCATGCCAAGTTAATGAATATTTTATTTCCATTTATGCAGGGACTCTTGTTATGTAGGAAAATACATTGTACAAAAAAAGTTTCAGACCCAATCTCACACTAAAAATGAAAGTCTGAATATTTATTGTAAGCCTGCTTTTGGAAATTTTGCAGTTTATTCTAGTTTAAGTAACCTTTGAAATGTTTAGATGTGGAAGCTCCATGTTTACTGGGTTTTTATTGTGACTGTTATATGGCAAAGTGGTGGTAGGTTATTGAGCATGCTAAATGGGGAGGAAACAAATAAAATGGAAGGGGGTGTGATGACTGATTCCTAGGCTTTAAGTCTTTAAGACAGTGTTTTTAGGGCAACAATAGATTCCAGCTTATATTACTGCCTAGAGTCATGTGGAGGCAGGAGACGAACCAAGTATTAAAGGCTTAGAAATAAATATGAGAAATTAAGACTGTGTAGTATCAGATGCAAGTACAGGTGCAGGAAGGGTAAACAAACCATTAAAATATGGAAGTATATCTTTAATGCCTAAGCCCTCAGATGAATGTGTCCTTCAGGATGGTTTCTGTTTTGTACGAACAAAAGGTTGTGCTGTGGTGTAACTAGTCCAGTTCATGGTGTATCAAGCATCAGGTTGCTTGTTGGTTGGGATCTTGAATTAGTCCAAAGTCCTCACAAATAAGATATTTGATGCTCAGACAAAGAAAGTATTTTGGTAAATGACATTGCAGCTTGAGAACAGAATAACTCCTGTGTGCGTCTGCTAGGTTAGGTGATACGTGCAGTGTTGCAATCTGTCCATTTGATAGCATGCTTTGAGTGTTCTAAATATTATGTTTATTTGTTTGACAGGCATTATGCTTTCCTATTGAGAGCTCAAATTATTCACTGGCAGTAGCAAATTATCTATAATAATCTACCTTGAACATTTTTTTTTCATTAAACATGAACTAAAATGATTTGTTGGGGAATCAGAATGAAAAGCCTTTTAGATTTAAAACACATAAACCAAAATAGCTTTTCACACAAGATCCTTTGCAACATCTATCTCTTTTCAGCACTTTTTGTAGCACTATTCCCAGAGATGAACTCACTAACAAGAGACAGGGACTGTAAGATAAGAGTCTAAAACCTGATCAGATACCTCAGTGTGAGCTGTGGGAAATGTGTGTATCATGGAAAAAACAGCTTCTAAAAAGAACACCACCACCAGTAATAAAAGCCCTATTGTTGTGAAGATCTGTGGATATTATTCTTTATGTAGTGCCAAGAACAAGACTCAGAGTCAGGAAGTGGTATTTAACTTTATTTGTTATCTTAAAGTCCATGATATCTTCTCTGTAGAGACAAAGTCAAAGAGGCTAATTTTCTCAGTAGCTTACAGACTTCCTCAAGACTTGTTTTCCCCAGGTCATTTAACTTAACTGCTCTATGACTGCTAAAAGTGAAATGATAAACTGTCTTTTACTGCAGCCTGGGTGTCCACAAAGGATGGTGAAGATGAAAGGATGTTGTATCTCCTATTTCCATATAGCTGCATTTGATGGATGTGGCACCTCATAGTTAGGAAGAAAGGAGAAAATTATTTTATTACACTATTCGTATTACAGTAGTGCTGTCATATATATGACACAGGACCACAGCCTCCATTTTTCAGGCTCAAAACAAAATGTACTTCTTGCCCCAAAAAGCTTACATTTCAAACAAATGTTGTAGTGTAGAAACATTTTATCAGTTAAGTGAAAGTATTTTTTTTAATCTGCCTCGTTGAAGGATCGTGTAATGAAGTGTAAGCTTGAGAAGAAGTGGAAAGCAATTTTCACTGAGCCTAAAACAGTGCTGTGTAATTCTTCCTTATGACACTACCGACTGGTTTCTTGTGCTCTCAAACTGTGGCAGTGGCTGCTGCTAATGTCGGTTTTTCACATGTCTTCCAATTCATTTATTCTCACTTTATTTGACATCTGCATCCTGGATCGAAGTTTATCTACATGTTGACCATCCACAACACAGGTGTTCTTAAAGTAATATGTTGTATCAATTCAGCAGTATGCTGGATATATTGTGGGTTTGGAAAAAAAAAAAAAAAAAGAAGGAAAACACCTCAACCCCCAAATCCCCTGAAACAACTTGATTTGGAAGTTTTTCCTCATCTTGTTATGGTGGTTCAATTTGCAATATACATGAACATACATGTTACAGTGTATGCAGAGCCACAGGACAGATAAAATTATGAGTTGAAATATGGCTGTTCTTCTAGAATCAATCTTGCACTGCATTTTGCAGTGTCTCATTATGTATATATTTTAGTGACTTGTGCAAGTTACTCAGAAAGCTTCCTTTCAAGGAAGATGAACTCTGCTCTTCACCACAGGATCCCCCAACTTACCTTTGTAACAAGGATGGCCTCTGGCATTGCACCTTCCACTGTCCTGCTGCCAGCAGTCCCTGTTTATTTGATGGTCTCTTCAGCTATAATTGAATTCATCATTTTGTAAAATGGAATCACCTTCTTTGCATTTGAAGGCTGGCTCCAGGTGCCCATGTGGGTGTGATGATAAGGGTTTGGGAGGTGGAATGAACTGTAGCTAAATTAGAAGCTCTGTTCCTGTGTTTCTTCATCTATAAAAATAGGGAACTTGTTATATGCTTTGGTTCAGTCATAAAATGGAGCATGTGGGCGCAGTAGGAAAAGCTTTTATTTTCTTAGCTTCTGAACTAAAAAATTGTAAGCTTAACCTCTTTTTTATTGTTGAATTTCTTATTTAGCTTTAACATAGCATGGCAAACCCAGGATACATCCATTGTAGTGGCTGGCCTAATCTACAGTAGCATTTCCCTTCCCTAAGGTGCTCTAGTGCTCACAGTGATGATAGATAGCTATTGGGATTTTAATTGGTGTCTCGTGTCCTCTCACTGTTACTGTGCCTGCATTTTTGGTAGTCCCAGCTAGTGGCTATGGGCACTTGGGTTAATAGGAGTGCAGGCATAGCTGGTCTGGGTCAAATCCTTCCGTGCTTTAGTTAGTTAGAATTTCCGATGGCCTCCAGGATGTGATGGAAAGGATACAGCAGTTAAAGGGATCTTTCACTATCACGGACTAATTAGAGCTGTCCTTACTTCCAGAGGGAATATGTAATGGTACTCAGTAGTTACAGAAGATTGAAACCAGGCAGGAGTTATTAGGCTGTAGAGGAGGAAATATACTTCTTTCTGCTCCTCTGTTATTTAGCTCCTTCTTCTGTCTTAATGAACTGTAATCTGGATGAAAAACAAAGCTTGAGCAAGAAAAAGAAAAAACGCTCTCCATTCTCCTGAGCCTGTACACTTAGCTCCCAAAGGAGACTAGCAGTGTTTTCTTTCTCAATGTAGAAGTGTGACTTCATGGCAGCTCTCCTTTTTCAAATTTGGAGATTTTTTTCCTCTTTTTCTCCCTTGATTTTTGTTTTGTTTCTCACTTGCGTTGCTGAGTCCGGTGCTATTTTGTCTGCATCTCTAAAATGAAAACAGACTTTGTGCTCATGAACTTCTAATCAGAAGTGATGACAAGTCCTTGATTGGGGCACCATTGCCCTTGTCCTCATGAAATATTTTGTCCTTTCTGATATCATTGAACATGCAACTGTGATAAAGGCCAGTTTCTGCCACTGGATATGTGTAGAGGTTGATGCCTGTTATGTTTGTGTGGGATCGCCTCACAGTGCCATCTGTAGTTGTGCTGAACATGGTTTCCTCCATTTCATTGGGATAAAATGATGCTTGTGCATTATTAAAAGGGCCTAGCAAGATTGCTGGTGAGTGAGAGACTGTGAAATGCGGTATATAATAATATTTATGTAATTAATGCCCTGGGATTTGAGTGAAAAATACTGCTATTTTGCCACCATAATTTTCAGTTTCTGGCAGCCTCAGAATAACAAGGAAACTGTAAATGGCACTTTAAAGTCCCTAAGCTGTTGTCTCTGATAGGAAAGGTTGACAATTTTGGCTGTCTTGAACTAGTGATTAGCTGAGATCTAATTATGATATTAACATAGAATCACGTTCAAGTGTAATGTCTTCAGTGTGTCCTTCCAAGGATGACGTGTGGCAAGAAACTTATTTTATTTTCCCTTCCTTTTTATTTGAGAAAAGATGAAGGATATTCAGAAAAGTAGCCAGAAGAAAACAAACGATGTGTGTTCCTCTGATTTCCCCGTGTGCCCCCTCCTATGACCCTGTCCAGGTCAGATAGCAGGTCAGGTAACAGGCCCTCTGAATGGACTAGTGTCTTGAGCTTTCATTGTACTTCTTGGCTTGGACTACCAGATTTTTTTGAGCTGTCAGTGCCTACACTGCTGTCAGTAGCTGTGAAGGGGACATGTACCTGCAACTCCTTCTTCTTTGACCTTCAGCAATGGAATATACAAGCACGTTGTACTGATGGAGTTGTAGCCCTGTCTGGGAACCCTGTCCCTTTGAGGGGGACATAATTTTTCTTTTCCATAACAGCATTGAACTGACCGTAGTACCCTTGACCTGGCTTAGTTTACACTATTGTAAAACAACTGAATAAAGTTCAGTCCATCTGTCCTCCAAATCCCACACCACCAAAAGTCTACCTTTCTGTGCTGCTCAAAGACTAGCAAAATAATCTTTGTTCTGTAGTGTGTCCCTGGTGCAGGACTCCCAGCCCTCTCCAGCAGCCTGAACACGGCGTGTGTTCCTACTGTGGGGTTCCCCTGATAGCTGGGTTTGTGTGGGGAGGATGAACATGAGCTGTAATGGTCTCTGTGATAGTAGGTAACAGACAGTTTGCAGTTGTCTCCTAAGAGAGCCCTGTCCTTTGGCTTCCTTACAGAAAAGAGAATGGGAGGAAGAAGGGAAGAGCTAGTTGTTGGTGGCCTGGGTGGGTAATCAGGGCTCTGTGGAAACGGGCTGTGTGGGCTATAGACTGATAGAGCCAGAGCAGCCAACTTAAGATGAGTTGCTGCAAGGTAGGATGTAAGTTGTGGAGCTTTCTTTCAGTGGAGGATGGTATGAAATCCTAAGCAGACTTATCTAGAGAATCTTTCTAGGTCTTAAGCTACGCCTTGTACAGAGTGATTACTTTTCAAATGTTCTCTGCAGTCCAGCTCAGGATAGGATTTTTCCTTCAGACCATATTTTCAGGGGGATTGCATTCTGTACAGTGGTAATAGACAGCCCCAGTCCTTTAGGTCCCAAGAGATCTTCTGGGAGAGTTTTGAATGATTTACTGTCTCCTGCCCTGTTCCTTCTCCAACAGAGCAGAAGTTTAATGACCTCAAAGCTAATGCACTCCAGCATCTCTGGATGGAGACAGCAACATTTTTGCCAATGTACTTTTGAAGTATTATTCTCCCTTTCATTTCTAGCATTTTTTTGGGATGCTTCTAACAGAAATAATGACCTTAGAAGCATCTGCTGGAAACTAGTCATTCCAGACACAATGGAGAGATGAATTTTGCTCTTCATGCCATGGTACCCTCACTCTGTGAAGCTGGAGCAGTTTCCTATGTGTAAAGAAATGGAGAGCAGGTCATCTTCTGGCTTAATATGAACTTTTATCTGTCTTGTCTCAATCAGACCACTGAAGTCCTTTTATTTATTAAATTATCTCCTAATTAGTGGCTACTGTTATATGTCAAAAGATTTAGGAACAAGTTTCATATGTCATTTCATATCTAAAACTTTAAAAAATTCTCTTATAGTGAAAAAATGGACATATTTCTTTACATTACTGTATTAATGTAGTTTTTTGTCACAAATTTCTTGCTTATATGAATATAAGATTTCTCAGTTGAATATCCAGTGTTGTGAATATAAGGCCTGCATTATTCTGGCATAGAATTCATAGGATTTGTTTGAGTGACAGATAATTGTACTGAGGTACAGAAGGTGTCAGTTTTTAGCATTGGTGCATTTCCATTGCTTGAGGTATAGAGTCAAATCTGCAAATGTAAAATCTAGATCATATGGACTATACTCCTGTAGTACATTTGTATTGAAAATTGTTCTACCTGAAACAATTTAGGGAATCATAGAAATTACAAAACTTAAGGTATTAATGATATTACATCTTAATACATCTTATAATTCTTAATAAGTCTTAAAAATTAAGTTGATGCACCTGGTGAGTAGGTGGCCTGCCTAGGGGATGAGGGGAAGGCTGTGGATGTTGTCTACCTGGACTTTAGCAGAGCTTTTGACACCATGTCCTGGCAGCCCATGGCTTGGACAGGAGCACTCTCTGCTGGGTTAGGAACTGGCTGGCCGGGCCCAGAGAGTGCTGGTGAGCAGTGCTGCATCCAGCTGGGGACAGTCACTAAGGGTGTCACTCAGGGGTCTGTGCTCAGGCCAGTCCTGTTTGCCATCTTCATTGGGGAGCTGGATGAGGGGATTGAGTCCACCGTTAGCAAATTTGCTGATGACACCAGGTTTCAGGGAGAGTGTTGGTCTGCTGAAGGGTAGGAGGACTCTGCAGAGGGACCTCGAAAGGCCGGATAGATGGACCTGATTCAATGATACAAGGTTTAACAAGACCAGGTGCCAGGTGTTGTTCTTTGGCCACAACAACCCCATGCAGTGCTGCAGGCTGGGGACAGAATGGCTGGACAGCAGCCAAGCAGAAAGGGACCTGGGGTGCGGGTTACCAGCTGCCTGAACATGAGCCAGCAGTGTGCCCACTTGGCCAAGAAGGCCAAGGGCATCCTTGAATTCCTGGATCAGGAATAGTGTGCCAGAAGGACTAGGAAGTGAGTCCTCCCCCGTACTTGGCACTGGTGAGACCCCACCTTGAGTGCTGTGTCCAGTTCTGGGCCCCTCAGTTTAGGAAAGATGTTGTGATGGTGGAGTGAGTCCGTAGAAGGGCAACAAGGCTGGTGACAGGTCTGGAACACAAACCCTGTGAGGAACAACTGAGGCAGCTGGGGTTGTTTAGCCTGGAGAAAAGGGGGCCTCAGGGGAAACCTCATCACTCTCTACAACTTCCTGAAAGGAGGCTGTAGGCAGGTGGGGGTTGGTCTCTTCTCCCAGGCAACCAGTGAGAGGATAAGAGGACACAGCCTTAAGCTCTGCTCTACCCTTAAGGGCAGGGCTAGGCTAGACATTAAGAAGAATTTCTTCACAGAAAGAGTGATTGGGCATTGGAATGGGCTGCCCGGGTGGTGGAGTCACCATCCCTGGAGGTCTTTAGGAAGACTGGATGTGGCACTCAGTGCTGTAGTCTAGCTAGCAAGGTGGTGTTAGGTCATAGGTTAGACTTGATCTCAAAGGTCTTTTCAAACCTAGCTTATTCTGTGATTTTGTGTAATTACACTACTGTAAGTTTAGAGCAATAATATTTAGAAGGAAGTTACTGGATGCACTATAATGAAGATTAGAAGCTTGTGTGGGATCTGTAGCTAAGAGATGTATTTGGAGGTTGAAATTCTTGTGTTGGCAAGTAAAAACAGAAAGAGGAGAAGTAAAACTGTGTGTTGTTATTATGGTGTTAGACTATAAACTGGTGTAGAGCCATTGACTGAAGAAGGTACTCTATTTGTTGAGAATTCAGTGTTTTGAGCCTAAATGTACTCCAATTAATGCTGTTGATATCATAATGAGTTATCTTAATTACTTTTGAAAACGTTGTCTTAGTTTTCCAGATGGTACCCCAGATATGATGGGAACTTCCCCAATGAATTTTGTCTTCCATGTGCTGATAAGAATCTGTTTATTAAAGGTTTTTAATAATTTCTTTTTATATTCATGTTCTGCTTTGGTGTTGTTTATTCATGACTGAATACCTCTGATTATTTTAGCTGCCATGTGCTCAGTATTTGATGCTTTACATAGTAGAAATGGAATAAACTGACTGTGCTGTAAGATATTCAGTGTGCACTTAGGACAATGACCACTTAGCTGTCTCATTTCCTTAGCAATATTTTAAAGATTAATCATAGAGAGCAGTGTAAGCCAAGAAAAATACAGCTGAAATAGATTTTTCTTCATGATGTTTTGCTTGGACTCAATTTTTTGATAACTTGGTGCAGAATGCACAACAACCAGAATGACTTGTTCATGTCACTGAAATTTGGACGAGCAGCAATAGAGCAATTCTTAAATATACAAGGCTAAATTTGTTGAGCCTGTTTCTTGGCCTTTGATGAGATTGCAGTAAACAAATGTTTAATACCAGTGGCAGAATTGCACATGCTTCCTTCCCTTGAGATTGCAGGGGTGGCCGTTCATTTGATAAACCCTAGGAAGAGGCAAAGGTATAGACTTCCAAGCAGCTGAAGCAATGGCCTTTGTGTCAGGCAGATTACCAAGCTGCTGGTCTCTTTCTGAAATAATATATTGGTATATGTTTTGTTTTGGCTTGGTTTGTTTTTTTTTTTGGCAGGCAGTCAATCAGTCTTAACTGAGTAGCTGTGAATGAATGAGTCACGGGATCAACTAAACTTGAAGATGAGCATTTAGTCTATTATTTGTGGTTTGTTTGAATACTTAGTAATACAACAGGGAAGGACGCGGGGAATTTTGATCCTACCTGCTGTGGATTTGACAGGGTTTTGGGGAGAGACAGCGTGTCACGTGCATGCTGGTTGCCTATAATCTGAACACCATGCATTTAAACCCTGGATCGGGGAGATGCAGGGAGGACTCTGAAGCTCACTGAGACTGGATTGCCTGTGTGCAAATCAAGACCAGTCCTTAGCAAGGTTACCTAGTCACTGCACAGACCTTTGCCAGGCCATGTTTCTCAACAGTTATGCCTCAGCTGAGTAAATACACCCTTTGAACAAGGACCAGATTTGACAACTGAAAAAATGCTTGTCGTGCTTTTAGGCTCAAGTGCAAACCAAAACCCTAAAACATTCATCTGAGATGTCACCAGTCAGTTTTATTTCCTAAATGAATGGGGTTTGTGTTCTGTGCTGTTGTAGCTCTTCAAGTATCCTCTATATCTCCTTTGTTCCATGTACATTTTTTGCTACCTTCTTTGACCTTTTTTTCTTATTGCTTGGTCTTTTATACATCAGGAGGAAAAGAATATTTAATTCTGCCACTCTGATGTGGTGTCATTTCCATCTTTAATTACATGAACACTTTGCATAAGATTTTTCAATTATTTATATTGTGGTAGTGTCTTAGACTTGTCTGAAGGTCTGCGTAGATTTTCACAAATAGAAGAGTGTGTGTATTGCCAATAAGACCTTAGACCTACTTTGGCCAATCTTGCTTTTCATATAGAATAAATATGAAATTCATATATATATATACATGGTACAGTTCCATTGGTTTTGAGAGCAGATTATAGTGCATCTGAGAGTCAGAGAAGGCATTAAGGCCTGTCTGCTTCACTAAGTTATTCAATATTGCAGCTGGAGATGGGGAGGCCATATGCAGTGTGCTGTCCCTGCATGACACAAAAGATTTCATTTGGCTGGGGCTGCCTCAAGCTGTCACAGGTGTTCTTCCTTCATTTACAATAGCTCCATTAAAATATAAATGACTGCATTTATTACATCAGCTCTTTTTCCTTCTTTGGAATACCCCAGCTAAAGTTACATTACACAAAACAAATGTTCTTGCTCCCTTGAGAATTAGTTTAATTACTGATGTAGGTGGGTAAAAGATCTATTGCGTCTGAGATGTTAATTTTATCATGCTTTAATTAAGAGGTCAAGTGTGAAAGGCTGCAGAATACCTCCCACTAAAAGATGCTGAATAGAATGGTGGGGGTAGAAGGCTCTGATATGATGAGGCTTTTACTGTCTGTAGGAGTATCAACTTTCCCTGTGCATCTTGTTACAGTGAGGCGGGCATCTGGAAATACATGCCAATTTCTATTTGCTCATTGTGTTTTCTACCGTTAAGGATTTTCCGTCAGGAGTCTTTGAAGCTCCAAAACAGCAAGTCCCTTCTTTTAAAGGTGATGGTCGCTCCTCCATCGCTCACCACCAGTTTCCAGAGGAAATGTCAAAACTGTGTTCTCTTGTCCAGTGTGTTTGAAGAACAGGACTGCAAATATCCTATGCCCCTGTGCTCTGGCACAAGAGGGGATGTGGGGGATGTGTTCACCAGAGGACCTCAGGTGCTACCATCTCTGAACATGCAGTTGTTTCTTGCTTATGTCTCACTGTGAGCATGGACAGATTCCTTTTGGCATTTGGTATGAAAGTCTTGTTTCTAGCTAACTCCAAAAACAAAGAAATGGACTTGGAAAGCATTCGGGGAAAAAGTGGGCAGGCAGAAGGGAGTGTCTCTTAAAAAGGTTAGAGAGAACTAGACAGTAGGAATTCCTTCCAGTAAGGCATCTGGGACATTTTCCACTGAGCTTGTTATGTTTGCCCCAGCAGCTGGAGCAGCAATGGCATAGATAAGAACAGGTGTTCACTGGCTAATGTTTGAAGATTTTCTTGAGACTGACTTACTGCACTTTCGGAAAGACTAAGTGACCAAGTGAAGCAGTATTGTTGCTCTCTGAGCAGATTTAAATATGACAGTTAATGGTTTTTATTAACTCCTTTTTCATTGCTTACTGTCTATGTGAATTGCTGATTCATTGAGATATTCTGTAATGTGTGATATGGAAAGTATCATTTCAGAAAATTTCTTCTTGGATTTTTTGCTGCTGTTTTTTTCTTTTCTGTAGTGGTCACTTTTCTTGCTTTTAAAGGATAATAACAGTTCAGCTATGCCACTGACTTCTCTGCATCCCTGGAGAAAGATTGGTGTAATACTGGAAAAACACAGAGTTAAATATTAACGTCCACTACTGAATGTTCCCACTGAAAAAATCAGGAACGTTTCCAAGCAGTGAAAGCAGACTTTCCTTTCCTGTAGTCAAGTTTTGCTGCTTAACTTTTAAAACTGCAGCCTGCTTGGTAATTGTAGATAGCTAAGAAATAGAAATTGGGAATCCTCTGTTTCTTAAGTGCTCTTAGCCAGGATGCTTCTTGCTTCCAGGTAATAGAGGAAGAATCTCATGCAGTGAATTAGTGCTGAAAGGTATAATAAGTTTTTTCAAGGTAAGAGGCTGATTTTTTTTTCCTTTCTTCTGTACTTTGTCTTGCAAATAGAAGTTCCATTCTTGCTCTTTTGGTCAGATATTCATTTTAATAAATGTTGTGATTTGAGATTGATGGTACAGTGACTCCTTAAGGCAGAAAACATACTCAGAATTGGCGTTCCTCTTGGGTTATGAATACACATAGCTGCCCCAATTTGTACTAGCTGAGGACCTAATCAGCTAAGGCCACAAATGCAGCATTTCCTCCTGCTGACTTGAAATGTCACCACCAGTCTCTGCTGAGATAAAAAATGTGCACAAAGGAAATAGTTTTAAGGAAGAGGAGAATTCTTTCGCTTTTAAGAGTTTCGTGTATTTAGAACATGTATTTATTCTGTCTTGCTGGTTGTGTCAGGTGTCAAGACTTCTGCCTCAGGGCACTGGGAATCTCTGCTCAAAGTGTTCTCAAGGTGTTAAAGCTCTAATCTTTGTGGAGATCTCAGGTATCAGCTGTGGTAAAGAAGGAGCAGTAAAGTCCAGAAAGGACTAGACTGGTTAATGAAATGTTTGTAGGATGATATTGCCAAAGCTTCTTTCTGTATATGTAAAAACTATGCTTGATGGTATGGACTTAATCCTTCAGAAATAAAATCATGCTTTTTGTTCTAAGTCTGATTCATTTCCATTTGCGCAATAGCATCCCAAAGCAAGAGTGGTCTTGGCATTTGCATGAGGCACATGCTTCTACCCACAAACAGCCAGTAAGATAAGTCAATAAAAATAAGCCGTGCAAGGCATGAATTGCTTAGAGATGGAAGAGACCTATTAGGCTATCTAGCCCTCCTGCGAGCCAGTGAGGAATTGCTTCAACTGGATTTGCTTTAAAGGGCAGATGAATAACTGAGTAAAACACAGGATCTCATTTTCTGTATGATATGGCTTTTATGCTTCTGGTTTTACATGTACATCTGGCTTTGAACCTCATAAGCAGCAATATTCCAGAGAAATTTTTTCCAGGCTGTTTTATTTGAAGTGTAATAGTGGTCTGAACAGGAACTGTTCTGATTGCACAGATGTACAGTTTTGCTTTGTGGAGTGATTTTTGCCTCATCAAAGGAGAACGAGAAGAAAGGCAAAAAATCTGTGAGTATGGCTATCTATGAGTGTGTGTGTGCGTGTGTGTATTTGACAGAGCGAGAGGTCTGTCTGTGTTAGAGCAATCGTGACAATAAATTCTACTGCTCTGCCTGGCCTTAGGAGGGTATTTTACAAAGGCAACCCATTGGGAGGTGAACAAAGGCCTCGCTGCATTGTGGCTGTGTGACACACTGCTAACGCTACAGCCAGCTCCCATTTCCTATTACAGTAGTGTCTCGCATGTTCATGAAGCACAGGCAGTGATGCAGCGTGATTCAGCTCATTGGGAGCTGATGCATCTAGTTCTGACACAGAGAGAGATGATCTCTCTCTGTGGTCAAAAAGGCAGAAAAACATGTTGGTGCTGCTTTTCTAAGGAGCTTCGTCTGGTGATTGGACAGAGAACTGCAGGCACATTTGTTTCATTGCTTTAAATTTTTGCATTTTTCTCCTTTTGTCTTTTATCGTTTCCTTGCTAGTATTTGAATAGAAAAAGAGCTCTGTGGTAAGTTATGTCCATGCCCCGCTTCTTTCCAGACCTGACATGTTTATATAGACAAAGAATTATGGAGGAATTAAAGAGAGGACCAAAGAAGCTCAGGAATTCTTTCGTAAAGCTTGCCACATTTTTAATAAACGGGCATATAGCAGAGGGAGTGAAATCTGTTGCTCAATACCATAATAGGCAGTGCAATGCCTTTGCCTCTCTCTGTCATCCTTAACAGACAAATTTATTTTTGGTAATAAGACATTTATCTCTTTCGCATCTATTAAAAGTCAGTTCTGGTGTCAAAAATCAGTTGGAAATTACATGAAGAAGTTTAACGGCGAATTGTGTTTCTTTTGGATGCTTGTCACAGCTCCATCAAATCCTGGGGATCCTTTTTCACTTTGTTTTGGTGTTTTGTTGCCTTGCTGCAATGTGCATTTCCAGATGATTTAGCTGTTTTTCTGAGAGCATCATATAGTAGTGTGACTATTTAGACTGTGTAAAGAAGCTTAAAAGAATTACTTTCAGGACAGTAATTAACATAACATCATTTAAAATAATTGTTTACCAACACTTTTTGTGTGTGGATCCTGTAGGCAGATCTCTCCCTATCTGACTTAAATCTATTGAAAGCACCCTTGCTTTTCTTCATGGTCATCCTTGAAGCAGTCCACAAAAAACCCACGTATAAATAGCATCCTGGTTGGACTGCTCTGGTGCCATAGAGAAGAAGTCCACATAGAAGTAATTTTGGTAAAATAACGCTATTAGTCAGAAAATACAGGCTCTGCTCTGGTTCTGACACAATTCAGTTAAGATACTATTTTCACAATTGTGGGCTGGGTACTTAATGTCATACTTATGCAGGTCAACAAGCAGACCACTTTGCTTAACCTGTCTGTAGAGAAGCTTGTATGGGTGCTAGATGAATGCAATGGGGCTTTTGTAGGCATTTTTTTTTTTAAATCCCGTGGGATTTATTAGATGCCTTTCAATGGGTTTTCAAACTGTTGTATGGCATTCTGCAGGTGGAATGTAATTTTCCTAGTGAGATCTGAAGTATTTGACTACTGGTGAAAAAAAGTACTTTCTCTTTTTAGGTTTGTAAGTGTGAGTCCTTTAAAGAAGCTGTCTGGTGTCTTTATGCACCTCCATCTTGTTAGCTATAACAGAGGAGGAATGGCCAGGATATCAGAAAGGCTTGCTAGAGTGAAGTGACCCTGAAGCTTATTCCAGGAAGTTTATTTTCAGAAAGTGTTGATTATTCGTGCTTTGAGAACCCTTTAAAGTATTTATGATTCATACCAGACACTCCTTTCAGTCTTAATTGACACCTATCTCATTAAGGTGACGTAAGACTAAATACATTGATGCAAGGAATGTTTTGACTTTTTAGCTGATAAAGTGCTAATTATAAGAACCACAACTTGTCTAGTAACAGAACTACAGATAACAAACATTCAAAGGTTACTATTCCAGAGGAGTTACGTCAGCTAGCTCCATGGGTGAAACATCTTTTCCATGGAAGAAATTGCATCCTACATGGAAGGGATTCTCTTCTGTACTGTACAAATCCTACAATTGTCTTTACCTACCCATTTCCTTTCACTCTTCCGTTCTTGCACAGAAGTTATTCTCCTCATTTGGCTCCTGCTGTACTATAAACAATGCTGTCCTTTCTTCCCCCCATCGTCCTACACACACTTTTGAACGACTATGGTTGTTAAGATTACAGTCCACATAAGGCTAGAGGGGGAGGAAAAAGTGTCCCTTCAGCTTCCTTTAGGGATCTCCTCTTGTTCTTTGCATTACATAAGTAATTTTTTTCCAAAGGCATGTTCATGTTTGTTTTAAGACCTTTCAACAGCAAGGCTACTGCTGTGCTCGTTGGTGCTCTTCCTAGCTTTTTGCTTAAAGAGGCGTTGAACTTTAGCGATTAAGTTGGGGGAAATTATTTATTCACGTTGCATACTGTGAGTAAAACCTTCAGTACCTTGCACAGGGACTGCTTTGTGATGAAAAGGTACAAGTGCTCCAAAATGGCCGAGGCAGGGACACTGCTCTGTTCTGTCTCCTTCCTCCCTTCTCCCCAGCACTCAGGTTTTACAGACATGGATGCTGACTCTGATGTGTCACGTACCCTGCAGAACCAGGCATGTGTGTCTTTCACAGGCAGTGTGGAAAATGGCAGCCATCACATTATTTCAAGTGGTACAGCAGTCATCCTTTGATGTGCCAAACTATTTTTTGCAAGCAAGAATTGGCCCTATGTTGGACTCTTGTGGGGTAGAAGGATGGATACACATACTCTTTGTTTTCTAATAAGTGTGTGATTCTGTATAGTGTGTAGGGGGAGGAGGCTTGTTTAGTTTTGTTGGTTTCTTTTAAATGTGGATCATGTTTGGCAGCATGTTTGAGCTATGGAGTTCAGCTCCATAAAGTTCTAGTGGTTATTCCAGGGCTCTCACCATGTCTTATCTAGCTTTGTCAGATACATTCTCTTTGCCAGGTCTTCTACCTGGTTTATGCTTGAATACTTAACAGGTATCGTCTGTCCTTGACAGAAGTGTCATCTGGGAGGTTGAACAGTGCACAAGGGAGAAGTGAAAAGTTCACAGTGAGCAGTAATTAGGAAGTACAGCAAAGGATGATTTGATAGTTATGAGTGAAATTTCTTCATGAGATGCAGGGAAGGTTGCCCAGAATATCTCCTCCTACCTCCAGCAACTTCCAGTGCTGTATCATCTTTAATGATGATATTTAGGATATGTATTTTTGCTGTTTCAGCCTGGATATCCAAACATTTCATATTTCTAGAAAATTTGCTTGAGCCTCATTCTGCATACTCCTAGTTTAAAGGTTAATAATTTGGATACTGTTCTCCCCATCTTGCTCAACCTCTTTGAAAGCTGCAAGGTTGCCACCTAACCAAAAGACTATTGCACTTGCCAGGAAGGAAATCTCTGCAAATTTTGCCCTCACCAGATCCTTTTGCAGAGAATGGATGGCATCCTGGATACTGTTTCTTCAAGCTGTAAATCAGTTTTAAAGCAGAATTTCACTTTGCTATTGCTGCCTTTCTGGCTGTTTGGAATGTAGTTGCAATGTGTGTCTGATTTTCAGGGATATCCGTAGGAAGCATGTGTTACTGATTGAACTTAACTGGACTTTCAAAGAATTTCTCCTTCATTGCAGGCCAGTGGAGAGAACAGTCCTTTGCTGCTCTGAATTAACATTAGATAAGAATGGTTCATGTCAGAGTTACTTATCTAATGGCAACACCTACTATTGCTGCTATTCATAATAATGTTTGCTCCAGTATACTTAGGCTTTTGGCTGTTTTGTGATGCATGGGAAATCCATGATTTTCCTTGAACAATTCCTGATGGAATTGGCATATGTGTCTCACTTACTGTTCTCGGCTTTTGACTCTATGTTCTAGCAAAAACCATCCAGGACTTTGGTTTTTGAAGAGGTATGCATTTTTATTTTTTGGTCTTGTTTTGTTTCCATTTCCAGAGCCATTTATTTGTGTGACTGAGGGTAGGGCATGACTTGAGTTTAAAAGCTTTTGTGCAGGTAAACAATCTGTTTGTCACATTGTAGGCAACCTGTAGTCAGCATTTGCCCCTCATAAATTAATACGGAGTGGGGGTGAAACTGTATTTTCTGTAACAGCACTGGCATTAAAGACATTGAATAGATCTGATCTAGAGTAAATATAGGACAGAAAGGGAAAATACAGCTGTGCCATTGGTAGTGTGCCTCTCTTTTTTTTTGTTATTAGAGTTCCTTTACAGGGAGGCCAGCACAAAAATTTGGGTAGAACAGGGTTGCTCTTCCCACTTTACTGACAGTACGTGAGAAATTAAGAGCTGAATGACACAGGAAGAGAGCCCAGCTAGGCATGCAGGCAAAATGTGTGCTGGTGAAAGGGGCTTTAGGGTGTCAGTGGTACCACATGATACCTGATTGGTATGCCCAGTGGTGTTATGGTATGGCTGTGGTTTACACATCCAGAGTGGTGGGCTTTATCTGTTGACTCTTGAGGAAAACAAGGATCAGAAATGAGGACACCGAGTGGAGAGGGATGAGGTGTTCCTAGCCCCAGTCCCTGCTTCCAGGTGCCCGGAAGCAGTGAGGCATGTTGCTTTTTGAGAGGCAGGAAGAGATAGGAAAGTTGAAGGGCTTTTTACTCCCCGTAGCAACATTGTGACAGGGAGGGAAAAATTCTTCACTGGCTGGGGTACCAGTAAGAACATATCAACATATGCATAAGTCTTGTGAGTGAAAAAAGGACCAGTAGGTTAGAAAATCTTAGAATCCTAGAATGGTTTGGTTGGAAGGGACCTTGAAGATCGCCTTGTTCTGAGCCCCACACCATGGGCAGGGACACCTTCCACTGGAGCAGTGGCACACTCACTGTATCCATACATACAATCATCCACAGGCTATGTCCTGGGCAAGTGCCTAAGAAGGTACCTGACTAAATAGTAGAGGCCAATCTGAGGCAGATTTCTTTGAATATGAGAACTTTTGTGCTAGTCCTGCCTCTCACGTAACTTTGAATTAAACACAACATAGTAAAAGTAGTATTAGAACATTCATCTACATCAATCAAACTGTCATTTTAATGGCAAACTAGGAGAATTTAGCTATTTGCAGACTTCTATGGTATTTTTAGAAAGTTCAGAACACTCTTGAAAAAATTCAAATATGAGTAGAATTTACTTTACATAAGTTGCATGCAGAGTGTTTTCATGTTTGTCTCTACTTTAACCTGTTATGGAATCTAGTAACTTCTTGCCACCAAATGAGTCTGTGTAGGATGTATTAGATCAAAACATATTCCTGTCTCCAAATGCTAACAGCAGCACATTCAGTTCTCTGGATTTCAGCAGCTAAAGGAGGTGTTGCAGAATTTTGGCACTGCTTTTCTTTACAGAATGATAAACACAAATGATGTAGCCTTGGGTTTCATATAGATATGAAGGATCTTGCCTTATAAAAGCTGATTCATAGACAAATGGTGACTCTTAGCTTTAAAAGATAACAAGGCTGGTTGAACTGATGAGCTAGAAATAACTGTCAAATTTTCTTACTTACCCCAGGGTGGTGGTTTCTTTTATTTTAAACTGAGAGAGCATTTTATTGTTAATTTTTTTCTAACAGCTGCATTAGATTATTGTATTCTATAACACTTACTGTTTTTTGGTTTTTTTTTGTTTTCCAGAAGGAGTCCAGAAGATACCTGTAGAGCTGCAGCTTCTCTTTCTCCTAGCTCTGCCAAAGGTATGTAAATGTATGTTAGGTGCTGTTGTTCTCCTCTGTGTTCATCTAAATTGCACTATGGAAATTTCCAGAAAAGTGACATTCAAATCTATTGGCAGGAGATGACTACTTCCTTGATTTTTGAATATAGTGCTTCAAGCACAATTCAAAGATCTTCCCCAGAGAATTGCATTGAATCAGAACTAAGCTGGAGAATTCAGGTTGATGCATACAAGAGTGATCATCCTGCTTGTACACTGTCACAAGTGGTGTTCAAGTTTAGGCTGCCTGATAATGGATGATAGGTGTTTCAGAGGCTGAAGAACAAGAGCAGACCTATTTAATAGCAGGTGGACACTGGTTTCAAAGTGTCTGTTAACTAATTATTCCCCATATAATACTCTAACTCCTGAGCAAAAAACGTGGCATAAGGGAGGCACTGTCTCCTTCCCTTGCCAAGTCTGGAGTCCTCTCTCTCTGTAAAAATGTCTGGATTTCTAGTTGGGCACTGAATCAAGACTCTACTGTTCCTCCTCAGCAGCATGGAACCTGAAGGAGTTTTACCAGAACCGCCTGACATAGAGAAAGTGGTTTCAGCAAATGTGTAAAGTTTTGACCTAAAAATAGGAAAATTTGGTAAATAAGAACCCGATGTTCAAAGGTTCAAAGCTGTCTTTGCTGTCTAGTTGGTTGTATAACTTGGAAGAATTGAAATAGCTTTTGTGGTGATAATTATTAACATATGATTGCAGAGTTAAGAGTAAAGTAAGAATAATGTTTTTCTATAAATGTCGCTGTAAAAGCCCATCATACAGCATGATGGGTTGGTTTTTTTGAACAAATGTAAAGAACCATGTAGCCTAATGATTTATTTATATATATATATAAAAAAGCAAAATTCCTGAGTAAGATTCTAATTTCTAATGAACTGTACATGTCAGCTTGACAGTGCCTGCCTAGTAACAGAAAGCAATGTATGATGAGGAACAGTGTGACTCTTTTTGGAGTTTAGTCATATTTTTGGGTTTTTTTCTTCCTTTTGAACAGAGGATGGGAAGTGGTTCCTTTGAACAATTGTACAACACAAATTTTGACTGCAATTTTTACTCCTCCCTGTACCTTTAACTGTACACCACCCTCTTGTAGCTGGAGCTGGTGTTGGCCTGGGTTCTCTATGAGCCATAGGCAGGGAAAGTGCTGGTTCTCTCTTTCAGTGGTACAGGAAATGTGAACATTGTCTAGCTCTGCATTTGCAATTCCAGATATTCCCTGACCCTGTGTGAACTCACCAATGCTTTTCTGCCTCCATAGACCCCTCTTTTCAGAGTGGAAGAAAGAACTGAGTCAGAATTAATTTCCACAAAGTTTTCCCAAGTAATTCTCAGCCACCCATGGGTTTTCCTGGAAGACTAGTATACAATGGGCCTTTGTCTCCAAATGGATTTATTTATTATTTTTGTATCTAAATGCCTAGCTTGACCTCAATTTTAAAGGGCATTGTAGTTCCCAAGGCTTACCAGTTCATCCTTGGAACAAACCTTTCGAAGACATGACTCTTCTGTGGATACACAAGGCATCATAACTCGGTTCATACCAGAATGAATGCAAATTAGTCAATTCATATCTGAGTCCAAACTGGTTACATTTTAAATGAACAGGAGACAAAGCAAAACATATATGAAAGTGGTTTTCTGGTTTCTACAGAAACACGTTGTTGTGAATTAGGTCTGGATTTCTTGACAAAACTAGTTCATGGATGGAGGGCCCACTTTCAGCAGCAGGTTCAGAGTTATTAAAAGCTGTGAGCTCTGAATTGATCATGTAAGATTAATTGCTCATTTTTCTATTCTTTTGATTATTTATTTGAGTACTTGAAACTGTTCTTTAGAGAAAATATAAACCAACAAACAGATCTCCATCTTCTCCTTTTCATTTCAAATTAGTCTGCATTAAGAACAAAGGCATTGTACCTCTTGTCCAGCTCATGATGTAACAGTTAATATAATTTAAAATAATATTTCTCAAACAATGAGGGTTTCACCAAAAGATTTACTTTCTCCAGTGAAAATCCTCTCACATGTGAGCTGTGATATTAGATGAGCTGGAAAGTTAATGAAAAATATTACAGTTTTAGGAGAAATGTTCCTGACATCAGTTACAGCAGGTAGAGAGCTGGGGACAGGTTTTGGTGCAAGTGCTGAACATTTGCAACTGGGTGAGAATTTCTGTAAAGAGTTCGGCTTTCAGTCATATAGGGGCAGATTTTCTGAAGTGTTTCTGTTCTGATTTTTCTGAAAGTCTCTGTCCCTAACTCTTTTGCAACCAGTGGCCTTTCTCCTCCCTGCCCCTTCCTTTAGATCTGTAATTATCATCACTTGATGAATCATGCACGCCTTTCCTCCCAAGCAGATCATAATTTACACCAAATCTGAACTCTGAAAATCGTGTTGGTTACAGATAAATAGATGTTGACTAGCACTGAAATCTTGTAGAGCATAATCTTGAACATGAGAGAAAAGATAGTTATTAGCTCATCTGTTCTACTGCCATGCTGATGTAGCTGTGGCCCTGCAATGGACTTTCCTAGTGCTTGGTCCAGTCTCCTTTTAAAGAATGAAGTGGTGCCATATATTTTGTACCACGGAAGAAACTGTGTAAGGTCCAACAGATTTCACTGCTACAGGATTTTTTCCTAATGGAGTTGTCTTTTGCTTGGACTTGCTTCTATCAGATTTACCTATTTTTCTTTCTTAATGCACATTGCCAGTTGGGAAAACCTTCTCAATTCATCTCTTGGTAAAATTCTCTTTCAAGGCTAAGACATCAAGAGTACTGTTATTGAAACTACATTAAAATTAACAGGAAAGAGAACCTGATTCTAGGATGCAGTGTTGGAAGTGGATGGCTGGATGGGCACCACCCAGCACTCCTCATTTCAGAGCCCCTACAAACACGCCCCAACAGTGATTCTTTATATCCTTGGATTTCATGGCAACAGGGCACAAATTGTAAGACTAGGGGATAAGATTTGTCATCACCAGTCTCACCATTAGGAACAACCTGATATAGAAATAACAAACTCCCAAGTTTTACTTTCACACAAATTGTAGAAATTTGTGATGTGCTTTGTTTGTCTCCATGAGTTTTAGCATGAGACTCGATGACACACAGGCCTGATACTCCTGCTGTCCTTGTTGCATTTTCTCCATTAGCATCACTGTTCATTGACCCTGAGGCAAAGACATCATTCATTCCCTGTTTACTTGAGCAGTTGCTGCTTGTGTGGTGTGCTTGTGCTGATGAATCACTCAGCTCCTATTTGGTGCCTGAAATAAAAACTGTGCATTTGATCTGCCACTGAGGTTTCTATTTTACAATTAATTCTACACAGGATGTGATATAGTCAAGCCTGCAGGAAAATCAAGACCAGTGTGAAAAGAGGACAAGACCATTCTATATTCTTCAGCCAACATTAAGGAGAAAGCAAAGAAAGGTTTGTTTAAAATGTTCTGACCTTGAGGGTCTGGAGATAGATAACATAGAGGAGATAAGGTACAGTGTCTGTAGCTGAATGCAGCCTCACATCCATAGTGCTAAACTTTCAAACTCTATCCTGTTTCAAACACGGGAAGAGTAGGTAAGGCCATTTCCAGTACTACGATGGTTCAATAGGCTACTTCAGCTGTTGGATCCTTTAGCTTTGAAACTGCAGTGTCACCAAAAAACTGCATTTTGTTTTATTCCAGAAGCTTCTGACAGTCAGCAAGGATTGTATCCAAACAGTCCACTGAGTATTAGCAGCTTGTTCCAGCAAATGCATTAGTACCTATTAAACATTTACACAGCAGCATAAAGTTAGACAAGGATTCACAAACATAAATAAGACCTGTTCTTTGCACTGTGGAGTCACCAGTCTCAATCCTGCCTAGATAATAACAGAGAACAGCAGGCTTATAGAAGGACGGGTGAGAAATGTTTGAGGGAAGTGATTTCTGAGAAGGTGGTGACTGGAGAAGGGGATTTACAGGTCTGGGAACTAACAAATCAGAAGGTGTAAAAAGAGTGAAAATGGGAAATGGAGCAAGATAATGAGTTTAGGAGGTAGTAAAGAATGGAAAAGAAGTTGTTAACTATGAGATAAGCTGAATATGAAATGACCAGGAGTGGATAAGAGAATTTTCTCTTGCCACTTTTTAACATTAAAGCAATGTGTTCAGTATGCAGAGCTGGTAGAAAGCATCTTCAGGTATTGAGGATGGAACAGAATGAAATAAAGTCTTTGTCTTTAAAAGCAGTATATATAATTTCTTTGGTCTGTCCTGATCAAAATGCAAGCGTTCTTTATTACCTTTTGATCTTTGGAGCTCTACACTTCTTTTTCCTTCTCTGTGCTCCACCTGGGAAGCTTCTTTTATTGTTTGGTGCTTCTAGAATTGAATTTCTTTTCCCTAGGTTAATACTGAATTCTTGAGACTTTTCACAGCTTTTTATTTTTAACAGCAGAATCAAGGAATTGAAAACTGAAGAGTGGTACAGATATTTTTATCTGTTGCTTGCAGTGTGTTCTATATGGGAGCTACAGGAAGCAGTGCATAATGAGCTTCCAGCCAAAGGAAACCTCAATAAATCTCTAAGTCTAGTGAACTGTATAGGAAGAGAGAAAAGCGATGTATAACATGAGCAGGCACTGAGCAGAGCTGTCTAGGGCACTAGACAGGCAAAAAAAAAAACCCTAAACCAAAACAAAAAAAACTCCAAGAAACCACAAAAATCCAACAAGTAACAAAAAAACCCACCCCCAAACCCACTGATGTCCTTTCTGCTCTTTAAAACCAAAACTGTCCAAGTGGAAGTGTACATGAAGCCATGAGATAGTTGGTTCTGAGAAAGAATTGCCATCACTTGCTGCTTTCTGCCTTGCTGTCTGTTGGCAGTACTCCCCAGCAATTTCGGCACAGTGAGGTTCATCATTAAAATGCATACAATGCTGACCATCTTGCTGGGAAGCTTCTCACCTATTAAAACTAACAAGTCCAAGTTCTTAGTAGTTCGTAAAAAAATTTCATGTCAGTGCTACAAAATTAGGCAGGTTTCTGCTGATTTTGGTTGATGGTGCCTTGAAGTTTCATCTGAGATCTGGGCATAGTGAAAGACTTGGAGTACTTAAAAATATGTAGCATTAATGTAAACTTCTGCCTGTTTATGAAATATCAGAAAGTGAAGTGACACAGCGCAAGTCCTGGAGGGAGACTCTGGGTAATGGGAAAAATGAAATGCAGGACTTTGCCTGGGGCTTTTCAATGCCTACATGCCCATTTTGTTCCTGCAATAAATCTGCATGTGGCATTTGGAAAGCAAAATTTTTCTTCACCCAGTGCTACACTTAATATTCTCAGACTATTACACTTCCTTTTGCTCTCCCTCACCCCCACAGTAATTTTTAATATACAGATATCAGAGGAGTACTAAACATTTGGCTGAATGCAACAGCTTTTATTGGAGTCCTTGTGGTATGTGGGAAATCACATGGTGGAGAGCTACTTTCACAGGCACAGCAAATTCAGGAGTAATGCTGTCAGAAAAGGGATGTCCTGCCACCAGCTTTTGTTCTCTGGCATGGTTGCCAGTGAAGGGAGGGGCTGGTCATGCTGTCTGCCCTGTCCCCTCTCGCCAGCTCAAGGCCATTCGTGAGGGACAAGTGCCTGGGCTGCAGGGCCTGTGTGAACAGTACAGCCACTGGCTACTCCCTGCTCCTGGCTGAGAGCAGAGTCAGGATTTTAAAGAATGAAACCCCTATTGACAAGTGTTTCGTGGACTGTCTGTGGTTTACACAAAATCTGCATTACTTTAGTTTCTAGTTTCAGGTTTATAGATGCTTGGGATCTTCTGCTAATCTGTCTCTTGGCAGCTTTGACACTGTGTGCTGGGATGCCCTGGAATGTGGTTTCTGCTCCTTTGGTACACTGATGACCATGCTCAGGACTTGGCCTACAGTGAGCAGGCTTGCTCAGAGAAACATAACATTGCACAGGAGGGGATGGAAATGCTGTGCCCATCCCTTTCCTGCAAAACCATCTCCACATATGAGTGACTGGAACTTGTAGTACCCTAAAATGGGAGTTCCAGCACTGGTCCAGCTGGAGTTTATTGGTTTAGCTCTGATCTACAGTTAATGTAAGTTTGTGAAACTGGCTTGAATTGGGCTGATATCGAAACCGATTTTTGAGAGATGAAGCAGAGTGATGGTAATTTGTATAAATGTCTACTGCCACTACAGGCACTGGTGCCAAGGAAATACAGATGGAGAGTGGGCAATGTCACAGAGAAGGGGGATGGGACCTGTGAAGTACCTATAAACTTAAGATTCGTACCTGTAAAGAAGTGGCAGCTAATAAATGGAAGGATGATTAGAGGAAAAAGTGGCAAGTGATACAGATATTAATCCTGCTTAACAAAATATTTCCAAGAAATAAAATTTAATTCAGAAAGAACACTAAAAAAAACCAAAGGCAAAGCTGATCATGTGAAGGTGAAATGGAAACTAAAGGTAGTGCCAAGGTTAAGGTTTTATTTTTGTCTCCTGCCCATGTATTATCATGGAGGAAAAAGCAGAGACTTGGTTTTTTGCCTGCCCCAGAACCAAGCTGGACAAGTTGATTAAGGGGTACTTTAGGATTGGATCTGAAGGATCAAGGAGATAGATTTGTTACTTGCCTTGGAAGAGGTGGGGGTGGGGAAGAAAATAGAGACTGAAACACGTGGAAAACATCTGGTTCAAGGAGGCATTTTAGAGTTAGTTTAGGCAGGAGGGAAGGAGGAGCAGCTGTATGGCCTGCAGGGACCACCAGGGCTGCAGTGATAAACAAGAGAGAAAAGGCGGCAGCGCTAGGGCAACGCTTCAGCGAAATCACCAAAATAGGCAGAGGGAGGACCCAGACTGCAACTTTGTGACCAAGAGACATCTCTGGTCTAGAATGAAAGCGTAAATTTGGAGCGTCTGTGGGTAGTGTGCTGCCTTTGAGTCAGACTCATCCCGGGGAAAGGAACAGGGTGTTTTCTTTAGATTTGTGCCGAAAGCAGGGTAGGTTATAAACATACAGAACCTTTTATCAGAAATGATGTGTCCTTCGTGGAGGAGGAGCTATCACCCAGTAATCAGGAGGAAAATGATCTGCTGGGAGAACATTAAACCAGCCAAAGAGGAATGGTGCTAGGTTAGGGCTTGCAGACCTTCCTCTCTTCCTTGGGAGTCAATTCAGATCTTTGTTTCTTGTTCTTTGGAAGGGCCAAGTGCATGCTCTGGAAGTACAAGCTTAATTATTCCCAAATACCTGGTTTCTTGAACCTGAGTTATTCTCTTGGCTTTTACTTTGTTACACTGAACTGTAAAAGATCTTTCAAGTTCTTCTGCAGATCTGTGTTTTCAGGACTGGTATAAACTGATCCAAATCCTGGCTACTACTGAAATAATATGGCTCTATCCCAACTTCACCCTTACTTTGTGTTAGCTCTAGTGCTGATGTGACATGATCAGGTGAACTGAGAACAAATCCAACTGAAAACTTACCCAGCAAAGAAAAAATGGTGCCTCACAGACATGGGGAAGCTACTATGTGCCTTTGTCAAACAGGAGGAATACCCAGCTGCAGCTTTCCCAGAATTGCTGACTGGTTTTTTGTATGTGACCCTGAGGCTTCTGGTACTGATAAAAGCTTTTACATTATGTAAACCGCTGATCTGATAATACGTGGCATCTCCCAGGTCGTATTTTCTGGAAAGTAAATTTTTCCCCCACATACATTGCTGAAATTACACTGTCCTTGTTTCTCTCATTGTCTGATTTCATATCCTTTGCATGGTGCTCATGGGAGACTGATCCAAAGCTCATTGAAAGCAGTAACATGATACATGTTACTGATAGCAAACTTTGGATCAGAAATAAATCCATTCATTATGCCTCGTGGTTGTACTGTTTATACTCCACAACTCAATCTCTATATCCCACAGTGTATCATTAAAGACAAGTCAAAATAAAATGCATCCTATGCAGCCCATTGCCTCTATTACCCTTGGATTTATTGGTAGTTCTTCCTATACTTAGAGGACCCCTAGAATTGATCTAATCCCTGTTTTCCTTTTTTTGGATGAAGGCATCTGGAAGTGCTTGTACAATACCTATACTCAAACAATTCCAGTACAGCTCATTCCGTGGTTGTGCTACACCACCATTATCATAATGAGGCACAAGAAATTGCAATTGTGGGATTGCTTCCTTGTAAGTTGAAAAGAACTGTCCACAGATGGGCAGAGTTACTGTACTGGATTTTGGTTAGGACTAATGTCTTTTTCCAGCCTAGGTGGGCTGGAGAAAGAAAACCAGCTAAACTTTCCATGAGCCACATTAAAAGAAAGTTTCGCTTCCCTGGTAAGAAAAGCCACTCCCAAAGGAGAGTGCTTTCAGGGTGGGTGGGGAAGGGAGCCAGAAGGGAGAGGCTTCACAGTCCAGTGAACAGATTGAGACTGTTGACGTTCTGCTCTGCATCGAAGATGCTTGATGACATTGCCTCAGCTGGCCAGTTTTCCAAGTTAAGTTAATCTCAGTTAGGTTCCATAAAGTGTGTGGGTTTTTTTTAATGGATTCTGATAAATGTGAACCTCCTTTGCTCAGGGAAAGTACTAAAATATCCCATGGAACTTCAGATCAAGCCTTGCAGTTTGTGGTGGCCTCAATCAAAATGAACCTTAGTTCATTGATCTTCCATGGTCATGTAAAATGCTGGGCACAGACAACTTGCTGCCCTCTGTTGAGAAAGTGCTTTTTCTTTAAAAGATAACACTGCTGAGGAACGTGTTAGTACATGTTAGGCTGAAAGTGGGAATTGAGAGCTTATCCAAAAGTCTGGCACTTAGAATCTAGGGTTGTGTCTGATTTCTGAGGCCCATTGATTAGCCTGCAGGTGCTAGTTAAAGGGCAGTAGCCCTTTACCACTTTTTAGGATTTGTGATGGGAGACCAGTCAGGATAGGTGTTGTTCACCGAGAGATTTCAGGGATCTTTTTCTCTGTGGAAACACAAAGCTGTTTTTCAAGGCAGACTGTAGAGATGGATTGAAGAATCAAATGTGTCAGAATTTGTGAAAGATCCCATGAATGCCTTAATAATGTCATAGAAACATTGGTCTAAGCCAAAGTTAATAATCTTATGTATCTTAAGTTAATAATTACAGGTATTATTAAAATCCCTGTGAATTTTCCAGAGATAATAGCATCACCAGTAGTACAGTGCAAGCCATTCCAAAACCAAAAGTCTAAGGTTTTTGTTTTGGTGCATTTGGCCATCTATTCCATTTATAATGCAACTCCCATCTCCCTCTCAGTATTGAATTTGAGTAATTGTGAATGTTTCCAGAAGGAAACAATTGTTGATGTAAACTGTATAACAAAATGTGGCAAAAGAAGATCTTCTGTTTTACTGTCAGGAATAACTGCATTATGTTTCCAGAATGAGACAGAAAGTTTTCACTTTTCTGCTTTGAAATCCCTTCCTTTCCTTGTTCTCCTTTCAAAATTGTTCTCCTTTCTTTTGTTTCCTCTTCCTTGATCTAAAAAGCTTTGTGCTCCTTTCCTTTTCACCTCTTTGCTCCACCCAGTGGAAAAGAGAGTAAAGAGAAAACAGAATTGGGAGAAATTCACTGGTGTCCCAAGCTTGATTTATTACTTAAAAAAATAGGTATTTTTTAAATGAGACAAGATTAAAACTCTGAGGAGCTGCACAGAAAATCTTGTTGGATTGCAGTTGCTGCAAAAATTTATTATGCTGTTTCAGCTCATAACACAGGTGTAACTCTCATCAACTGGGCCTGCTGAAGGTTATCCATTTGCACCTTCAAACATGACAGCAACTTTCCTGATCTGTAAAACCACTTGTGTTTGAAGGCTTTGTGCTGAGGTACTTGTTCAGAGGAAAACAGCATTTATTGAATGGCCATTTTCCCTCTGTAACACCTTAGGGACTTCCTATCCAGCTATTGAATTGTCAGAAGTCTGCTTATTTTAGGGGATTTTAATATAGTTGCCTTAGGAATGCCTGTGCATACAGAAGCATCCCAGAATATGCCCCATTGGTATTGATCTCTCATTCATCTACTGAACAAAGTGTATGATTGCCCCTTGGATGTTTCTTTGATAACCAGCATTCCACTGAGTTACACCCACTGCACTTAACTCCATCAGTCATTTCCCTAATGTTTTCTTATATAAGAGTGTAGTTGCAGCTAAAGGAAGATAAGATTTGCTCTAAGCCCCTCTGGATTGCTCTTGACTTACCATGCAACTTTTAATTAAAAGAGGGAAAGAAGGGGTGAGGAAGAGAGATCTCATGAGTTTTAGTCAAGTCGTGAAATAGGGAAGGTAAGACTGCATCTAGGAAATGATAATTGTCCCAAAGTTAATTTTAATTCTATTGGTTCTCTAGCAGTAGGTACATAAGAGAGTGAAAAGGAGAAAGGATGGACCTGTCAGGAATAGGAGACTCAGACACAAAGCTTCCTGCCACAAATGGATCAAAGATCAGGGCCTGAAGATTATTGATTAAGGTCTGTGCAGGAGGAAAGAAAAGATCTGTTCTTGGTCTATCATCCTCTACCCTGCCAGGGAGGGGATGGCACTTACCCTTCAGGTTGGGTGAAGTCAGAGAGGGGATAGGAGTAAGAAGGGAACCCTTCTTTATATTTGTGTTTCCACCATTTTTCAACCTGTTAGCACTGGAACACTCAGATTTTTTCTAAAAGGGTATTTCAGCATAGTGTGAAGCCTTACACAGGAAACATGCATTTTCCCAGGAAACAGACCAAAAAGTCTGTGATTCGTTTCTGGTGACCACACATCTTGTACAAGCATAAGGTTTTGACCAGCCCAGGTTTTAGAAATTGGCTTTCTCTTTGTGGAACTCTTCTGCACCTTAAAGAATGTATCTGTTAATGATGGCATCAGAACTTTTTTAACATGAAGACAAAACAAGAGAACAAGATCAGACAATAACCTGGATTACTTATACAAGAAGTAACTGAAAATGGGCAGCATCTGTATTTTACAACGTAGACAGGAAGCAGTAAATATTTATCTGTCCTTTCCTTCCCTTTGAAATATACACTTAAGACTCTGCTATTATTCAGATAATCTGTTTCTATACTAACCCCTCTCTTTAAGGGAGACATCTATTTCCTATTACGATCCTATAGAGGCCCTGAACTAAAATATTTTGCATGCCTTTGCAGGCCTCCAGGAAATATTAAACACACTGAGACAGACAAAAAGCTATGAAGCCCCTGTTTAAAATTAGGAGCAGAGAAAGGAAACAGGTTTTTTTCCTGCTTTCCTCAGACCTGATATGAAAAGAATTCCAAGTCAGTTTAATTATTTTGCATAAAAGTATCTTGTTTCTCAGTGTTAATTCAGACAAGCTGTTGTACGAGCAAGGTCAGTGGGCAGTTATCCTTTTACCACACAATGGCCACTCTGAGAGTATTTTTAAAATATGTCTCTTATGTAGAAAAAAGCAAAATGCAAAACAACAACCTTGATTGCACAATCTATTTGCTAGTTGCTACTCTAAGAACAGCCAGCTTGCCTTTCACCAAAAAATGCTATTTGATAATATATAAAAAGCACATATGTATTTAAGATAGGTTTGCTGCAGGAGGATTTCACTATCAGCATGCGTTAGTTTTTGCAACTGTAGGCAAAGAGAGAACAGAAAATAGGAGTAATAGCTGCTGAAATCATTGTGAAAAAGCTACTGTTGGTAAATAACTTTGCCCATGAAAGTAGATACTGGATTAGGTATACTGGAGAGTACAGGGAACAGTCACAAGTGCAGAGGTTTGAAAGGCAGCTGCCCTTTAGAAGTAGAAAGTCACTTCAGGATGACTTTTAAGGATAGTACCTAACTTCTGAATTGTGATTGCCAGTCAAAATTTCCAAAAAGTTGTGCTACTCTGGGCCTTGATGTACATAGTTAATTCCCCATCTGTGAAATGCACCTAATAATACAGACAGTTTCTCACTAAGGAGCGTTGTGAAAGCTGGATAAATGGGAGTATGAGAATGGGCACTGCTGTGGCTCAGAGATCCTTCTAATGTTGACTGCTGCTCTGGCAGTGGTCAGAGTCACTGGTTTAGGGGAAGGATTAATGTAGAAGGCAAATTCAAATTGTTACCACACCGGAGATATCCACTCCTTCTAGTAACTTGTGGTTGATAGCTTCCCAAGCCAAAAGTCCTAGGATTAGAACTGTTCTTTCATTTTTTGGAATTTGCTCACAGAGTGGACTTCCGCAAGCTACTGGGCAACAAGCTCTGCAATCCTTCTATGAATGATGTGGAAAATAACTTCCTTTTGTTTGTTTTAAAACTTCTGCCTAAATATTGGATTCAGTGCCCCTTCTTGTTACCAGAAGGAATGGGCTGCCATTCCCAGACGAGCATTTTTGGTGCATTTCATGATTTAATAGAATACTCTCTCATCTCTTCTCTGCCAACTCTTTTTCAGACTGAAGAATCCTTATTTATCCAATGTCTCCTGGTCAAACACTTGAGGAGCTTTCATTGTTCTTACCTCCTTCCTCTGTTCTTTATCTAGTTTTAACTGTAAGGTGCTAATCTGTAAGAGATGTGCTATCAATTCTAAATGTTGATTCTAAATCAATGAACTTGTATTTGTTGTTTGCTTGGGACTTCTTGGTGGGAAGTCATTCAAGATTAATATTACATTGTATGAAGACTTAAGTGTTATAAAGCACACGTGTACTTGTAGTAGAGCTTGCATGGTGGAGAGGGAGATCTGTAAGGAATCTGTTTTCCCCTAGTGACATGTAATGATTTTGAAAACAAAGAGCTGACTATCCACTGTTATTTTTATTTTTAAGTGAAGCTAGAGTCACTTTCTTAAAGAGCAATGCCAGAGAAGAATGAAGTTCAAAAGAAAAATTATTTTTCTTACTGAGACTCCAGAATGAAATGAGTTTACACCTAAGAAAGTTAACAAAAAATTGCTTAGACATCTTCTTCCTTTCTCCAGCAGCTGTTTCCACTCTGTATTTTAATGAGTGGGCTGAACTAAAGTCTTTGGGGAAGGGCTTTCCTCTCCCTGCCCCCTCTTTGGTCTCCCTATGTAAAAGGCTGCACTACAGGATCACGCTCTGTGCTTCTGTTGAGTGAGTAAATGCCTATGGCTGGACAGTCCAAAGGAAAAGCTACATCATGTTCTCAGCTAGTCAAGCTCCTTAATGCAATATTGTAAAGATTTTCCTGGATATTCCACTGATAGGATTTTGGCTGCAAGAAGTAAGTATTTAAAACTTCCGAAGGTTTAAGACCTTTCCAATCTCATATAAATTTTCTGCTGTAAATAACTTGTGGAGTATCTGCTGGGTTTGGAGGTAGATTCTGTTTCAATTACTTCATTTTACATTTCCTGTTAACTGTTTGGTATGTTCTGAACAATTTTTAATTTCCTTAAAATTGCATTCTGAGATTCTTGGAGGAAAGTCACTCAGATAGTGCTGTTGATGAAGTGTACTGGAAAGTATTGATTCCCTTTTATTATTTAACAAAATGAGACTGACTTGCCACTACAGATGTTATTTCCAAACTACTTTATGAGTCCCCTACTTCTTGATTCATCTCTGCCCACTGAATGACTTTATTTTTTTCATTCTGGTTGTGTAATTTTATTCAGAGTCCAATCATTCCCTCTTATGTGTGCTGAGAACATCTGCTTTGCAAATTTCTCTGTGCTTTCATAGTAATACAATAATTTTTCTGTCTTTTATATGATTTCTCATATGAAGCGGAACTGAGAAAATGGTGAAAGCAGCGGCACTTTTTTTTCCCTTCTGCACTAGATTATGTTCACGAAACTCAGCAAATAGCAGAATTCCCCCTGGAGTACTGGGAAACAGCCCAAACTCACTACAGTTGCATTTTGCCGGACTATTCTTGTAGTAGGCTTTTCTTTTTTTTCTTCTCTTTCTCTTTTATGGTCTGCTGAAATTCTTTCTGTTGTAACTGCATTCCTGTTCAATTCCATTCTCAGGTAGGCATCTCTTGCCTGTTAAATTTCCCCAAATGAATATCCTGAAATAAGAAATGCCATGCATAAACTGCAAATTCAAGTTGAGATTTTTTTTTAACTAAAACTAGAAGTAAGATGGGCTCATTTTAAAGCCTGCTTAATGATTTAATTAATTTGTGGCTTAAATAATTGTCTTAATTTAACAGAAAGTCAAGGCTGACCTTAAGCCTTTGAAACTTAAAAGTCTGGATTTGATTCTAGATTTCTCAGTTGCAGCTGGTACAATTTAGGTCCAGACTCAAACTTGATGATATGACTCAATAATTAGTAGCACATTTCAAACATTTTGAATGAGACCTAGAGTTAGGTCTTCCTTAGTTATTCTGGCATAAATGCGGGAGATTTTCTTTAATTTCAAAAGTTTGAGTGTCTGTGAGCATGCAGATGCTTGGTCTTTAAGACAAGCTTTGTGGTTGATATCAGGGCAGGTTCTTCACTCTCATTTTCCAGTTTTATTCCACTCCAGTAATCACCTGCATCTATCCTTGCAATATTCACCTCACCTGAGATTAGCATGGCCACAAGTAGCCTATGTTGTGGAGAGAGCCCAGCAACTGCTCTTGGGTACTGGGGCTCTTCCACATGCTCTGGTTTAAGAAATTAAAACTGCAGCTAATCTGGATTTCATTCTGGCATAGCTCCAGGCTATGAACAGCCCCTCTATTCTAGCTGGGGAAACCAAGGTTAAATTAAGCAGAGAGAGGTTGTAGTAAATCCAGGATCATTTAAAAACCACCTTGATTTAGGTAGATTTGGGTGATAGCTGATGATAGTAACCCTGTCTCTTTGTCATAATTGATTCAACTTTAATGTTTCTTTTAGGTATTCATCATCTTGCTTAGTAATTTGTGTCATTCTGAGAGGCTGGAGCTACATTGTATATTGTTGCACATAAAGGGCTGCCTGCTGCTGCTCCCAAGTGGAGTCCCACTCTGCAGCATCCGTAAGTGCTTTCCCAGTTCCCCCATCAGTGACTTGAGACAGCTGCTAATGGTCTGAGCTCAGGAGGCTGAACAGCCCTGAACACCATGACTCAGTTTTCTGTAAAGTTTTTCCAGAATATTTTCTTGACATTGAAATGACAAAGTTTGTTATTCTGCAACTTCCTAAGGCATAAGTTCAACAGAGGCAGTCATTTAGAGGAAGAGCCAGAACCCAGAGTGTGGCTAATAGCTTTTAAAGCACCTTTTAGAGAGCTTACTGCCTGCTCTGCAGATGAGATTTCCATTGAGACTCCTTTGAGGTGACTGAGTGGTCTCCCCTTATCTAAAATATCCTCTCTATATGGCCATTGCATGATGATTTACTGTCTTGCACACCTATGGTCTGTGGCCGACAAGTGAGAGAAATAACTCCATGGAGGCATAACTGGTTACAGCAGCCTTGTCCAGCCTCTCCTGTGGCAGCTAAAAATGAGCCTTGGCAGTGAACTGAGGCTCACTAAGAGGAGAAAGTTTAATATTGAACTCTGTGTGATCTCTAGCATTTTATTTCATCTGTCTTCATTAAATTTCCCTACCTATGAATGATAGGTAGTAATGAGGCTTTGTTTATCTGTATAATCTGATAAGGTGTCTGGTCTTATACACACCTAGCACAGCAGGGATAGGATTTACCTGGACATTTAGGTAATGTTGTGATAAAAACTAATGCAGTATGAAAACCTTTCAGGTAACTGCTTTGTCTGAATTTATCCATATAAAAGGCATGTGCTGAATTAAAGAACTGTTGAAAGCTTTATTAGAAAACAGTCATATCTGTCACACAGACCATGTCTGTTTTTCTTCTCTTCAGTCAATACACAGAAATGAGAGATGAGTCTCTTCTTTTTGATTGTAATTTTTGGTAATGTCTGAAGGGAAGGAAGCATTGATTTATATTGATGTCCCTTACTATGCACACTACAGTAATGTTTAGCACATGATCATGTGTTAATATAACTTTTAAAATTATTTTTACATTTCATTAAAATTGTTGGTTCTGTATGTGGTAGGTTCCCCAGCACCAAGAGCACATAACTCAGGGCTGTCCTGTTGTATAAGAAATCCCCTCCAGCCCCTGACTTGATTAGTTTTTGAATTTCCACAGTTGTCTGTTATGAGTAACCAAGACTTCTAGGACCCACTTAATTTTCACAGAGAATAAACTCTGAAATCTGGGGGGTTTTTGTCTATATGTCATAATTTTGCCAGGTTATGAGAAGCTTTTGGCACTCAAATCTTTGCTAACCTGCTTTGCAGCTGGCTCTCAGACACCTCTTAAGAGTTTTAATCCTCACTCAGTGCCCTATATATGTTCTGTGTGACAAAATAATCCTCAACTCTGTGGATTCTTATGGTGAGGTAAAAAAGTTGAAGAAAAATGGGTAAACAGCAAGTTTGTGTCCTCATTAATGTATAATGGATGGGGGCAAAATGTAAAAGATTTATAGACAGTATGACTTGAATATGATTTTTTTACGTGATGTGGAAGTGAGACTTTAAAGTTTTCATTAAATTAATGAATTTTTTCAAGAATAGAATGCATAGAAGGCCTGTTATTCATAAAGCAATATAGAAGTATAGATGCATTTTTCTTTCAATGTACACAGTATTATTATTCTTCCCAAATTATTCATGTCACCAAGTCAGGATGACTGGGGTAGGAGAGAAGGTGGGGTTCTTAGAAGTAAAGGAATCATTAATAATGCTATCAGAAGTCAAATGGCAGTGGGAATCACTTAGTACCTGGATTTTTCTGTGTTACACTTCCTAAATGATTTTGTGATTGGACAGACAAAGGCACACTTTCTGTTTGGGATCTGTATGGCTGCAAGCAGTGGCATAGATCAGATTCCATGATGAGGGCCATGACTTGGATTTACAGCAATAGAACTGAGACCTGGACTAACAGCATTTGAAATCAATTATTCTGGGTTAATACCGCAGTAAATCTCTGCTCTTGAATCATGATTCTGTAGTGGAATTGATATAAATGTTGTCTGGAATATTCCAAGAGAATATGAAAAATAAATGTCAAAATCTGGTTGGTTTCAGGTGGAGAGACTGTGTACTTAACACAGTGATAGAAGTGCAAAGCTTTTATAGGGTATTGATCAAGTTTTTAAGGGTTTGAAAAGGAGACTGGCAGTTTTAGTTCTGTTTTTTAATTGAGAAAATGAGATGCTGCCTTCTAGTGCTGTGATTGCAGAAGACTGGGAATAACGTTTAGATTTCCTGAATTCCAGTTCCTTAGCGAGCTCTGTGAGAATCTGAGTCCCCCTGACTTATCTTCAGGGAGAAGATACCACACTGAATTGTGATTACTTAGCAACTCTCTGAATCAGAACATCCTAAGAGGTTTGAAAGGGAGAACCATCAGAAAATCTGTTTTTTTAAAGGCAGATCTGGTATTCTTCTAAAATATGGAGGAAAGGGGGAAACATCCATTAATTCTCTTTGCACCTTACAATATTAGCAGGGCAGGAAGTTGTCCATGGTAAGTTCCACATGCTTCTGGGTAATGTCTTATCATTGTGTAAACTTCTATACAATGTTTCCTGTATCCTGGATCTTTTCTTAGTGTTGTGTTCGATTTTTTTTTTTTTTTTTTTCTTTCTTAAATGTCTGTTTCTTATAGGGAAGAGGAAGAGAGCTGTAATGTTCTCCCCATAAATCATGTGCTGTGAGAGGAGCCGTGTTAGAGGTTTTCTAGTGATCAGTGACTCTTAAAAATGGCAGAATATCACTGCTTTGTGCACATTAATGGGTTGTAAATAAGAAATTGTCCAAGAATAACCATAGTTTTTGGCATGTACAAGAATACATGCTGAAATCTAATACTTGGCAGAAAGCTTGTCTGTGAATAATACACAGCACTACTACTTTAAGTGTTGGGGTGTAGGGGGTTTTTTGTGTTTGTGTAGCTGTTTGTTTATTTTGTTGTTTTAAATAAGATCAGAAGATTTCCTGTAGGTATTGATGTGCTAATCTGTATTAGAACAATTTGGGGGGGCACGTTGTGTGTAGTTAAGTTTACAGACTTCTCCAAAACCTCAGATCGTGACTTCCTACACAGAAATGGCATCACATCTATCACATTTTCAGTAGCAAGGGGGAGCAGGCTGTCTCAGAGACATTTAAAATCCCTTTATTTTGTGTTTGCCAAGTTCTTCTATTCTCTATAGGTTTTAATGGCTCAGACCTCTGGAAACTCTTCCATACATGGTTAAAGTGTAACCACTGATGGCAGGGCTGGGGGGGGAGGAAGGGGGAGGATCGAGGGAACAACCTACTGAGCTGATAGAATTTTAAACAAACTTGGGTGGTTTTCTTGGGACAGCGTTTCAGCCCCAAGTCATACTTATATATTCTCATGCAGGGCATTTCTCAGTCTGAATCATGCTGGAAGCTAGAGGAATTAAGTAGCCATATAGAATGCATGCAGTGGGTTTGTGTCCAACAAGGGTAGATAGCCTCAATGCTCCCTCCCTTCATGCCCACCTTCTTAGCCAAGATCCTTTCTGGAATCCTATTTCTACAAGATTCCTTCAGCCTTTCTGCCTTTGTGCATCTTTTACACACATTATTGAAAAAACTTGGTTGATATTACAATCTTTTAATAGTGGGAAACCTTTGCATGCCTATCTGGTTCTCCTCTTAAAGTAGCTTGTCATGGACAGCACTTACTTTTGAGCAGCTTGGTAATAGGTCATCAGCATTGGATCAAATGTTGTATACCATTTCTATTTTAAAAATGTCCTTTAAAATAATTTTAAGACTTCTGTGTAACTGAGCCCTCTCCCAAGCTAGAAAGATGTTGAGGGACTGGTTTGGTCTAGTGCTCACTAATGTCGGACGAACCGAGCTGTTCTGCTGTCTGTCACAAGCCTCTTGTGTCATATTGGTCAAATAATCTGCCTGTTTTGGGTAGAATTTTCAAAAGCACACAGCAGTTATGTAAATCTATTCCTGCTCAAGCTGATGGAGGCCTAATTCTTATTTCCACTAAGGCTCCATTACACTGCCTGGCAGAGCCAAGATACTTAAAACGAGGCTTTTTGCCCTACCACAGGAATATAAAGGGATCCCATGGAAAAATCTGTGACTGACAATTTTTCCATTTACTTCAGTGGAAGCAAGATTAAACAAACATAATTGCTTTTTAATAATTTCAGCCTTGGCCTCTGTGTTTTCCTAATATAAAAATAAGCCTAGTTTCATGTACCTATAAATGCAGCAATGCTAATTTAATGTTTGTCCAGCTGTTTGAAGATGTCTAGGGCTGCCTAAGTGTCCACTTGCAACATTAACTTGAACTGACTTTCTCATCAGTGAAAATTTTGTATTGTATTTTATCTCAATGAGAAATATCCTTAAATCCAAGTAATCCAGCTTAATAAAACGATGTGTTGTTCATGAATTTAAGAGCCTCACACATGATAAGGCCTTTGGCTGTGCAGAATGGTATCATTGCAGGAGGGTGTTGGCTCTGTGTTAACCATGCTGCAGGTCATGAGACTCTTGGTGGGAGCCAATTTGTTTCTGTCCCCACGCTGCAAGAATCTATCAGTTGCTAATGGCATTTTGTAACAGATCCTTGCAAAAGTTCAAAAGGATATGAGGATCGCTGTCTTCTAAATGTCACGTGTATTTTGCAGACTGATAATGAAGCATTTTGTTACCAGGATGAAATGCCTTTTCTTCTCCTGTTGGCATTCTAGAGCTCAAATTAATACCACTCTGTAGCTTAGGATCACATAGCTCAATTTATACTAAAACTATTAACAGGAATAAAAATAAAAATGTATTTTAAGTGTTATTCTTACATGAGCTGAAATAGTTGTTATATAAGTTCAGAGACTACAATAGTAATTTACTATTTTTTACTAGTAATTTACTAGTAATTTAATTTACTGCAACATACAAACATGTACTAACAGGTGCCTAAAAACCCTTGCCTGAAAGAGAAATCTCTGACTACATGAGCAACTGTCTTGCAGTCAGTGGACTTGCTTGGAAAAGGCTGCTTGTGTACAAAATTGCAAAATAAAATCCTAAATAAAGAATGCAGCATAGTTACTCTGTGCAAATGTGGGGTTGCCTTGTGACACAGGGCTTTTGCCATCTCTTTAAATAGATGAGTATGGTGTAAGAAAGGTCATGGTCTAAAATGTTACTTCAGGAAACAGTTCATTCCATTTCCATTCTGTAATATTGCCTCTGGATTTACATGATTGATATTGTACATACAATTTTCATGGACATAATCTGTATTTCTTTCAGTGTTGTATTTTTTTATCTGTCGACATCTGAATCTGACAACAGGATCCACTGGAACAGTCTATAAAATACAGCTGATATTGACTGTTCCTGGAATGCAACCTGATTTTACAATTAGTGAAGGCTACCTTGGGTTTGTTAGCACAGGTGCAGTACAGCAGGTTGGAAATGAGTAAATCTGCACTTTTCTGATAACTGTGTATCCAGCTGAGAGGATTCCTTACCAGCTCTGGTGTCCAGTGCAGCGTATGTTAAGCAGTTTATGTGTAAATGCATTACACTTTGTTGACTACACTATTACAATTAGTATAGCTGTCCAGATCTCCCAGTACTCCAAAGATGTTGTATCCAGAGACCACCAGTGGTTAATGACCATCCCTTAGGACTGTGGCTGAAGCCAGGGTGCAGATTTTTTTCCTCTGAGGAATATAGACTCTTAACACAGCTTTTATGAGATGGGTCCTGACCTCATCTCTGTCAGAGCAGAGGCAGGTGACAGGATTTTAGTTAATTTGACTGCACAGCCACACAGCCCCCGTGGGAACTCTGGAAATGTGGAAGGGTGACCCTGTTATGAAACTGCTGTTCTACCATTCCAGACCTTCCACTTTCACCAAGGAGCCATGCTGTCTGCCATTTGGTTAGTTATCTTAATGCCACGGGATCCTGAATATTCCTGCATAGCCCAGTCTCTGTTTTAAGTACAACCATATTTCCAGTCTGGAATGGACCCCTCTAGCTGTGTTATTTCCCCCAGACATGGCTGGCTTCAAACGATCTCACTGCCAACAGAAAGCACAACTTTAGAACCCGCGTGTTGAAGTCTGTTACAGGCCGATGCTACCCAGCTCTGTATATACTGTTCTAATGGGAGAAGAAATCTGTGTGGCTGGTCAGTGCCAGTTGTTCCCTTTCTTTCTGTAAAGGATTAAGTGTCTCCATGTAGCAAGGAATGAGAATAGCCCTGCAAATGTGGGCTGCTGCCTATGTGCTGTGATCTATTTAGCTGGATGTCATGATCTTGGCTACTGCCACCTGAGGCTGTGACAGAGATTTTATTGCTGTGATTCCTAGGGGAAACTCACACCTCTGTTAAAAAGCCCTGGGTTTTTCAACCCAGGCTCTTTCCATAATGAGTAGAGAAAGAAAAGTACTGCCATGTGGTGATTTGTTCCAGCTTATGTGTTCATTGTAGGACGGGATTACTTGTCCTGTCAAAGCCCTTGTTGCTCACCATTGACTACAGAGGCAACTGCCTACATGCCTGACATTTTACTAATTCCAGTTAGGTGAAGTGGATCCTACCACTTCTATTTGTCTCTCATGTTTGTTCATGTGAAATGTCCATATTTAGAATCAATAGCATCTTGGATGAGGATTTATGAATGTCCTGTATGTATGTGCTGATTTGCAAGCCACACTTTGGCAACATGGGTTTTTTTGAGGATTCTTGCTGTGGGAAAGCAGTGAATAGCTGATCACAATGGGAAATAGAAAGTACTGGGTTATGAGGAGAGAATGAAAACTACAGCTTTCTGCAAGATCTAAAGTTTCTGAGAATTTAAAAATATTAGATTTTTTGTGTTACAAATGCTTTGAGTATGTGATATCTTCAGTGGTTACTCAGACCTGAGTGGGATTTCACCTTTTAGCACGTGTAAAGCTGTTAATTAGGAAGGGGCAGTTCTGCTCTGAACACGTCACACAATTGTGAAAACCTATCGTTAAAAATTTTCAAAAAATATAAGTATCTGGAGCAAGCCGGGGTGAAGTTAAATCTATTTAGTAAGGTCCAGTGGCACTTGCATAAGAGGTGTCCTTCTTCAGAAGCCCATAATTCGCATAATTGTAGCTGTTTACATCCTTAAAGTTACGGTATTACTTAATTCTGTTCAGTGAAATAAATCATGGACATAGAGCTAAATAGTTGCAGGGATAAATTCTTGGTTTTGAGCTTTTTGAAACCTGTACCTGCTGGTATCTAAGCCATACTGTGTTTTCCTTGACATAGAGAATGTCAGAAGACCCAATTTATAATTCAGTTAGGAGGGCTGGTGTTCTGTTTTTGTTAGTATGGGGGGTGGGAAGAAGGAGCAGTAGTAAGATACTGTGTCCTTGTCTAGTAACAATGGTGGATTTCACTCTCTGGTCTGCTGAATTAATTCACTGCTGTGGCCTGAGCTGTTTCCTGGGAGGACTCTTTGGATGGAAGGTGCTTCCATGCGTGTATGATGAGTTCCTCTTCACAAGACACTGGGCAGGTAACTTGTTTCACACAGTCCAATAAAGCTGTGATGTAGAGGTGACTTCTGCTCACTCCTGGACTGGCTTCAAGATCCTGTTGTCATAGAGCAGTTATTGTGTAGAGAGAGATTCTCTTCAGAGTCATCTAATTTCTTCATTATGTTGTTTGTGTGCTTCTCTAGGCACGCTTGTGGAGTGTGTCTGTTGAAGGGAGTCAACAGTTTGCTGTATAAGCATATTAATTAACTCCTGTTATCTTTATTGTAGACATGAAACCCCAAATCACTTGGCGTATTTAGAGAAGCAGAGCCTAGGGAGGGTTTGCTGTATTATTAAGGATGCTCTTTGTCATTCCAGGAGTCTACTGACAATCGAGTGCCCTGTAGACTCAGTTCATCGGGCCACTTGTGGTTTTCTTTGGGACTTGAGACAAAGCATCCTGCTGGTGCTTCAAATTTCTCCATGGACAGGGCAAGGACAACTGTTGCTTAGTCACAGCAAGAGGGACTTTTCAGCTGAGAGTTGCTATGAAGTTGTTGGGATAGGATATGTTAGAGAAATGTATCATTTTGTTCTGACTGAAATGCAGCATTGCCCTTCCCCTTGTAATTATGTTTAAGAAGAGAGTTTCAGGACTTCAGCACTTAGAGCAGTTCTCTTACCACATTTCTGTGGAAGTTCTTGCTATTTGTAACAGAATAGTTTCCATTTGTCATGACGGACTATTTCTAAGCTCTGCACATTAGTTAGGACTGGAATATATCACTTTATTTGTTTCTGTAGATGCTTTCATGAGAAACCAAGTCCAGATGTAGTGGGCTGGCAGTGGATCATGCTGAACTAAAACAGAGGTTTTGCTGAGACTAAATAAGGTTTAAATATTTTCATTCTGTTTTCCCTTCACCTTATCATGCTGGCATTGACAGAAGCAAGGCTGCTTTCCTGAGTGCTGATCACCCTTCTGCATTGTCAGTAAGTGCTGTTAGCAGTGTTTAAAATACAAGAGACTTGTTGGTGCAAGAGAGACAGGAGTTTGAATAGCTAATGCTCCTTGTTTTGGCAAGCCTATTAAGATGTCAAGTGGCTCCTACAGTGGACATGATTCTGAGACCTGCAGTAGCACAGTCCTGACATTTGGAACTGGCAGCCAGCCCTGAAGGTGACAGGCGCACTCAGCCTGTTTTCACAGTGCTTCTCCTCACAGGCCTATATCTGGTAATAGGCTGCCTGCCGCTGGCAATTTGCATGGCAATCCCCACTAATTGCCGACGGTGTTTTCACCTGTCAGGAACAGTTCCTAATCAAGCACTGCCTCCCTGCAACTCTGGGCAATTACTGTGTGTGTTAGGAGATGCAGTACAATGTATGGCCATTGGTAAACCTCAGCATTGTACTGACTTTTGCCTTCTGCAGCCCAAAGAGTGCTGATGGAAGGCAACTTGTACAAGATGCTGCAACATGGCTCCTTTTCTGTGTGCAGGAGCCAAGAGTATGCAATGGTTTACACTTGGAGTGGAGTATGTGACAAAATACTGCTTCAAGGCTGCTGATGCCACCAAAAGGGCCTCACGGTGAGGCAATTAACTTTTAGTCACCCTCTCAGAATAAAAGACACAATGTCCAATCCCTCAAACTAAGGTCTTGGAGCCATGTGGGCTTTATGGAAAGTGCTGTTCTAATTTTCAGCAGCTGAGTTAGTTAAACAGCATGACTTGGCATCTAGTTACAGAAAACGTTGGGGAAGGATATTGCTTGCCAAATATGCAAAGCATTTGTGTGATTTACTTCAGCAAAGATGTGAAATACATCCTACTCAATCTGAGCTAAGGAGGAACCCTGGGGCTAGGAAAGCACAGAGTTCTGAATGGCAAATAGAGAGTGGAAAAGCTGTGAACTCCAAGGAGGTGCCTATTGCCAGCCTGTGGTGGTGACAGACCTACCTCTGGATCGAACCCCTGGGACAGTGCTCTGTGTGACACAGTGGGATGATAAGTTTTGGTAGAAGATGCAAGTGAGTTTAGGCTTCTGTTTCAGAAGAGCTCCTGCAGTGTTTTGTGGAACATGGAGTGCTGTGGGAACTTCCAAGTGCTAATTAACTGCAGATACTATTTTAGTTACCAGTATCAAATCTGTTGAATCAACTGTGTATGGACTTTTGACTTCTGAAAGCTCTAAATTAGAATTTGTCCTTTGCTTGTCTGGGGTTAGGCTTCCTGAATGCTATCCCATGAATTATGCTGATGATGAGGAGAATAAAACAGGCCAGAATACATCCAAATTTGGTTCACAGAAGTTACTAGAGTAGAAACTGTTTGCATTGTAGAATTTTGTCTCCTTCCAGGAAATGGATGTAGCAGATACCTCAGTGAATCAGTCAGTCTTTTATGGAAGATCTCATTCTGTACAACTGAGATCACTCACTCTGAGATATGTAATCTAAATTAAAATATGTTGTCACCCTCCTCTTCACAAAGTACATGCAGCATTCCTCTTTCCTTCTTGCTACATGATGAGTTCCTGATACCAAAGCAAGAAAGGATTAATTTGTACAATGTCAAGTTCATGAGAAGAACATTTATTCGGTACACTGTGACAGAAATGTGTGCATGCTGTGAATGTAAGTTATGGAAAAACTGCACCTTCTGGACACAATTCACTCCACCTTCCTCAATCTCTAAAAAGAAACAGCAGGATCCCAGGGCCTGGCTGTAACTGCACTGACACCGCCTTGGTAAAGTTAGTAATGGATCGTATTTCATACCAGTTCCTCAGCAGATCAACTTTCATTTCATCAGCTCCTTCCTTTTTCAAGGACTTTGATCTTATCCCTGTTAAGCTGCTGCTTTATTGCTTTTGAAAACGGGGCTCAGAATTTGCTTATGTAAAAATGCCTTGAAATCAATGGATGCTTTGCCATAGAGCATGGTCACGTTCATCTCTTGCACACAGAAGGTTTATTGTCGCTACATCAGCAAGACAAAGAGGTTGGTAATTGCTGGCTCATGGGGCTGTGGAAATCTGTGGGCCTGGTTAAGAAATTCCTCCAGTGTGGAAGGTGACTTTGGAGTGAAGCTAAAGCTCAACATACAGTTGGCTCCATGGCATGCATGAACATGGATGGTCCAAGCAACTTCTAACTGTTACAGAGCCTCCTAAGACTACTGTGTTTGACCCCTACTTCAAGAAACACAAGTGTCTGGTTCAATAAAAAATGGGAAATAAAGATAAAATTTTTAGTTATTGTGAAAAGTTATCCAGCTTCTTTTGGCATGTAATACAGCTGGAACTCTATAATATATGTGAACTATGGGGAAATTAGAATGAAATAGTTCTACTAGTAAAGTTTGAACTTGTTTCAAAAGTATCTTGCCATGAGCACGCATTACAAATGACAGCATAACAGTTCATCACAGTCACCTTCACTGCATACAGGCCTTGCAGATTTTAGCAGTCCAGAAACAAACAACTGAGCCTGTAATACTTTGTGCCTCTTGATACTGTTCTTTGGAATTGGGATATCTTCCTAATTCATTCCACTCCTGTCATGATGGGAGCAGTTCTGTTTACTCTAATTACAGGGAAATGTGATGAAAGTGCTGGCTTATGCTTGTTGAGAACAGGAGTACAGTGCAATGGAAGTTCCCAAAATCCTGGCTAAGCAATTGAGCACTGCATGTCTTTGTTAGGGTTTGAACATCTGTTCAGTGAGTAACCCCGGAGACAAGTGAGTACCTTGCTCTTTTCAGGACAAAACTAATAATGTTTGAACAACTTGTTGAAAATGTTTTGGCCCAGCATCATTACAGCTAGCTGAGCTGCTCTCTAATCAAGCCAAGCCCTGTGTTATCTGAATGGGTGGATAGAAAAAATATTTCTTGTATTATAGCCAAATACAAAGCAAATGAGTTACTGACCTTCTGAAACATGGGTCACTTTTACTATGAAGTTGGGTTCCAAAGTTCTTTTCAGCCCTTATCATCCAGAAGAAATTGCCTGCTTGAGCCAAAGCATTCTCAGCTTCTGAATGCACGGCCAAGCTCTGCTAGGCAGCCCCTTCGCTAGCGCAGGTGAACTGCTCCTGTGGGGAGTGTCTGCTAAATTCTCAGCCAGGGTTAAAAAAGCAGATGTGATAGATGGCAGATGGGTGAAAGGACACTTGATTCTCCACAGCACTGATCTGGTCTATCCAGTGAAGTTCCATGAAGTCCAGGTTAAATTTCAGTTCCTGGGTCTGAAGGAGAAGAGGCTCTGTGTAAAATCCATCACAGGATTAATAGAAAGTTTATCTAACCAAGATGTGGTCTTAAAAATGGCAACGCTATCGGAGGCTGAAGTTCTGACTTGTATTAAATATATAAAGATTTGCAAAGACATCAGTGAGAGTAGCTAGAATCTTATGCAGCACTAAATAAGAAACAAGCTGAGTTTGATCTGAATGTGTAATGCCAAAAGAGTTATTCATGTACTTCTCTCAGATTTTAATACTTTTCTGATTTTTAAATGTGAAGAAATGGAGTAATGTCACCTTAGGGCCATTTTAAAAATCACCAGAGTATTGGATAATCTTGTATTAGTCAGTCTTCCAAACAGCATCCCTTTTCCATCTCAAAATTCTGCAACCATATTTGACAGCTCTGTCTGTGCTATCCTGGGTATCTTTGCTGCTCTCATCAGGCATGTGCCTTAGTTCTGTATTGGTGCCAGTTTGTAGTCTGCCATATCTTTTGTCTCTAACTTTTTTTTTTTTTTTTTTAAATTAGAAGTCTAAAGAGCTTATAGTTCATTTGGGTTTTTGTGGGGTGTCCTCATCTCTTAGATATTTAATGACCATATTAGGGAACCTCTGAAAGCCCAGAGATTAATTCTGAAAGTTTAGCGTGATTACAGAATTTGAAAAACAACTTGACTTGATGGCCTTGCATTTTATGCAAAATTGTAAACAGGAGGAGAGTAATCAAAGCTTGGCTTGTTCACAGATACAAACTTTAATATTATCTCATGGGAAAGACAAGAAAAGGCCACTTATTCAGATTCAAGGATAGCATCTATTTTGGCAAGTAACTCTTGGAGTAGGTACAAAGCTACCTAGAAAGTAGGTCATGCTGTTGTTGTACCCTTTGACCATCTAAACTGTAAAGGGACCAACGTGCCAGTGCAGGACAAGGAAGCATTGATGTTCATGTGGACAGAGAAATTCTAGGGGATGTTCTGTACAACCTGAGTAGGTAACTGTGTTACCATTATGTCTCACGTTTCGTGAGGTATTTAGCTATGAAGTGTATGTTTCTCTGCATTTTGATAGAATCCCAATGAAAGACTTGAAATGCAATAGCAAGGTTGTTGTATGTAATCTGTTAGTAGGTGTATGGATTTTAAAATAGTACTGGGATCTTTCTGTGCCATTTTGGTTTTTTATTTCTTCTGAGTTTTTGATAATGTTTTTCAAACTTACAGTCTGTAGTAACAAAGAAGCCTGAGGTTCTTAAATACTTATATTGTCCACTAAATAAAAAGAAAAATAAATTATTAGCCCTTTATGGAGGATGGCTATACCATCCTCTACTCTGCAAGAGGATGGAGCCATTGCAGGTCTTCTGCAGTGGAAGCACAGTGTTCACTTTTGAAGAAAATGAAGGTAGTTATTGGCTCTGAAGGATGATGCCCAGACTGGACCTTCAGAGGTAATAAAAAGGATCTTTAAGGGGAAGTCAGCCGCTATGAATGTAAGAGGCAAAAAACTGCCTAGGCCAGGTGTAGATTTACACTGGAAATACCCACATGAAACACTTAGCTAACCTCAGCTGGGACTGGCAGCAGCCTTCCTTGTGCCCAGGAACACGATGCTGCCATAGCCAGTCAGCATCTAGCTCAGAGCTTGCTCATGAGTCTTTGTGAGCATTGTGTAGAGTAGGCATTCCCAGAACCTTGGTTTTTTGCTTAGTTGAAACCCAAGATTCCTGGTTACTGCATGAGATGCAGATTTTGCAGAAAAACTCAGCTATTATGGGAATCACAGTCAAGGCACAAGAGGTGGCATGGCTGCCCCTTCTGCGTTCAGTCCACACTTGCCCTGCTACAGGTTCGTATCCCCTGACTTCACAGGGAAGGAAACCCTCCTGCGAGGCAGCATCAAATCCTGTTCCTGCTGCTGCAGAGCAAACTGTGAAAGGAGCTGGACCAAGGAGAACTACTACTTTGACATTAGTGCCTCTTTTTGCTGGGCTCAACATCCCATTCTCATGTTTCTCTGGCTGACCAAGGCACATCCTCCTGCATCAAGGGAGGACAGAATTTCTGATCAAGTACGTTCATGAAAGACAGATGGGAAGGCAAGTATCCCCTGTGAGGATTCAACTCTTCCTCCTCTTGAACTGTTGAATTTACACTGAACACCACAGGCTCAGTGCTAAGAGGCTGAAGAAAACCTCTGATTTTGTTCAGGCTGGGCTTTTCCCAGCTATGCTGAACACCTGGCAGGATGTAGCTGCAGTCTGACGTGTGCTGCTCTGGCTCTCAGTGTGCACAGGCAGAAGTGACTGAGCTCTGCTGAGGGATCCTCAGCTGAGTACATTGCCTTATCCCAGCACACAGAGCACTCGTGATGGTCAAAGGAAGGCAGTGGATTTCTGAGAAATGTTGCCAAGTATTTAGCTTTTTAGCATTTCAGCTTCTTTTTGACTTTCCTCTCCTTTGTCCTTTGTATTGTAGGCCTGTGTCTAAAGTGGGATGTGTATTTCCCAAGAGTGAATGCCTGGAGCACTGTGTAAAGTCCTATGTTCTATGTTTATGGTACTGCCACTTCATGTGTTCTTGTGTCAGAATGTGGTTCCCCATCCCAAATTAAGCTATCTGTTTGTTATGTAAGAATATATATTAGAATTACTTTTCCTTGCCTTCTTGTTCTGTGTTTTCCTGGTTCTCCAAGTTTAATTTCTTCACCATGAGTTTTTTTGTTTATCTTACACGAAAGCTGAGAGTCTCATGCAATCTCTCATTTCCATCAGGTGTGACTGTATGAAAACATCACACCTTGTAGGAGCTGACAACACCATCCTAGATATGCAGTGCCCAGCGGTGTTATCAGACTGGGAGGTGGCACTTGGTGCTGTGTCCATCCTTAGCTAACTGGGAGATTGTGTATGGTTTAGAGCAACTCTCTTGAGAGTAACTCTGAATGGGTTCAAGCTTCAGGAATTCCCCAGGAGGTTTTTGGTTAAAGACTGAAAATCATTACTCAACTAGAGCTATGTGTGAAGCATTCAGTATTTTTGCAGTGACATTTTGGAATTATTTCAGTTATTAGAAGAGTGGATTTTAAAAATCTGGGCTGTTTTTTAGCATGGGGGCTTTGTTGAAGACAGGGTGGCTTTTAAGGCCATTATATGAGAAATTCATCTGTCAAATCTTGTGGGCTTCGGGAAGGTCTGAGTATGAAGACCAAACATGGGTTTGTTTGGTGCTCATCTTCATTCACAAGAGCAGGCTGAGTCACAGCTAGGGCAGACTTTAGTGGGACGATGCTCGAGCTAAAGTAAGCAACTTGTGCTGTGCTCCTTAGCTTTCCAGCTCACTAGAGAAACAGAATTACCAGTCCCTCTGCCAGACAAAGCTTCAGCCTTGCTCACTGGCATTGGCACATCCCAAAACTATTGAGAATCTGCAGCCATGGTTTGAGCATCCATCACACACAAAACCATGTAAGGGCCAAATAGGAATGTTACAGCCTGTTTAGTTCCAGCAGTGACTCAGAAAGAGCAGACCTTGCCTGAAGGCACAAGTATAGGGCTGCAAATGGAAGAGAGAGGTGCCTTTGGGCTGATTATTCTTGTAACTCTTCATGTAGCTCTGCCTGTTGTAGCTATTATTTATGTTAATATAATTGTCTAATCATTTTTGAAAGCCAGTAGAGATATTTCCCTACTGTGTTCCCTTTTTCCCCTGCGGTAATAAATTCTTCAGGCTGATTTTCATGCTACCTTTTAAAATTTATCTTTATAAAATAATATCTATTACACCTAGTGCCTTCTTCTAGCATGGAGCAGGATAAATCAGTGCGTCCCAGTTTTGCTTTACAATTATTAATTCATTGCTTGACTTGCAGCCTGAAATTAATCAGCTTTTCTTCTATGCTTCCATCTTTTTCAACTAAATATTCCTTTAATCCTTCTTTGTAACCTCAATGTATATTTGTAACCTTTTCCCTTAAGCATTGATTTGATTCAGTTGTCTAATCTTACAAGGTTCCTTGCTGTATTTAATTATACATTGGTTAAGGAATCAGGTTTTCTGGGCTGCTGCTTCAAGAGTCTGCTTGATTCTTACTGTGGCTTTTGCCTGGATCATTATGAATCCCAGCCCAGGTAATGGTGTGGTCCCCGGACTTCCACATACCTGGGTCAGGCTGTTCCTTCCACTGTTCCCTTCCTGTGCTTAAGACAAGGAGGAATTGTCTTAAATCATGTTTGTAAGACCTTGCCATCCTAGGCAGGGTGGTGCATTATCCAGCAGAAACAGCAGCCTTGAGATTGTTCTCCCTTCAGCATCCTGTAGCAGTACCCTGCAGTGTAGAGTAGCTGTGACTTGCCATGCTCTGGCCCAAACACTGACCCTCTGAGAGCTGATGACTGATTGAGGGTTAGACTTGCAGAAAGACTGTCTGAGCAGAAGGTGTTTCTTAGTTGTTTTCACCCATTTTAAGGATGCCTGACTATCAGTGCTGCCACAAATACCTGATGTAGCTGTCAGCTACTTGGTCACTTGCCCTGTTTGGGCGCAAAATACAGAATTGGAAGGGAATCTGAGGAGAATGTCTCGTAGTGCTTACAATCAATTTTCATTTATTCTGTTATGTATAAAGACATCGAAACAACATGAGGCATAAAGAAATACGAAGCATTAATTTGTTCTTCAGAACAGGAAGCATTCTTTTCCTGTAGACCTGATCAAGAGTGTTTTGCCCTTTGTTTTGCTGAGAATAGACCATGTTTTCAGGATCTGAGTCTAATTTCTGAATAACAAAAGCAACAGAAAGAACTCCACTTTTAAGTCTCAGCAGAAAAATAAAACAAGCATGTGTGCAAACACAGGGGGCCGTGGTGTGTAAGCACATTGGCAGACAGGGATAGAAGGAAGAAATGTGACTTGCTTCCATGAGACATGCTTGCAGTTTCATTGCAACATGGAACCAGTGTACAGAGAAAGCAGAGAGGCCTTTCACATCTATTACACAGCTCATGGACTGTGTGCCTTGTAGCTTTTCTGTGAACTGATAGTGACCCCATGCAGTGCATTGTTCCTTTTCTCCTTTCCATCTGTTCAATGTTTCAGCTTCTCAGCTCACTAGAAGCCTGCTATTGATTTTTAGATGTGTCCTAAGTTTGCCATAAATTTTATGTAGTGACCTCATACTACCAGAAAACAAAACTGACACAAGTTCACCCCAAACCACACTCTTAAATAAATGGAAAATCATGGCAATCTATCTATAGCCCTCTGAGAATTCCTGAGCTGAATGAGAATCACCACCACCTTGGTAGTTTTTGATCCCTGCAAGGTAGATCTTTCTTTTCATGGGAGGTTTCAGCCACTTTGCTCTTTGTTCTCTATATTTTGATATATGTTCATCTCTGTTTTGGTATATGCATGGCAGCACCAAATAGTAACAGTTGTGTCTGTCTTTGCCCAGCATGTTTTGATTTAATTCACAGGCAATGCATTCCCTGTGTTAGATCAGACAGATTCTGCTCTGGCAATGGTACATCTGCCTGACATGCCCCATTGCTCCTGCAATCTATGGCTGAATCCTCTTTGTCATTCTACTGTTTCTTTTCTCATTTCCATCTGTTCATCGTTTCAGAGTTTCTTGAATAATGGAGATACAGTGATTGCTTTTGAGATGTGTCATAAGCTTGTCCTAAACATTTTCTTTCCTTTTTTCTTTTTTAGTAGCCCCCTTTGCCAGGCAGTGCAGTTGGAGGATACAGTAAGGAGAATTGACAACTTATTCCAGCTGTTCAGCTGAAGGAAATGCCAGTGGCTCTTCTGCATGTTTCCCTGCTTGCTGTCCACATTGATTTTCTGTTATTCTTGGCAAAAATAGGGAGGCCTCTTTTTTTAGCCACTGGAATTTAAGGGTAACCTCATTGCTTGAAGTGTTAAACCAAGAGAGATTAGGGAGATGAGGAAAACAAGTGCTTTTACTTTAAAAGATTACTGATATAAAATCTAAGGCAAGAAACTTACTCCCGTTCTCAATTTTGCATGCTTCACCCTTTCTGTGTTCATTGAGGTGAAATTCATTACCATAGTTGTTAGCTGTGAAAAATTATATTCACTGTGAACTTAACTCGTGTGGCTGGGCTTAAAGTCCCAGCTTTATTTACAACTTCCTAATGTTTGCTTCAAGCTGTGATAAAGATCTTATCTTAACACGGGGCTCCAAGTGATTTGCAGAGAGGTGAGATAGAAATAAAATGCTGTCTTCTGGTGTAGTGTCTAGAGATGCAGGGGGAGGATACGAATGCAAAAGGCTCCTGCTTTCCATGGGAGTGTCAAGTGCTGGCTGTAGCCCTGAAGGGTGCAGTGCTGTGACCAGACAAGGGTGGGATCCTTGCAGCCCCCGAGCTATGGCTGCTGGCCCCCTCGCAATGCAGAGCACCTCTCTCCTTCTTGTGAGTCTGCCTCACAGTGGGTGGAGAGCTACAGTCTGAGGGAAGCATTTTCATCCTTATACAAAGCCCTTCATGAGTGGCATTGCAGGCTGAGAAGTCTTTCACTGCTTTCTCTTTCTCTCTCCCTTCCCAGCTGGTGTTTCATTTTTCTAGTTAGTTTTGTAGTTCTCAGCCTCTTTGAATCAAACCTAGTGAGTAAGAGATCTCGGTGAGATTTTGTTGCATTATTTTTCCCTCTCCCTGGAATGAGTGGCTATTGTTTCCTCCTAGACAAGTGTAATCAATGCAGTGCCTGAACGCCAGGTCACTGTGTTTGACCCTTTGCTTTGGTCACTGACCCACATTTCATTCAAACACGTTGGTAAATAGTGGCACTTCTTATGTCTCTGAGATTTATGTAACAGACTGGGAAAGATTAGAATTGGAGATATCTCCTACTATTCTGGGGACCTGGGCTGCCAGCCAGTTTTACTTCTTGAGAAACAAGTGCGTGGTTTTGTGAGTATGAAGGTGTGACTCTTTCTCCTCCTTGCCATACTTTAAAACATGCACTGAGTAGTGATTTACATGAGGATGCACTGAGGCTCTGCTTGAGCTGACAGCACTTGGTGCACTTTAATCTTACATGTGGATAGAGGAAATGAGTTAATCTGTGGTTAAATATAGAGGTGGTGAAAGAGGTGGGAAGGGTTGACTCTAATCTCACTTAGGTTGGGGTCAGTCGAGAGTAACCTCTGGATCTGGATGGTATTACTCTGGGCAAAGTCATATCTCACCTCTCTGGAGCTGACAGTATTAGCTAATGGAAAATGGTGACAAAGTGAGAATGTGCCCTGAGCGCTGGCATCACTGCAGTGTTGTTCTTTCTGATCACCATCTACATGTTGGCGACACCTTTTTTTTTCTTTTTCCTTTCAAGAGGTATCAAGTGAATTGTAGGGGTAATCAAATGTGTGTTACTGAAATTATATCTTAAGGATCTGAGAGCTGATCAGTGTTGATCTACAAGCTTGGTTCTCTGTCATTGTTGAGATGTACCATGACCTTGTTCCTTTGCATGTTTGTTTTCTGTTTATTCCTGACCTCAGTTTTGAGATGGCGATGTAGAAGAAGCAGGGATGCCTGCTCTGCAGATATCCACTTCTCTTCTCCCTTTGTGTGCAGCTATGCTCTTAAATTCTGTTTGACTGGGAGCTGCCACTTTGCCATTCTCTCCAGCTTCCTGCATGCCTTAATGGGTATTTTTGTGGGGAAGCCTGTATTAATGGTTTGTATGTATTAGCTGCTTCTGGGCAGTTTTTCTTCTGCAAAATGCTGCTGGAGTGCTGCCTGCTGGTATGCCCAAGCAGGAAGAGCCACACCTGAGCAAGCAGGGCTGCTTTGCACCAGGCTGGCCCTGCTGCCTGTGCCATGGAGGTGTATGCTTCCTGCACTGTGTTGGAGAAGAGGTGAAATGGATTTTGCTGACTCATTTGGACAGGTAAAAGCAGTCTTTCAGGCGTGGACTGAACAGACCTGAAAGAGGAATTTTGGCAGCAGCCTCTTCTAAGGAGGCAGCTCGAGCTAATCTGTTATGTGCTGGCAGTTTTTCTCAAAAGAGTTGAACCCAAGTAGTCCATGTAAGGAATTTGCATTTGGAGGTCACATACTATATAGGTCATGTTTGTTGAGCAGTGGCTGAAGAAAGCCACTGGTTTACATAAGCTCACTAAAATGAAAGGTCTACCAGGCAGAAGAGTTCATTTTTTTATTGGAGAAAATCTAAGCCAATTTTGAGAAATCAGGATCTTCCCTGAAATGTACTTGTGCCTCTTTCGTTGACTTCGCTGAAAATGACATGCTTTAGCAGGATTTGGCCTTGCATGTGGATTAGTAACAGCATCACTATTGTCTTTAGTATTTCTGTTGGCCCAAAGCAATATTCTTTGAGTCATTCTCGTCCATAGGGACAGGCTGAGCTCTGGCCATCTGTCCCTAAGCAGTCCATATCAGAGCATATAGGCAGATTATTTTGTAATAGCTAATAAACTATCCCAAACCCAAGGATTTTAGAGATGGCTTATCCGTAAGTTTGATGATTGTTATTGTTATTACTGGTACTATTATTATTATTAATAATAATTTTAGTTAGCAAAAATATTATCAGGATTTGATCTTTGCTGCACTAGCTGAGGATGGCATTTTTGTTGTATTTGATACTTATTAAGCTAGAACTCTTGTGATGGAGCAGCTCAGGTAAGAAATTTTCAGATCTATTGATATCTTTTCTGAGCTGAATGACAAGTCTTAGGACTTCCAGAGTGGAAGGGCAAAACTGTATCTGAGACTAAGGACAAGCATCAACTTAGCAAACAGTTGCTCAGGTTGAAGACAGGGACCCTTGTCTTCCCTTCCACACTGCTTCTTGTTGCTTTACCAGTACTGATGGTTGGCCTCACTTGCAGCTTTGCCAGTGAGCACTGCATGATTAGCATCAAGAAAATAGATCAGCTTAACTGACTGTCACTGGTTGTTCAGTTTAACTTGGTGGATTCAGCCTTCTGTGGATTATGAAGCGCTCACTTGGACACCTCTGCTTTGAGCACTGCAGGGAGTTGTAAGCTCCAGCAGGTGGGATGGTGACAAGCCGTTTTTGGTGAAAGCACTTCCAAAAGATGAGTGTCAATTTTCAGCCTTAGAGGCAGTATAGACCATGAAAAGAGCATTGTGCTAGGAAAGCTGGAGTCACAGTTTGTTCCTGGCACTGATTCTGGTGCGATCAGGTCAAATCACTCCTCATCCATGCATCTTTTTCCCCTTCATGTGTCTTGTCCATTTAAATTCCTTGAAAAGGGACTGCCTGTTCTTATGTGGACAATGGCAAAATATAATGTTTTATCCTACTAGTCTTACAGAGCTGCTTGAATTTAATGTTTTCTAAATGGCCTTTAGATCTGAGTATTGTTTGTTGATCTTAGTTTCCAGCTTCTTGCTTTTCCATTGCAAAGCTGGTCCCACACTGATGTGTTTGATAATATTTTCATTGCCATTGTACTTGCTTTGATTTTGCAGCTCAGTGCCCAAAGCACAGGGCGCTGTACAAACAACATGATGAAGTCAAGCAGGCTCATGGCTTTTCTCTTTTTGCCTTGAAAACAATGTGAGACTCCTATGTTTCTTTTGCTTGGCACCTCCAGTCCTTGAGCTGGAGGCTGTGTGTGTGTGCTGCCCTCCTGTTGTGTTCAGGTGTGAGATCACTTGGAGAGCGTTTTCCATTGCTGCCTAAGGGGGTACTGGAAGCTGTGCTGTCTGCTTGGTTGTGTGTGAGCTCAGGCTATGAAGTGTGGAAAATTACTGCAAAAATAGCAGCATGCTGAGCTGATGTTTGTCTACAGTGGGTTAGTTGGGACTAGGTGTCCTTATCAGGGCTCATAAGTGTATTCATAGACTTGTCCTGGTGGATCATGCCTGGCCACTGGCTGCAACAAGAAATTTTCTCTTGTTTCTCACCTCTCCTTTTTGCTTTTGGCAGCATTCCTTCCTCCACAGAGATGTGGTTTGAATGTGGCCTATGTCCAACTCTTTTAAGATGTGCCTGGCTGTTGATCTGTAAAAGGGAGAAGAAGCAAAAGAACTTGATTCCGCACTACCATAGTATTGTCAACCAGTGTATTAGTCCTTAGTATGGAATAAAACTGCCTCCAGAAACATCTGTAAAACTGTAGACCTTGTTACTTTTGTACTTTAGTCTCATCCCCATGGTGTTCCTGCTATTCCCTTCCCATGTTGTTCTGAAAAGCCTCCTATAATTACTGGTACTATTAGGACAGAGTAGGCTATTGAGGCTATTGTTCAATGCATCAGAACTACACAATCTGCAGTTTGCTCTAAGCCACAGTGGTTAATTTGGTTAATTTGTCTTTAAACTTAAAATGTGTCTAGAGTTAGGGAAACCCTTCAAAAAAAGGAAGGAAGAAAACTTGAAACTCTGCAGGGAAACCTCTTTATGAGCAGTGTGTTGAGATTTTGGTTTGGTTTGGTTTGGTTTTGTGAGTTTGGTTTTTTTTCCTCTCTATTTGCTTGATTTGCTCACCTGCTGCATTCATTCAAGGTTTCTGTGAGGAAGTTGCTTTTTGTAGCCCACTGAGCAGCTCAGTTACCATTGGTGCCAGTTGCTGGCTTCTTCTGCAGGCAGTATCCAAGTATCTTTTGTATTATTAGAAACTCTTTCATCAGAATTTTCTTTTATGGTGGAAATCAAACTCTTAAGAACAGATAAAGCCCACACACAGCTGACTACTAACAGAATTAAAATTAAAACATGTTGAAAACTTCTTGGTATGGTGTCCTTCCTCTCTGACACTCTCAGCTCCCTAATTTTGTTGCCATTGACAGAAAGTGAAGAACTCCAACAGCAGTGGGTATAAAGTTTGTCTAAACTGAATCTTTATGTGAGTCCTACAGAGATTTTTCTGCAAAAATAGTTTCTTATGGTCCTCCAGGAGCTCAAGTGGGGCATATTTCCAAGGGGAAAGTTTGAATGTTTTGGTGTTACTCCTAGACTGGGGCGCAGACTAGTCGTAACCTTCCTCTGTATTCTCTTGTCTTACTGAGCTCCCTGGCTATGTGCCAGGTTAGAGCCTTACTTGTAACAATTCTGAGGACCAGAGGACTTTCTATCTGTTGGATTTTGTGCCATTTACTCTCTCCCCCCCTCCCTCAGTCTTGCTCTAAGTCCTTGTGGTAGCAGTTCTCTGCTTTGGGCAGCTTTTGGTAGTTGGGACTCTGGCCAGCTTCTGCCTTTTGCCAACTCACAAGGACAAGGCAGGTTGGGAAAGCAAACAAACTGCAGTTCATGCCAGCAGGGCAGCTTCTTTTGTTGCAGGAAAACCAGGACTTGACCTTGCCACTGGAATATTAACTCTCTCTTGGTGCTTACTCTGGACATCTTTATAGGAAATTTTCTTTCTAATAGCAATAAGTCTTTCAAATGTGCGTCCTTTCACTGATCCCTTTCTCCTTGTTGGAGATGGAGAAGATACTAGACCATCCTCAACAGAAAACTCTAATTTGTTTCAGCTTGTGTTTTCCTAGGACTATTCTAGTTTTATTGAAAAACTATCCTGGTTCTTCTAGACTCATTGCTTGGGATCTTCATGGGTCTTGAAAGAAGTCTTGAGGCTTGTAAAAGCATCATTATATTGGAGCTCTGTAAGCATGGTCTGAGATGGTTCCTATGCAAGGTCCTTGATACTCTTATGAAAGCTTTTCTCTCTGAGCATCACCTTCTGCTTTCTCTATGTCGTATTTTGCCCCATGTGCACTGCCATGAGACTAACTGCTGAGGCTTACTGGCTGGCTGATTGTACAAAGCCCTTGTAGGTCCTGGTCCTGCACTGCTTGTTGAATGAAACGTGACTTCACTCCCCTCAGAGCTTGAATAAAATGCACGTGCGGCTTTGTTCAGCACAGGCATCAAACTTTTCTAGTTGGTCTCCTTATTCCTTCTTAAAGTTCTTGAATACAGAGAAGTATGAAGAAGGTAGTGTAGAGAAAGGTTGCATTGCCCTCTGGAAGAGCCCCTCTCTCCACTCAGTACAGCAGGAGCTCAGAGTGACTGGCTGACTAGTTCAGCCTGATAAATGACATGATTAAAGATGAGAGGTGTCAATACTTACCTTGTAAGTCAAACTGCAAAGGCATCTCGCTACTGCTGTTAATGTTATTGAGTGAAACAATAAAGATGCACAGCCATCTATCAAATCCATGTCAGGTCTTAACCATTTAGGCTTAACACTGGACTGGGGTTAAATAATTTCATTTAGTAGCTATCAATGCATGCGAAAAAACATTAAATTTTTCTGTGTGAATTCTGTCTCTGTGTCTGTCTAGCTGTGTATCCTAACTAAGGAATTTGTCTGAAGACAACCTAATGTGTACATTTCTTAATATACATTTACTACCTACCCTTCCTTCTTTATTCCTGTCAGTGAGGAGTTACATTTCATGGCTGTTGTTACCCCTTGTTCCCAGCCCAGGCTCTGTATCAGATGAGCCGATTCATGCATCAGGGATAGCAGCATAAATGTATATTTACCTCTTCTTTTTGCATTTTGCAAACTAGTGTACTAATGAAGATGAAATCAACAGCGATTTACATTGGTAAACAGACTGCAGGTTGTAAGGAGGCTTGAATATTTGTGCTATTCAGCTTTCCTTGCTGCTTGAGAGGGAATCTCTAACAGAAAGGCAGGAAAACGGATGTGGTTTCAGCATTCCCTGGAGACAACCATAAATATTGGTTCTCACACAGAGGATGCTAGGATGTGGATCTGGGCAGACTGATGTTTATACTAACTATGCTATGCTTCCTGCATGGTAAGCAGAGGTAATTGTTTCATCTAAAAGTAGCATTATTTCTATGAATGGCTTATTGCTTTGGTACAGCCCTCTCTGTAAGTGTGTTGGACAGCAGGACTAATGGCCCTAATAAGCACTTTTTTCTCTTTGACTTTTATAGGTATGAGCTGTTATGTAGCAGTTGCTTGTGAAGAGAAGACAGACCACAAGTTGTCTTCAGAAGATCCTGTCCTAAGCTGGGCCTGAAAGTTCATCCAGCTGACTGATGTGAGTAGCCTGAAAGCAAAGGGAAGGAGTGCATTACTGGGAGACCTTATCCTGACTTGAGGCAGCAAAATCACATCTGTCTCTATCACTTGCAGTGAAAGAGTTTTCATCCTAGCAGCAGCCTACCAGGGTTGTGCAGCAGAAAGCTGTGTGATGGCAGGAGTACCACTGTATTACAGAGGCTTTTTTTGGTATGTGAGCCAGTCAAAAGCTCCAGTTCTTGAAGGACAGTCTCCAAATGCTGCTTTTGTGGTGATTCATGGATGCATTAGATAAAACATAGTAGTGCCAGAAAGAATTAAATTCACCTTTGCCACCATCAGATGTATTCCTATCTGTGTTTCTGACATAATGTTTACTATGTGCATTAGTTACATCCTGCTTGTTTATTATCTACATTTGTGTCATCCTTTTCTGTTTATTTTGATGCTAGTGCTAGTACATATTCTGTGCCTTATTCCAGGTCAGAAACAGATGGAGGTAGTGGGTTTTTGGAATTTCCCCTTAGGATGACTGTTCTAGGGAGCCTGTTTGTGATCAAGAAGGCAAAGGTCAGAACAGCAGTTACCAAAGACTGAATTTCTGGCTTTACAGAAATGGCACATACTATTTGTTTTGGCTACTTCTTTCTTTACCTGGTGTTTGTCTCTGTGGCAGAGTCACATCCATACTGACATTTTGATTCTCAAGGGTTGCTTATGTCTATCTCCTTTGGGGATGCACAATCCTTCCAGTGAGGCTGCATCAGCCTCTTGAATGCTGAACATGCAGAGGCTATTGTTAGCTGATGGTGCTGTCTTTTCTGAATTACTTCTCTCTAAGGAATTAAAGTTCAAGCAGTTGGAGAGGAAGCTGGAGAAATTTTTGGGACATATCAAGCCGAGTGTCATGTTATTCTCCTACTACTGCCTTATAAGCCAATCACATTGACCCCACTGTTGAACTGGCACCATGGGCTGTTTTACACCCAGCCTGAATATGAGCCTGTACTTTGGCTGCAAAAGGGATGGAAGCTCCCCTCTGTTTGTCGGCTTAGAGGGAAAAGAATGTAATTCTTGGTTCTCTTCCAGGCAGAAATACGCAGACAGGCATTGATATGGAAAAAGAGCATCTCCAAGAACTTTGATTCTCAGAGACATGCCTGGGAGTCACTGTGCCTCATGCTTGTGCTATGGCTGACCTGTGTCATCAGCCAAGTGATGACATCTGCATTTCTTTCTTCCCTTATTCGTGATGCCTGCTCAGTCCTACTGGCTGTCATGTGACCTCAAGGCACAGCACATCTGTTCTTCAGGGAGTTCGTAGCATTGACTACCAGGGCCTGAATAGCCCCTATGGGAGTTTGAAGGACAACTACTTACTCTTTAGCCCCTATTCCAGCTTAGGTGGAGCCCTAAATGGCCCTTTTTACATTACCTTTTTTACATGAGAGAAAAATGCATACTACATCAATGCAGTATGCATTGATCTGCAATGCAAAACAGTTCTACACCTGTCAAGATGGAGCAAAGACACGGAGGGGGAAGGAAAATATCTAGCCAGTGCATCAGGAAACAGTTTCCTGTGGAAGCACAGTGGATGTATATTGACTGAATCTTTTGTTGTCATAGGTGAGAGTGTCAAAGCGTGGAAAATGCTACAGTAGGTCCGAGGCTCAGTAACTGAGAAAAAGTGCCCTTAGTATACACAGAGAACTGTTGGAGAGTTGCTAAAGAGTTAAAGAGATTCTTAGTGGTGGCAGGCCCAGAGCCTGCTGGTCAATAGCTGCTGCCTTATTCAGTTCTGGAATTTGTTGCTTCGGGTGAATGCTGAAGGTTATTCAGACAAGCTGCTGTAAGGTGTAACAAGTCTTCTTTCACAACTTTCCCTTGGGTCAGAGCAGAATGTCTTCTAGAGGAAGGTGTTGCCCAGAATGTAACTTTGGTTCCAGCTGGTTGGTCACACCACCTCCACACTGACTCTGCCCTTCAAAGACTGTAATAGAGGTTTAAATTATGCAGCACTGTGCCAGAAACCAGAGCAGCAACAGTGAGAATGAGTTTAAAGAAATCAGGAAAATGGAGTTTTCAATTTTTCCATTGAATTTTTGGGAACAGATGGAGTGTCAATGAGGCAGAGATTCTGGAAGGGACAGTGTGTTTCAAACGTTTTCCTTAATGTCTTCCCAATCTGCTCATACATTCATAGCTCCTGCCTGTTTGGCACAGGGCAGTTAGTTTAGGATGTGAAAATTTCAACACCCCCGGACTTCCAGAGGTGGATGTTCCCCAAGGCCTATTTAGCTGTGTTTTTTGGGCTATGGAACTTTTGATGCAAAGGGCCGTGGGAGCAGCTCATGGCCTGATGGGCAATGTCTTTGTTTACTTCCTTCCAAGTCACTGAAGTGAAGGATCTGGTCTTTCTGGACAGAGACAATGACCCCGGAGCATCTTAACTGAGCACTGTACTGATCCTATTAGGATCACTCCTGCCTCTTCTGAACGGCCAATGTGTTTTCTTTGGGGTTTTGTTTTTCTTTTTTTTTTTTTTTAAATCTGGTTAGAGGCCAAGAAGAATCTAATCAGAGCCCAGCAGTGCCCTGAGCAGCAGTCATTATCTTTACTTAGTCATCCAGTTGCTGTTTCTTTGCTCTGACAAGAAATGTTTCTGTGGTTGGGAGTGGAGGGGATGAGAGAAGATCAGATTTTCTCTTCTTCCCCTTGGAGAGGTTCAAGCACTTTTCCTCTCAATACACCTGTACCGAAGTGTTGCCCTTTGAAGACAGATTTAAAGTAAGGCCTTCAAAACTCTGTGACAGCCACAGTTTATGGGAGAGAAATCAAAAATAAGGGAGAATTTAAACCATCATTAACTCCTAAAGGAAATTACTTTTGGCTGTGAACTGTGAAATATGGTTACTCTCTCATTAGCTTTCATAGTTACTAATGTAAGTGGTTAATAATTCCGTCCAGCTGGCCAAGATAGAATCCAAATTTCTCGTCAGCCAGGTGTTTTGGGCTGGATTTTTGATTATTAATGACACACACACCGAATACATTGGACAGAAGTGCTGGGACTTAGTTTCTGTGGATGCCAGGCTTGTCTACTGGAAGACATGTTGTTTCTTTTGGCTCTGTAGTTCTGTTCCTGGAGAACAGAAGATCAGTTGTGGGTAGCATGATTTGATATCCATTTGTCTTTAGCACTTAGGGTGCAGGGAAAAGTATTGCAGGAAAATACTGAGATGGAGAGAGAGAGAGTGCAGTTTGAGTTTTCTTTTCTGCTTCTACAAGTTCCTTTGTTTACTGCACTCCTATATCTTCTTTTGTACTCCCAGCAACTTAGCAAATCACTGTCATTGGAACAGGCAATAAACTCAGGTGCTGGCACAGAGATTAGGCTAATATCTGAATATTTTGTGTCTAAAGAAAAATGAGAGAATTTTGCAAAAATCTGCTTCCTTCTGTGTCATATAGGGGGTGATTTTTGTCCTGACAGTACCTTAAGGTTAATCTACAGTACAAAGGTTAAGAGCAGTGGTAAAGAGCTGGTCCCTTCACAGAAGCTTTTCATACTGATTGGGGTGTATTCTGTTACCTTCACAGTCAGCAGTGCCTGTCATTGACTAATGTGCTGGTTGGATCAGTAAGCACAGCTCTGGCCTAAACTAAACTTATGAAATGCCTTTATCCTTTTGTAGTAGAGGAGCACAAGCCTGGATTCCTCTGCCACAAGCAATCCAGTGGTCATTGAGCGTAATCCTTGTGTCCCACACCCCAGTTTGGCACACGTGCCACAAATCCCAGCATGCAAGTTTTGCTTCTGTTTTGCCTGAGTGTACGTGGCAGCACAGGGTACAGAGGGCTGGAGATGCTCATGTGTAGGTGAGGATCCACACTTTGTCAATCCCATTCTGTAAGTGCCATTCATTTCCTAGGACTTTCCTTAGAGTAAGCATAGCTGAGCCCCAAGTTTTTCCACTATAGTGTTGCAGTTAGCAGGTCCCGAATTCCACAAAATTGCTTGGACCAGGGTCAGCAGCTATTCTAGGTAGATGAGCAAGGTTATACTTTCTCTTATGCATGGGAGTGAAAATAGTTCAGCAGTTTAGTAGGAGCTGGGGAAAAAGTGCCGCTCAGGTGACTGCTTAACAGCTGATCACTCCCAACTTGTGCTGGTGTAAGAGAGTCTCTCCAGCTCCTGTGGAGTTTTGCAGTCAGAAGACAACAGCAGCAGGTGCCACGCCTCTCACTGAAGTTTCCCTTAAGATGCTGTAGATTGTGAGTGCAGGCAAATGTGATCCTACCAGATGGTATTTAATTCTATTTTAAATGAGGGATCACCAGTCTCCAATGCAGTACTTATTTTCAACAGGCAAAATGGACACTAGGACAGTTCTTTAATCTTCAGCAAGGAAGCCAAATTCTGAACTTACTTTCCACAGCCATTTGAGAAAATGTTTTAGCACTTTGTCTTGTGTTCTCTGCTCTTCTCTCTCTATGCTTAGCAGGTTATGTGCTTTCACTGGATTAACACATACCTTGTTGTAACAAGGACCTCTTTCTGGCCCTTTACTTCTGTCCTGGAGACTTGCTCCTACTGACAGATTAAGTTCCTATCTAGAGTTCTTAAAAGACCTGTATACATCTTTCCAAGGAATTTTGCTTAGTCTCTGGTGACAGTCTGAACCCCTCATGCCATGTACACTCAGCTGGAAGTGCTTCCCAAGTCCTTGTGCAGTTGGAAGGAACAGCCTGGTGGAGTGTAGGGGCTGCTGATGATAGTATTTTGTTCTGAGGTGGTGCTGCTTCCCTTGGATTTCAGCTGGGCAGAGTTCAGGCTCAGGTCAAGGGGACCTACGTGTTGGGAGCTTTGGGGCAAGGTAGGGCTCATCTTTTATAGCAGGGAGGGTGCTGTAATACTATCCTAACCAGAACCTGGGTGGATGTTTTGCAACAAAGCAGGGCGAGGATGCTGGGTGAATGAGTTGGTGCTCATTGACAGCACTGGGTGGAACTCTGGCAGGAACATGTTATTTTGGCTGAGTTTTGTTTTGCAATTCAAACCCTGGAACTGAACTAAAAGCACTAGCATGATATAAGTTTGCTTGCCTTACTCCTCCATCTGCAAGAATGAAGTAACTTCAATCACTTTTGTTTAGCATTTCCCAGATCTATCAAAAGTACCTCCTTTTCTAAACTACATGCCACAGCACCTCTGCCTTCTGGTAGCTGGAAAGCCCAGTCCCATAGCATATTGGGGTGGCATAACAGAACTAGTATAGCTGCGTGATATTTATCAAAATAAAGAGAAACTGTATGGATTGTGCAACAAAACTTTCCAGGGTAGCTTATAACTGGTAAAATTACTGCCTCCAGTGAAAGCAGGTTTGGCCAATGGCTACTGGAGCAAGCGTCCAGAATATCCTAGAACCAGCATCTGCTTCTGTTATGCCAGACTTCCTTTGTTGAGACAATGAATTTGTTCCTTTTTGCTACTTCCTTCAGCCACCATGGTGAAGATATCTTTCACAAAGACATGGTATTATGGGGAAAAACAAAGCGGAGATTGTGCATGCCAGAAAAATTTTAGTGCACAGTACATTAGTACAGTAGGTTGATAGTAAAACATGAACACTTCATAAAACTTTTTATCCTGCACTCAAGGTTGACTTTAGAAACAACCAAGCTCTGTGGCCCTGCAGCCAATCAAAGCTTACTGCTCTTCACCCAAGTGGAATTTTGTGAAAATTCCGTTTTCCGTTCAAGTGGTGGTCTGTAACACAAATTCCGCCCTCCTTGCCAAGCTTGAAGGTCCTCTAAGCTGGTTTCTGCAAAGAAGACCAGGAATGTTTCAAACCCCACTTGACCTGACCACCCTAACTTTGGACCTGAGCCAACTCCTGGATCCTTCCTTACTTTGCCTCTCCCTAGATGCCATGCTTTCATTCACTAGCTGTTATTTTTACAGTATGTTTTTTTCAATCACAGTCATTTTTGTTACCTGAAGACAAACTATCAGGGGCTTGTTTACAAACCCTTTATTACACAGCAAATAGGGCTTCCAACTGACCTGCTTTCATGTGGTCCAGGCTCCACAACAGACTTGAAGGAGTTTAAGGAGGTTGTCTTTGGGTTGTGAGGGGTATCTCCTGTTGCATACTGTGTAAACTGTTGTTCATATTGTGTAAATAAGTATGTTTCAAATAATTTAAGCTAGTGATGACTGCACAGCTTACTTTGGACAATGTGGGGGGTGTTGTTGGCTTTTCTGGTTTGTTTTTGAGAGCCACACAGGGTTAGGTTTTTTGTTTGGTTGATTGGTTTGCGTTTTTTTATTTTTAAATAGGAGAGTAGGATCAGACCACTCAAAATATACATATCATTTTCCATCACCCTTTATTCTGACTGTCGATATGTCTGAAATGACCCTCTTCTTGCTCCACCCAAACCAAACACCCCTCAAATGTAAAGGGACCAGATTCTAAACTGAGATCCAGGCCTGAGTTTTGCTAATAGTTTCTGGTATCTGCTGTGATAGATTTAGAAATCTAAAGCTCAGGTACAAGCTCCCCAACATTAATCTTTGGGATGTGGTAGTAAATGTGGGCTCCAGAGCCCTTTGTTTACTCTAATTAGAGCTACCAGGGCCGTGTTCACACTGAGGTTTGGGATTGATCTTAAATAAAGTAAAACAGAGCAACATTTCCCAGCCCTTTTTGGCCCCTTAGCCAATGTACCAAGTCAGAGTTGTGCCTATTTTGGTTTACAATGAAATGCTTCATTTGGTGCAAGGTGAGTATTGGGATGCTAAAGGATGCTTTGGGGAGGGAAAAGGAGAGCTTGTGTTGCTGACCAAACCTGAGTTAGCATCTGACAGAGCATCAGTATAGGTTTATATGTGTAGGTATTTAGAGACCTTTGTTCTGTGTCCTTTGCTAACATTTTAATGAAAGAATCAGTAGTGTAAGCTTTGACCTACAAAGTCAACTTTGCTCTATGCCCTTCTGCAATCAGCAACTCTTGCCATCTGTGTTTCTAGGTCTCATTTGAATGCTCATCTTGCAATAATTTTCAGTGCATTTTATCAGTCTGTACGTTTGGCAGCAGATCAATGCCTGTACGTGTGTATTTGAGGAATCAAAATCCAGAGGCAGGCTGCAAATAGAGACACAGTGGAGTGTCAGTCAGGAAAGCCAGTGCTCGTGACAAAGGATAGTACCAAGAGGCTTCGGGGCCTCCTTCAAATTATTTCCACTATGGAATTACCACTTGGTCTTGCATGAGGCAGCCTCCAAGGTCTGAGTTGAGGAAGTCATAGTCCCAGTTGTTTGTGTTGCAAACATTGGCTGTGGAAGGAAGGGTGATTCTGTGCTGCAGTTTGCCTTCCTTGCCAAAGGGCTGCCCAGGCCTGGGCATGTGTGAGTATACCCTCACTCTCCTAACAGCTGGCATCACCTCCACTGCAGGGCAAGTTTTAGGTTGCCAAGCCACACTGTGGTCGGGACACTCCACTCTAGGGACACCCTAGTACAGCTGATGGCTCAGAAGCTTCTTTGATGCCTGTTACAATGCTCATGGAGTGGGCATGTAGTACGTAATAGCCATACAAGCAGTTAGTTCCCCCTTGTGTCATGTCAAGTATTTATGCTGCAAATCTCAATTGCCAAGAGCAGAAACTCTAGCTGCTGCTTCAGCTCCTAGCCATTGAAATAGGATCTGCCATGTCCAGTGCTAATGAAAATCTTCCTTCCTTGACAACTGGATGCTGCCTGATTTAAAAAACCAGAAAAATGCTTTTTCAAGTACTTTCCCTGTAATTTAACATCCCTTCAAGGTCTTTTTGTCAATTCTCAAGGGGATCCCATACCAGTGCTACCCTGGAGTGTCACCTCCAACCTTTTTCTCTTTCCCTTCCCCAGCTCCCGAGCTGCAGGAAGAGACAGTGTCCTTCGTGATGACAGTGGCAGGGGAGTGACAGGCGGGCTGGGTGGGGGTGGCTGTTGGTGAGCAAGCCTAGTGACAGGATGGGGTGACTAAGAACCAGCTGGCTAATTAAAGCACAGCAGTAGGAGGAGCAAAGTATTTAAGGGTGCCAGAGAGAAAGAGAGATGTCTCCATGTATTTCTTACACTTCAGCAGCCAAGTGACTGGGTGACACAGTGAAAGGGTTTTTTAACTCTTTTGTGCCTCACATGGAGTGAAATCAAGAGACTAAGAAAATGGCTCCATTGACTGAAAAGCCTGACTCGAGGTAAGGACACCAGTATAGTTTTTAGTCACATCTACCTCTGCTAGAGCTGCTGTGAGCTGAACTCCCAGGACTTTTTATGACTCTGACATATGCTCATATACACTGAGTGGGTAGGTCTGGTGGGCAGTGCACACTGATTTTCAGAATACTGCATTCATTTGGATAGGTATGTCTGATTGCTGATTGAAAAGAGACAATTAATAAGGTAGTCATTACATGGGTTTGTGTTCTCATTAAGGGAAATGTGTATGTCCTTGCCTCCTTACCCTAGTGACTGGATCTTCCTCCTAATTATTTTTATGGGAAGGAGAGACTGAAAGGAGTTCCTGAATGCAGATTCTGAGGCAGTTACTAAGAGGAAAGTGAAGAGAATGGATGTGGAATTCTCAGCAATATATGAATTTGTCACCTGAGGCTAGAGGAGTCATAAAGATGAGGACTGGCTTCTGGAATGTAACTTTCTGGTATTCCTGGAGACACTTGGAATGTTCAGATTGTTGCTTCACCCATCAGTTTGGTTTTCTGCAGGTGTTTTCAGTAGTGAGTAGAGAAGCAGTAACTGTGTCCTTCTTTGTAGCATGTAGGTGACTCCAGAGGCAGAGCAGTCCATCAGGACTAGCAAGCCAGTGCTCCAGCCTGAATTCCCTGGCAGGCACAAGTTTACTGTCTGGCCTTGAACGTGTGACAGTGGCCAGCCTTCTCATTTTTGCTGAGACCATTTTGTGTCTGATATCCTGGCAGATGAGTTAGTCCCCTGGGAATTTTGCTAGCATAGCAGTGCTTCCAGGTTGGAAAAGGCTAAAGAAAACGACCTGGTCTCGTTTCAGCTTGCTTCCAACCAGGCTTGTCAGAGATGTTTTGGCAGTATTGTATGCCTGGCTCCTCACGTGCTTTGGTTAGATTTAGCTCTGTGTGGTTCTCTGGAGGTTGTTGCAGTTGTATGTAAATGTGACCAACTCTCAAACTGATTTTTCTTATTTTGAAGCTATAAAAAGCAACCTGTAAGATTGATACGTGTAAGGCCCTGTAACACTATGCCAGATCAGCTAGTTTTGGATGTTGCATAGGGTAGAGGCCCAAATCTTCCATCTTGGTATAAAATAAGACTATCACCTATATGTCTTCAAAAGTATTAGCTGTTGCTTAGTGAGTGTTTGTACAGCGGTTCAGAGCAGCTAATGCTAGAAGAGGTTGTAATTAAAAGTTAGCATTTGGTGTGGTTGCCACAGTGAGCACTCATTCAGGCCTGCACAATTCCTCTCCTTACACAACTGGGAAGCTCAGGATGTGTCTGGAATGGTATAAGGTGTTCTGTAGCCTTAAAGTGTCTGGTTTATATGTCAAAGGTGCATCAGAGTCTTCTCTCTACCCTAATTTTCGTGAAATGTTTGTAAACTGATTTGAACTTTGAGACACTAGTCATTCTCTAATTAGTATTTCTGCTTAATGCAACTTCCTCTTAATGCAACTTCCTCTTATTTACTACTTTACTGTTTGAGAGTGTGTGATAGAGGTGAAGACAGCCTTTGTAGTCTTTGTTATACAAAATCATGCAAGAGAACCTGCTGGATGTTGTTCAGATGATCTAATTGATTTGTATTTATAGAATGTCATTCACTGTAGTAAATGCAATGCAGTGTTTGTGTCCCTCAATCCTGCAGTCAGCTGAATGGATTCATTGTTATACATAATTAGGGCTTCTGGAATTTGGGTCTTTTTATTTACAGCAATTGTTCTGCCAAGGCACAAGTGGCCCCATATCAGAGGTCTACAGAGAGTTAGGTGCAGTCTCCAGAGCTCCCCAGCTGCACAGCTCTCAAAAGTAGTCTCACAACAGCTTGAGCTCAATGAATTCTCCATTTCTTCCAGCTGGAGTGTAAAACCAGCATCCTCTTGGCTAGGTGCGGTCATTGCAGATTGAAAGATTTTCCTTTTGCAACAAAGGTAAATTGGGTGTCGTGGCACGAATTACCCCTTACCTGTAAATAAATTCCAATTTCAGTAGTTGTGTGCTCCTTGCTCCAGTTGCTGTGTGGATCTCAGTTCTAAGTGTCCTGATCAGTCCCAGGTTGTGGTATGCTGTTGTTTACTGCCTTCCCTGGAGCTGGCAGCCTGCGAGCTGTGCCCAGTGAGCTCCCTTTTATAGGGTGTATATTGGCTTGTTTGTGAAGTGCTTCCATCCATGAGATGTAATCATACATATTGCAGATAAAACTGAACAGAACTCTCAACTTCTGCTGCTATCAAGTGCTGTGCTTTGTGTCTTCTGCTAAGATGGAGATGAGATTTTATTTAAAATATCCTGGAAAATTTTGGTTTTCTTTCTAAAGTTTCAAAATGTTCATGTGAGTTGCTTGGGCATATGGGTGTGGCAGAAAGGCATTTGTTTCTTCAGCTGACACCCATGATACCATGGGCCAGGGCTAGTGTCACCATATCTCAGCCCTCAAATACTACAGACAGAAGGCAGTCATGACAGACTCAGGAGGAAGTCAAAGCCCAGTTACAATGTCTTTAGAGTCTATTGTCAGGAGAAGAAATGGTTTTGACTGTAAGGCAGGGATGTGAGCAGTTATTTATCCAGAAGGAACTGGTGGTAAACTGCATGTCGAGTCTGCTGTGAGCCAGACAACCTTCTGGATGGCTGTTTTTCAAGCCCTGAGTCTGCAGCAGAGCAGGAGGTTGATGGCTCAAGCAGGAGCCACCTTTCATCCACACAATCTTCCAGGTATAAGTCAGTGTTGTTTAATGAAGGTTTAGTGGCTAGTATGAAATTATTCCAGTCTGTTTCTTTGCAGGGAGGTTTCTGTGGGCATCAAATCACTATCTGAACTAGCACTAATCATGGAATTCATTTTAGTATACAGGTCAGAGTTAGAATGGGCAAAAAGAGATGATTTACCATTTCAACCTTGCTGTTCAACTGTTGGGCATGTTTGCTGTAGACTTTGCTTGGTGGCTTTGTGACATTTAGTGGAGTTTGGACTTTGGCCTGCCAACCTTTTAAAGTCTTTCACTATTTGCCAGGTTTTAATGAGATGGGTGACAGCATGCCAGCCAGTTTCTTTGTGAATGCTTGTTTAGGGACTTGCAAAATGAAGACTCAGAGGTGCAATTGTTTTCTAAAAATGCATGGATAGAGGTGAGTGCAAGAAAGAAGATCTGCTAAACAGAACAACTGTGTTGTGGCAAAGCAATTTAACAGTAGCTGCTCATGAATTTAATTTAGGTCGCAAATGAGAAACAGTGTTCATGCCATAAGAGGAATGAGTTCTGGAGCAGGCTTCCAGGAAGAGCAGTGGAGGTGGGAAGCGTTAGCAGTTTTAAGCTGGAATGTGAAGTGTTCTTGCACAGGGTTATATGACACAGTTGCCTGCAATAGCATGGGAGTAGGCTGGATGACCCAGGAGATTCTTTTCTGCCCCCTGCTCCACAAGTGGTGACCTTGAACTGAGTTAACTCAGGTTGCAATAAACTTTGTTTACTCTGAAGTTGATGACTGTAAGATGACTTAGTTCAAAAGCATCTCTGAGTTCTTAAAGCTGTATCTCCTAGTTTACATTTCCTATATAACTTTAGTTATTGAGAGAGGCATATTCCTCATATATTGCACAAAAACTGGCAACTGGGCACCTATGCCCCAGATAACTTAATTTTGCCCAGACACAATATTCAAAGAAAAAAGAGGAAGCAGTACTGCATTTGAAATGTGCTGTGTTTGTTTATTGTAACAGCTGTAAGTTTAATTATTTGTGGGAACACCTTATCCAAGCTGGTGTGTAATGATGCCATTTGTTTCATTTAGTGAGCTTTCAGTGCTCTCTCTCTGCTGTCTTAACACTTGCTAAAGAGTGTGTGGAAGCTGTTGTCTTGGACAGAATTGGTGTGATTATTCTATGTGCACTGCTTGCTTACTCATAGTCTTTTCATGACTTTTATTTTGTCTTCTGAAGGAATGACAGGATGTTCTTTAACCCTTAAAATAAAAATGACAGACAACGTATTTTACTATTCCAGAAGAAAAGAATAATGATAGTTGAAGAGAGAGCTGAATGCCTGGGTTAACCTGAGCTGCCTGCTCCATTTGGAGTTATTTTTCTTCTTGTCATGTTTTATATGATGCAAGGTGAGAAGGGCACAGGAGATGTGTTTTCCAGCAAGTTTCTTTAGCAGAGGAGCCTGCTGGTGGGAAGCACTGACTGCAGTGCAGCTCTTTGCCCACTTTCCAGATTTGGGACTCCACATTGCTGACATGGCTCGTTGAAGAGGAGTGTTTGGGTCAGGGGCACTGATGGCACTGTGAGAAAGGGTGTGAGCCAGGGTGAAACAAATGACTGCTGTCAGTGATGTGTAAGACATGACCAAGTAAAAAGTGAGTTTTGTGGTTGCTAATCATCCTTTCAGTCTGAAAGCTTACAGTTTTTCTGATCGGCTCAATTCCTACTTTATAGTAATATAAATAAAATTTTGATTGTTCATTTAAATGCAGCCACAAAACACTTAAAGCTCTTGTATTTAGAGGGAAATCTTTGAAAATATGAAAAACTTGAAACTGAGAAAAATAAAGGAGTCTGCATCTAAGGACTATAAGGCACCAGCACAGCAAGTTTTGAATATTCATCTCTAGCAATTGTTTTTAAATCCTACGTGAGTCACTGGAGCATTCAGTAATAACAAGGGAAGAAAGGAAGTTACTTTTCCCCACACTCACATTAGACCACCAAAAATAACCCCTGCCTGCAACTCTTAGCTGAGATACCAGTGACTTAGGAGCATGTGTCCTTGCTCAGGACTATTAACGAGCTGTTTGTTACCCCCTGCCTTTCTAGGGGGAGTATCCAAACCTTTAGAGCATGTGAGATAATCCAGACAGGCTGTACAGAAGTGGTTGCCACTTATCTGCATTCCTCCTAAATAGGCTTCTGAACGCACTGCTCTCTTTTCCACACCAAGTAGGGAAGGGACTGCAGCCTTGGAGAAATGTGCTGGGGCTGAAAGGGAGGAAGGAAAAGTTAAACATCCGTCTAGTGGTAGGATTGAACTGACAAGGAGCTGGTGGATGTTACATATGGACATTGGCATGTTCAGGGTTATAGCTGCTGGCTTATGCCCTGAGGAATTCATTACCTTTCATTTTGTTTTGCATGTGCAGAGCTTTGAAGCCTTTGTTGCTATGTCTGTCACATTTCAGGAAAGGCACTAATTCCAGTCTGGCAAGGACACACTGGTTAGCTGGTTGGAGCAGGGGTCTGGAAGGAGACTAATGGGTGTTCTGCTTTGGAGTACTTTTTCTAGTATTTTTCTTTTTTACTTTGCCTGATCTGGCAATAGGTTTTCTCCCTTTTTAACACTGACATGAGGGGCCTCATTCTTGGTTCCTTTTGAAATGCTCCCTTCTGAAGTACTCCTGTGCATACTGTGTGTGTCTACAGGAATGGCTTGGCCATGTCTACAGAAAGTTCTTGAGGGGAACTGGGAGCAGCAAATGATTCCAAACCCACCCGTTTCCAGGGACAGCCTGCCTGCCCAGCCTGGCAGGGATAACCTGCCTCAGGATATGCCATCCAAACGTCCATAGCACACTGGCTTACAGGACGTGCCTTGCCGACTGTCACTGGCCAATACTTGGCTGCACCGGTGCCATGGAGCCACATGTGTTATCTGCCTGGGCTGTCCATCTGATCCCAAGAGCAGCCTTAGGTCTGACATAGCCTAACAGGACTTTTGGGTCAAGTATATGGAAGACAGGTAGAATAACTCTGTAGCTTTGATACAATAAGGTGCCAAAGCATGTTTCCAACTCCAAACATGCGCCATAATTTTGTCAATCTAAACAGGAGTTATTTCTACATGCATGTGTGTGCAGATTCTCAGCTGATCAAAATCAGCTTTCAAGTGGAGTTCCTGGAGTTAGACCAACGCAGGGACTCAGGTTTGGTTACTCTCACCCTGGGCATGCTGAATCCATTCTGTTTTATGGGAACTTGAACTAAGCACGTGTTTGAGTGCTCAGAGGAAACTGATTAGTTTCACAGTAAGTGAACACTGGATGCTTGTTATTTTAATTGAATTCCATAATTGCTAGTAATGTGGGGATACGTGGAAAAGTAGTTTTTCCACATTCAATCTAGATCTAATGAGTTTGTACACCACATCTTCCATTTAATTTTAGCAATCTTCTTTAATTACCGCTTTATTTTTATCCTCAGATCACTTGTTAGTGAAAAGTAATTTAATCTATTAATGCTAAATAATTATGCTTCTTTTTGGTGTGAATTCTTTCATAAATGCTTTTCTTAATGCTGTGGAGATCAGTGTTTCACACTGTAAGTAATGTTAAGACTTGGATCAAAAAGGCATCACTGATATCAGAGTTTTACGGCAGTTGTGATGTCACTGTTTCCAAACAAATGACACTTTTTAAAAGGATGAAGCATGTGGTCGTGAGTTTAATTGCTCAGATACTACCATTGTGGAAGGGGAAGTGTCCTGGCATTTCAGCAGCAGTGGACACTGCCTTTGCCCAGACATTATAGCCAGCAAATCCTCTTTCCTCTCCTGAAAAGGTAATATACTGAATTATTTTTTCCCACTCCTTTTTAATCTTGTATTTCAGAGGAAAGTGTTACAACCTCTTGGGAATGCTTGGAGTGGAAGAAATGTTGTGTTGACTTGCATGAAGCCCAAGGGGAGGGCCAGTGCTGAGTTAAAACATCTGGGTATCAGCAACTTCCTCAGCTTCAGAGAGAGGTTGATCCTAAAGCTGAGCTGAGATTTATGGCAGTATTGCCCCTTGTGGTTTTCTCCTTGCCCTGTGGAAGGACTGGTATTTATCCCAGTGAGTTTAATATATACCATTTTTCTCTGTGTAGAAGAGCATGATATTGCTAAAAATCTCCTTAAGCTGGATAATGTAATTTTAGACTGTTTCTTTTTGATTTGCTTGAACTAAGGCATCTTTCTGGATGGAAATGTATGGAGATCAGGAGAACCATTATTGCTGTTTGTCTACATTGTCAGGCTGTGTCAACCATTACTACTTTAGGGACTCACTTCTAATACAAAATGGTAGAAACAAAAAGCAGATACTGTATGGGCAAAAATCAGGCAGCTGGCCTTTCAAGTTGGACTCAGTTTGTGTTGTTGACTGGTTTTATACTGCACTCCCCACTTTACATTGTGTTTCTCTGGGATCAACTTGGAGCTGGGCTGAATCCTGCTGGGCCTTCATGAACCCACAATGTATATCTTCTGTGGGTGTTGTAGTGAAGGAAATATTTCAACAATTAAGTGATGGCAGCTGTTCCTAGGGTGACTTGCTGGGGAGCCCAGATATTGTCTCATTTCATAGACTCAGGTGTTACTGTACTTGCTTGTTGGGTTTTCTTTCCTTCGGAGTGTCTGTTGAACATGCTCATTATATTCTGGCTGGCATGAAACAAGTGCTGGTTAAGGAAGGGGACGCTTGAGGCAGGAGAACAAATTCAATTCCCTGAAGGGAATTTTCACCTCTTACAATGTTCCATTGCTGTCTCCAATTCATGTAAAAGGAAAAGTATTTCCATCTCTGTTGTTTAGTTTCTTGCTTCCCTAAGCTATTTGCCTTATACTTCTCAGATTGGGGTGCTTGGGTTTGCAGGATTTTGTGATTTCAGATGCATATTTCTATTTGTGTCATGAAAGCAATTAATTGTCTGGAGTTACACTTGATATCACTTTCTTTGGGAGAGAGGTAGAGATTGGAACACAAAATTAAAGTACTTTTAATTCAACCTAGGACCCTTAGACAGTTGAGAGATCTTGTCAAACACGCACCTTTTTTTTTTGTAGAAATGCTCTTGGGCTATTCAAACCAACACCTGTGACATTGAAACCTGTTTGCTGCCAGTATCGAGTTCCCACAGGACTGAGGACAGATAGCCCTCACAATTGATCTCCACAGACTGGCATCATCATGAAAACTGACTTTTTCTTCTGATCCCCATCTGTTATTTTTTCTTTTGGGTTGGCAATTTCATTGCCTTTCGTACCAGGAGAATTAAAGCTTCCAGCTTTCACGTTTCATTTTCTTGAGTCTGATCCTGAAAATATGGGCAGCATTGCACAGCTGGAAATGATTGGTACAGAAGTTATAATATACATTGTAACAAATGTCTCTTTTCTGTATTGTTATATCTTTCAAAGGAGAGACTAGCTTTGATAGGAGCAGCAGATTACCTTGAAATATGGAAAAGCTCTAATTTGAGGGGTTTAGTTTAAAGCTTTTAGTGTCATTTTGATTTTTAAAAATTCTTTTAAGAAGTGATGCACATTTTATATATTAGAAACTAATAGACTAATTAGAAACTAATTAGACTTGCACTAATAGACTAATTAGACTTGCACTTTGTCCTTTATAGACTCTGAAATTACTATCTTTCAATTTCATATGAAGATTAGTCCTAAAGTCTGGAAGCAGTACTTGTATTGGGTAGGAATAATCTTTAATTTCTGATAATTGTCATAAAAAAATTTTAATCCACTTGGCATTTGAAAGTAATTTTTTTAAAGAAACTATGACTGTTACCTTGATTCTTGTGGTGAATGTTCAGCATTGGGTCCAGTAGCTGTCTGGCAGACATGAAACATAATGTAATCATTTCTGCCTTTCATTTTAAACAGACATAAACACAACCCAGAAGTGAAAAAGGCAAGTCCCTCTGCCACAATGAGCTCTGGTAAGTCTGTGTTGTTTTCTACTTGCACTTATACGCTTTCCTTTTTATTACTAGTAATATTCCTGTCTGTTTCTGATGCAATTATTCACATTTGATGCTTGAATTTTGGCCCAAAAAGTAGCTAGAAACATCTTGAACTGGAGTAGGTCCTTTAGCTTATTTCAGCGTGGAATATAAGAATTAAAAAATATTGATAACCAGAAAAAATTATATGAACTTTATATATTTTAGTAGAGATGAAAACATAGTTTGCCATTTGGATAGGAAAAATTAACTGTTCAAAAAAACCAAGGGATCCGGAGATGGGAGCTGGTTGGGAAGAGGAAGACTTCTGGGCTTGTCTGGGTAATAGGGTAAATCAGAGTGAAAAATAAAGCAGATGCCAGACTTGAAGTGCCACATGTAAGACAATGATATTCCCACTTAATTTTAGCATCTTAGCAAGTCTCAACTGGGGTGTCATGTCCTGGTTTTGGTGCAACATTTTGAAAAAAATATGGACTATTTGAAGAGAGTCCAGAAAAACATGACCTAAGAATTCAGTGTAAGCACTGATAAGCTTACAAGCTGGAAACCACTGGGACAGGTTTCGTTAGGGTGGTGCTGGAAGTTTGTAAGAACTCATTAGGAAAACATTTGTCAGAAGTGACAGAGGTAGATTTGTTTCATTCATGGTTCAGAAATAGGACTTTAGATGACTTTCAGAGCTTCTTTCTAGCACTGTCTCCTGTATTTCCCTGAATTTACAAGAGCCAGTTTTGTTCCTGTCAGCTGAAGACCTTGAAGACTTGCAAAAATCTTTATTGAAAACTTCTTCCTCATTTGTCTTTCAGAACATGAAGAAATTGATGTTGCAAAAACTGTTGTCAATGGGCTGAGCAGCAATGGACAAGAAAAAGGTGGGTTAAGATCTCCGGAGACATCTCCACAGCTCCTCCCACACATCAGCTGGTGATGTGCTTGATTTTCTCGGAAATTCACCACAGCGGGGGCTTCCAAATTTAGTTCACTTGGCGACTGACACAAGAAAAGCCTTGTACTGCACCATGCTAGTACCAGCAGCATTTCTTAGCTCAACAAGTGTTCTTTGTCTCTTTAAAGTGGCAGGCTGGACTTGCCTCTTTGTATGTTTTTAGTGCTGTTTTGAGGAAAGCTGTGCACTACTTGTGGTACTCGTGAGCACCTGTGAATCAGTGTCTTAGTGAGTTGAGATGGCATGGGTTTGTGGTGCTTGTGTGTGAACTGTGTTAACTTCAGGGAGAGGTGAAGGTTTGAGTCTGGGATTGAAGGGCAGGAACTAAACATTTCAGTGATGAAAAAAATTCTAAACAAACCAGTCTTCATGTTAACATCAGCGGGTTTGCAGTGTGCTTTATAGCATTCAGTTTTGTTCAGTGACCATGTCTGTTTTGGCAGGGTGAAAGTATGTGGATATGGGTTGATTTTCTGATAGTTTAATTTCCTTTCTTTTCCTTTGATGCCTTTTTATAGAGGTCAGTATTTTGACTGTATTGTGGATGGATGAATTCAATCAGTCTCAAAGCAGAACAGAATTAGGATTGTTTCCTAAGCCTGTTTGATTTGGGATCTGTTGTATTCACAGAGTCTCTGCTCAGGAAGAAGTATGAAAAACAGGATTTGGTTTGGGTTCCTGTCTTATAAAAAAAAATTAAACAATCCTATCAAATTAAAAACAAAATTATTTTATGAGTTTTGAAAAAATTCTGTCAGGATGTCAGGGTCTTTGCTCAGGCTTTTGCTGTGTGAGATTCCTTTTCTAGGTTGTGAAATCTATGCTTTCCAGTTTTGTTGAGTATCAGAAAGCTCTGCCACAAGAGGGGGTGTACACACCACCCTGATGTCAATGCCTCCCTCAAGCTGGCCCAGTGCTCGCTGTTAGTCTGGAAAGTGTTAGAAATGTGGTTCCTCTTACTCCTGATTTACAGACTTGAGAGAGATGGCATGGAATGTGATGAGACATTTGTCATTTTCCAGCTAATACAAACAGTTTTTATAGAAGAAAACCCTGGCTCTGCAGAAATCAAGAATACTCAAATTATGCTGGTAGAGTCATGATATACAAAATATTTATCTTGACAGCTCCTGTTGAGCTTCACCTCAGTACTCAGAATAGTACTGCCTGTTTAACAACGACCCCTCTTTGTACCTGTTGAACAGTTTTGTAACAATTGCTAGAATTTTGCGTAGTGCTGTGTATGGTTTTCCCCAGTATTACCACATATAGTATAATTAGTGAGCTAGCTGATGAATTCAGGTAGTAATCTCTTCAATTTACTGTTTATATGGATGGATTTTTTTTTCTGAAATAGCTATATGGATGCTATATGGATGCATGGGACATTTTTCAAGATTATTTAACTTCCTTCTGTTGTTGAACTTGTAAAAAATGAGCCATGAAATTCAGAATTCATGTAATGTGGCTAGTTTAATGTTCTTCTCTCAACTTTTCAGTACTTTTTTTTTCACTTTCTTTTGTTTTTACTGAACCATATTAATGTTTTACTTAACATTTTTATTTTTGCATGTAGTGTACCTCAGTTAAATGACTACACTAAAATTTTTTGATGGCTTCTAAAAACTAATGCTTCCAGATTCTTTTTGCCTGCAGCATAGTGGCAGACAGCATTAGTCCATTCAGTAATCAGTTCTGTATGCTGCATAAAGCAGACACATCCTGAATTAGGACGAATGAAGGGATATTTTTAACAGTTGCATCATTGCTCTCTAGACTGCTTTTGTATTTGAAATTTCCTGCTATTGTGTCTCCAAGTACGTTAGAAAATTTTGTGGCATGCGTCCCAAACTCTGTTCTTTCCTTTTTGGATGTGCCATTTACACTTTTGTGTTTGCAGCTGTTGACGTCCCTTTATGTACAAGTTCTATTTCTGCCGTTAAAATAATCCCTGTGAAGAAAGTGAAAAGTTCTCCTCACCTAGTGCTGCCTACAGGTATCTTCTTCTTTCCTCCCCTGCCATGTGTTAGTTAGCAATTATTGTCTCTCTCTATCATTGTCTCTCTGCTTCACCCACATGCTTTGGCTAATTCTCAGCTTCATGCTCCTCTCAGTCCTCCCAGAGCTGCAGATTTCATCGGTAGGTAATGCAGTTAGCTCTTGATGGCACAATACACTGTTCTTAATTATGCTGCTCTTCTGCAGGCATAATTGTGTCTACTTGAATCTGGGATCATTGTAAGCTCTTGTACTAATGCTCAATTATGAAAAATATTGTTGTTATTATTATAGACTCATTTTGAACCAAACTCCTGAAGAACCAAAGATTGTTTCCTGCTATCTTTGGTCTTTATGAAAACAAATGGTTCAAGCATAGTTCAACATTGGTGCTATGGTTTTGTTTTTCTGTACATGCACTAAATTTAATCCACATGTGAATAAGTAAGGATGTTAGGCTGTCTGTCACCCTCTCCCCAGGCACATGCTTCTCCACTAGAAGTACAAGATTATGCTTGTACTTTGCTGGATTTGGACAGTCAGACTAGTGTAGCTGATAGTTCTTGTCTCTCCTAATCTGTCACACATGTGCTTTGTTGGACTAGTACAGTGCTAATGTCCTGTTTATTACTAGCTGCTGGATTTCTATACTGAGAGATTCAGATTCTTGTGTTCTGTCATTTGTGAGGGATTTCATAATTCTAGACATTTCTTTTCATCTCCTGAGGTGAGACAGTCTGTCAAGATTTTATTTTCAAAGCATTTCAGAGCATTTTTTTCCTGACTCCTCTTGGTTCAATATACAGGTTTAATCTGTTGCATAGAAAATAAAATTCATTGATTGCTAAATTTGATTCTCCTCCAATATGATGAAGATATTGTAGTGACATGTCATACATATTGAGCTCTGTTTCCATTTCTCTTCAGTGCCTGTGAAGCAAATGTAGGCATAGGATTGCAGGAGGACAGCTACCCTGCACTCTTTGTGGACATTTATATCAGGCCCAGTGACTCCCAGCATCGTGTCCATGCTTTACAGTTACAGCACTCTTAAAACTGGAGTCTCGGAGCTTAAACTTTTGTCCTGTGGTTCGAAAGTGAATCCATAGGGTCCTTGGGCTCTGTGTTGTGTTATCATGATAGCCAGAACTGCACTCCTGGGCAAAAGGAATCCCGAGCCTACCTGAATCATGCAAAGATCAGTCAACTTCTATTTCACCAGGAATGTGGGTGACCTTAAGTTATGATCAGTTGTGGTATATATATAAGGATGAAACAGCTTTTAATATGTCCGAGTGGATAGTCCTTCCCCTCACAGGGGCTGCCTCGATGCTGCCTCAGCTGAAGGCTGAACTATAGGAAAGTATCCTCTGATTTCTTACTTACTCCATCCTTTTTATAGTCCAAAGTATGGATCTGCTTTTTGTGAAATTCCTAAAGCATTGGAAACCCATGTAAGGGCTTTCAGTGAGAGCTGGGAGTTTGACATTCATTGAGTTTCTCCTGTTACTGCTGCTGTCCATCTGGCATATTGATGTTTCCCCATATTGTGGCCACATTGGCTGTGGTTTGCATGATTTGCAACCTTGGCCAAGATGTTACCAAGAAATCAAGAAAGTGTACTCGTTGTACTGTAGGCAGTGCATTTGGTGGGACATTACCTTGTTGAAATCAGTCAGGGAGTACTGATCTGCACAAATGTGGGCTGTTGTCTGCACAATAAGCAACAGCCTTTTCCCCCTCTGTCCAGTCTGAAGGCATCATTTTTGTTATAAAGCAGTTCCTGGAGAAGAGCTGCATCCCATGCAGAGACAGTGTGATCCTCAACCCATAAAAATTACTGTGTTGTCACTTGTGTAATGCAGCATGTGCTCAGTACCTCTTCACGTTCCTTGTGCAGTCATGGTAGGGCTGGTACCTCAATGTAGATAAGTGAAGTCTGATGGCAGCTGCAGGGTCACTAATAGTGCTGGAGGAGAGGAGGTGATGTGTTTGTGGACGTAGCCTAGAGAAACAAGATAATTTCCAGGCTTATTATTTCCAGAGGTATCTTAAAGGAAACAATGCTCCAGGAAGATTTTGAGTAGGGGGAGAAAGAGAGGTAGCTTTGAAGTACTGGTTTGTTATTACTTAATAGGATGACAGGAGGAGAAAACCCAGATCATGGACTGAAATACACAAAGGTAAGCCTGCACAGAAGCTGCGCTCAACTGTGCCTCGGCAAGAACGCTGGTGTGATCTGGTATCTGGCTCACAGGTTGATCTGAATAGGCATGTGTTAAATCTCCTTCTGCTTTCCAGGATTTGGGTTCCCATGTCAGAAGGTGAAACACTGCAACGAAATGGGGAGATGGCAGGGAGGTGGCTTGTAGCGGCTTGCCTTTAGATCATATTCAGCCTCATTACAAGATTTTATCTTCCAGTGGTCAAAAGTCTTTTTTTTTTTCCTCTTTCAGTCCTCCACAAAAGGCATTTTTAAACTTTGGCACACAAAGTGTGCATTATGTCACTGGGACATCCCTATAGAATAGCCACAGGTATAATGCTAGACTGTCCTTGCTAGCACAGTATCTCTGTACAAAGTAGAACAAATAAAGTAAATGCACCTGTGACCTTTGGTTCAAAAACTCATTCCCCCCGCCTCCTTTCTTAGCTCTGTTGCACCAACTCAGAACTTAACTGCTACATTCATCGATTACATGAATATAAAGCTGCTTGATTTCTCAATGCTTTAAATACAGAGCTAATCTTCATCTGCACAAACATTACTATATTGATTCACCTGGAGGCAGCCATGCTAAAATTACTCTAGAGCTCTGATGACTCCTGATAGCTTTGCATCATCCCTTTCTATGTGTTTCTTCTGTGCATGTGCATTTCCTGTAGAAATGGATCCCACAAAAGTCTGCAGTGGAAAAGGAGCTGTAACCCTCCGGGCAACTCCATCCTACGAAGGGAATCGGAATATCACTTCACCATGTCCTCAGGATGCTGAGCAACCTGAAAGTAAGTGGTGGAAGGTTAACTGGAATCTGTTATTCACAGTAACCTCGAGACAGGTCAGTTCAGGGTTTTGGGCTTACTTTATGATTATGGTTTAAAGCCCAGGATTCCAAACCATAGTTGGAAACCTTTTGCAAGGACCAGACCAGGGAGAGACTGACTCCTAGTGCAGGTTTCATGACGAGTCAGTCAGGAGCACCAAAACTCTCAGTTCTTTTCTCTCTTCCCCTCCCACCCACACCAGCCCCAGGGCAGCCTGTGTCACCTCCTTTTATGCCAGGCATGAGGGGGAACAGAAAGACGCTGAGTGGTGCTGCTGCCAGAGCAGCATTCAGCTGTGTTGTCAGGGAAGTGGGGATAGCGTCCCCCCAGACGGACAGCGTCGCCACAGAGCTCTGCCGTCTTTCAATAGCAGACGTGTAATTACTTAATTGTAGGAGACAGGCAAAGCATAGCAAACCTGGCCAGTGTCGTGGGTCTGGCAAAGAGGATGAACTCACAAAGGCAAGATGCCGTTAAGGGGGAGGGGGTAAAACATGCTCTTGAAAGCAAAGCATGCATCGTTTCTGACTGTATTGTTGGAGAAAGGGCAATTCCATTAATTCTAGCCTTAATGTGCCACTTTCTGCTCTGTCTTATTCTGTTCTGCTCCACCCCTGACCTGCCCTCTTCTTATGCTTGCCATTCTCTGTTTCTTCACTCCTACCCCCTACTATTGCCTCTCTCCTTTCTGTTGATGGCTTCATAAATTTCTAACAGCTTGAATGGCAATGGGCCCATTACTATGGAAATCAGTTCATTAATACTTCTTTTGCTTACTCTCTCAATCACTTTATGAAATGTACTTTGGAGCTGGGAAAGCTTTGTGCATATAACTTAAACAAAAAGCAAAATGGGTTCAGGGTGGGAGGAGCCCAGTGGGAAGTGGATAAATATGTGATGAGACCACTGCATGTAACTGCAGGGACTGGGTTGTAAAGTGATGTTATATCTTATACCTCCCTTCGTGCACTTAGTCTGCAAAACTTGATCCATTTGTTGGTAATCCTTTATCTCAATCACATTTAGTGATATTGTTAAGGATAGATATGTCTTCATAATCTGAGTACAGAGTCCCTACATTTCCAGTAATTTGTGGTGTCTGGATGTCAAGCTGCAGCTTTAGAAAGTAGCTAGCTGGGCAGCCTTTTTGCCTCTGAAATAAGAATGTCAATGAACAATTGTTTCTTCATTGCTCTGAATGAATTGCCTTGTGTTTACAAAGGTCAGAAACAAGGGGACATCATGTTTAGGGCTGGTCTCTATGGTAATTACACAGCCCTGTCAGAAAGCATTTTATGTGTGAAATGAAGTAGCTTGACTCTTAACTTCAATTGGTACATGTTTTCTGGAAATGTAATGGTTTATTTTTTTCCTCTTTCTTTTCCTCTATGCCTATCCTCCACCCCCACCTCCTCTGTCCCTCCTTCCTGTGAAACACTTAGGTCTGGAGCCAGAAAACTCAGAAACAGGTATAAACATTGGTAGCTTCTGTTATTACTTCCATTGCTTTATTGGGACTGTTTCTTGTTGCCTGGGGGGAAAAAAAGAAAGAGGGGGAAAACGAAGAAAAGAGTCCCCTCCTTCCACTTAGCTGCAACTGGAGGGAATCTGTGACCTGAGTTTTCTTTCCCCTTGCAGATGATTGGAGGTCGTCGTCTAACACCGATGCCAATGGGGATGCCCAGCCGTCGTCCCTGGCTGCCAAGGGTTACAGGAGTGTGCGTCCGAACCTTTCTTCAGACAGCAAGCCACAGGTAAGCCTTTCTGCTGGGACCCTGAGGGTGATCATCTGGGTTCAAGCACTGGATTCATGAGCAGGAGTCCTGGGTTGAACTCCAAACTTGGCTGCAGATGGGTAAGTTGCTGTGCCTCAGCTTTTTCTACCTTTAAAATGAGGGCAACCTTTAAAATGTCAGCAAAATGTTGTGGAGCTTGTGTATTCAGGCATACCACAGTGTTTCCTGGGTGGATGAAGGAGGAGGACAACGCTATTTGCAAGAAAAAAGGTGCAGTAATCATTTGCAATTATTTTGTATTTTATGCTCGTTTTTTTCCTAGAAATTGCTGCAGGCTGAAATAAGAGTTGCACCCTACATTAAAAATAAAATATTGAGGAAATACCTTTCAGTTTTAACACTGTAACTGATAGAAGGGAGAGGTTATTTGTACTTGAAGGTAAATTTTTGAAGTCCATCTGTTAAGAGAAGTGCAGTGTCATCTGGTTTTTTTTGCTTGTTTGTTTTTGGGGTTTTTTTTGGGGGGTGCTCAGTCTGCGCAGAAGCAGTCTGGAAGCTGGTAAGGAAACCCTTCATTAGAAACTGGATTCAAGTGTGGAACAGAGTCCCTTTAAAGCCCAATCCTCTATCAGTGTGACTGCTCAGTGTGACTATCATCATCAGGGTCCCTTTAGCAGTGCTACAGACCAGGCACCATAAGTGAAAGGGGAAGAAGGAACAACTCCAGTGAAGGTGTAGAAGGAGCAGTACCCTTAAGAGAGACCCATTTCTGCTCAATACTTAGAGCTGTCCTGTAGTCCTTTCCTGATCTTGTTGTTGAGCAGAGAAAGCACTGGTGCACATAGTACTTGCTACAGAAGTCTCAAGAACTGCTGTTCAAACTGAGCTGAAATGGAAGAAATTCCCAAAGGAATGAACCTGTTCAGAGGCAGAAGCCCTTTAGAAGAGCACTAAACAACCCACTTCTCCACTCCCCTATGCTTCAGGGAAGGGTGGGAGGGGCAGAGGGGCAGAATGAGGACAGCAGATTTTGGAACAGCAGCTATAATTTTAGGAAACTTTTCTACAGATATTATCTATATCCATATAACAAGAATAGGTCCTTGCTACAACTTGTCATGTGTGGATGACTTTTAAAGGATGTCTCTTTCCAGATTTGAATGTTGCAAGCTGTTAAGGCATCTTCATTCCCTGGTTTTGACATTTTTAGCAGAGGTTTAGGCAGCCTTTGCCCATAAAGATATGACAACAGGGTGTTTGTAAAACCTACTTTCACAGTCTCCAAAGGGTTAATTTGCAAAAAATCCAGGGAACTGCTGTTCACCAGGTGGGTATTGTCTTCTTTCAGTAGGTCACAGTTTTCAGTACTGGCAAAAAAGCAATAAATAAAATGAAACCTCTGTATTGCTATTTTATCTCAAAACAGTTTGGCTTTCAGAAAAAATTCACTGTCATTGGAGTTGCAGTAGGCAGGTGATTTGGAGTTAGCAAGCTATATGTTGGCCAAGTACCAAAACCAGTAAAGCTTTTCTTATTATTTACTAAAAGCAGGATTTCTTTCTTCATGATCTTGATTGTGGAGGCAAATTCTGATAATCTCAGTTCCTCAAGAAACTTTAAATATTCTGGTCTTCCTGAAAGCATTTTCAGGATGGAAAAATCCTAAAGAGAATTGAAAAGCTGGCCTTTAGAATGAAGAAATGCTGACTTTTTACTTATCCAGCTGTGGTAGACTACAGCACTCTCATGATGTCTGCTTTCATTAGCATTGGTGAAACTTGCAATGTTCATTTTTCAGCAGTGCACTTAACATGCAGAGATGGCCTAGAACTCTGAATTTGGCTTTGCAGTTCAAATGTCCCCAGTGCTGGGAAGTGTTTAGTTATGCAAGCATGAGACTGAATTTAGCTAGCCATGATGTTAAATCTTGACTGAGGCTTTCCCAGGGGCATGGTGGGTGTTGCTGTGCAGGCCTCTTGAAACTATATAGTAGTGAGAATTATTGAGCACAGAGAGAGAAACATGTAGGTAAGGACTTGAGGGCTGAGTTAAGTTTGTGTGCTGCTGTGAGCTGTGCTAAGAAAGAATGTGTGAGATGATGGATGTGAGTGAGTTCTGCACAGGCCTTCCAGATACTGTATTTGCTTTTTATTCTTGCTGTATTAAAACCTGCTTAACCCAAGTCTAATGATCAAATTCATTCTGAGAATTTAATTTTTTTCCTTCCTTTTTCCTTTCATTTGATGTTGCTTCCTCTCTCCTTCCTATCTTCTTGACTCTGCCTGATCAGGCCCTTGCTCCTCCCCGTCCTCCTCTTCCCAAAGAGGAAAGCTTTGCATGGCGTCCTCGCACTGACACTAAAGTGACCAACCTGTTGCCAGTGCCCATCATGGACTGTGTGTACCTGAATGCACCCAAGCCTTACACACAGCGTGCATCACCAAACACCAGTGCACGCTGTTATCTGTCATCACCTACCCCCTATGGGGCTGTCCCCGGTGGGAAGCAAGGCTTGCCAGCAGGGCATTCTCCCTCTTCAGGCCCCAAAGATGAGGTGCATGCTGGGCAGCCACTCTTGGAAAGTCACTCCTCATCATCCATACAACGCAACCCTGACAGGGCAGATCCCAGTAGTAAGGCTGGAATGAATTCCAGTCATGAGACGAAGGCGGATAAAAAGGTCAGCAAACTATATGTAGCTTGTTTATCTAACAGCACTTGCTCAGGCACATCTCAAAATTCCGCTGGCACCACACATGACCCAGCAGCCAGCACCAGTTTGGGCGCTGAGCTCACTCAGGCACCAGCCACCAACATTGTTTCCTCTGTAACAGACACTGAAAAGTCTCTTCCTGCTGCTCCTCCTCCTCCTATTCCTCCCAGGCCGTACTTTTACATTGTCCTCAGCAAAGACGCAGTTAGTTATGGTGCAGGCCAGCCCTCCCGGACTCAGTCATCACCTCCGCAAGCTGTGAGGGACAGAGTGCTCGAGCCCCAGAGCACAACTGCCTCAGAGGACAGGATGAGAAAAGAGCCTTACCTTACTCAGCAGCGACAGCCACCCTACAAGGCAATGGGACGCAGCATGGTACAAGTTTTCTCCATAACCTTGTTTTCTTTCAGCCGAGCAAACAGTTCTTTAATTCATTACAATGTTCCCTTAATGCTTTATTCCCCTCCTACCTTAATTTCTCAGCACTTGTTGTGCTGCTCTGAGTCTTGTGGTCTTTTACTTGATAATATTTAACACCCCATATGTGTCCCCTCAGCGTTGATCTGTGTGTTCATGTGTGTGTGTGGTGTTTGTAGGGAGTTGGGTTGGGCTGGTGAGGCTCGCTCTGTTTCTAGGAGATGGAAAAGAAGCAAACTCTGTAATGTGTAATGGTTAGAGCTTCTCAACTGATGGTGTATGCTGAACTGTTCTTTGGTTTGGTTTAGCCTCACTACATAGAATTGAGAAGAGGGGTGGTGAGGGGGAATAGAGATTTTTGTGAGAAAACATTGTGTTCATAGAAGCCAGGGCTGCAAGCCTGAAGAAGTATTTCTCTTTAAGGAAAGAAGATCTGCTGGGGCTTTGTATCATTTTGGGTACATTCCTTGCATGACACAATATGGCTGCATTAGACTACAGTAACAATCTCCCCCAATGCATAACAACACCTTGTTTCCTACAGGATGCCACTGCCACCACCTCAGCTCAGCCTGGAGTTATAGTAGTCCCCCTCCTCCAGGTTAATCCAGACAGACAACAAGAAGGCAGCTCCAGCACTCCACCACCGCCTCTGGTTCCTTTTGGGCAAGGCTCCGTATTCCCTGAGATTGTTTCTCCTGGCTCACCCTTGACTTTTCCAACTCTAGACGATTTCATTCCCCCACATCTCCAGAGGGGCTCCCACCATAACCAAGCACCCTCCACATCTGGCACATCACCCTCTGTTTACCCGAAATTGCCATTCTTCTCATCACCACCTTCACTTGTCCCTCCTGTCACGGGGGCTTTGCACAGGGGCTTGAAGCCTGAAATCACTGGAGTCATCTCACATACAGTAAGCTTGCCAAGTACCCTCCTCGCCCTTTTCCTAAATTTATATTCCTGGATTAAAATTACTTTCTCCTTGCAATACTAAACTTGAGGGAGGAGTGATGATTCACTCCCTGTCAGCAGCATGACAACTGAAACCTTGTTTGCATCCTGTGCTAGTGCATGCAGTTTGCCTGCCTTGTGCAGCTTTGGACTTTCTTTTGACTTCTTGCAACATTTGACTGTCTCCCTTTGTGCCCATTCTTCTGGGTGATGTACAACTTAAGGGACTTCACAGGATTTGCTCAGAATAATGAATTCTGCATAAACTGAATACCTGCAACTAACTGATCTTTTCAGGCTCTTTTTATAGCATCTTTAATTGTGTTTGAATAACATTTAAAGCAGCAACAGCAGGCCAGTTAAAGGTTAGGGCTGGCTTTCTGTTCCACTGTGAGCCACAAGACCATATGGTCTCCACACAAATCCCTGATAAAATCAGTGTAAGATTGCTGCCAGTATCCAATGACCTACACATTATAAGATCAGTTACTGTGCTGAGTCCCCCAAGCATGGAGGTGCTATGTGATAGATTAGGCAGAGAGTGTCTCTTCATTTTGGAATTGCTTGTCTTTGAAAATTTTGAATAATTCAGTCCACAAGGTTTTGAACTTGCAATTTACTGTGTTCTTCTTGAGTTAGGTTTTGTTTCTCTTTTAGCTCATTGCTTATTTTAAAATAAGTCCTTGAGGACAAGGAGGAAAAGTAGTTCTCAGTTAGAGTTGGAGAGGAGGAGAAAAGTACCCTCCCCTCCTCGTGCTGAGTCTTATGGCCACCTTTTTTCATGCTTGTTTATGAGGACAAGGAAGAAATTCAGCAGAAACTGCATTCTCTCATGATGATGCTTGCTCTGCCCTTTGACTCTCTTTGATAGGGATCTAGCAAGCAGGCATGTTGACTGAGGGGAAGAAAAAAACAATCAAAGATGATATTTTCAAAAGTTCTCAGCATTGGCCTTTCTACTTTTATTAAAATTGGTAAGGTTTTTATTCCAGAGAGCAATGAATGAAAGTTTGGATTTGGTGTTTTGGTTTTACTTTGTTTTTTGTTTGTTTGGTGTTCTTTGTTTCTGCTTTGGAGGGGTTTTTGTGTTGTTTTGTGTTTTGTTTTTTTTTTAATGGAGTCTATCAGCAGATTCCAGAAAAAAAAAAAATCAGGAAGCATCCAAGCCATAGAGGAGCAGTGGAAATTTTGCTGTACCTGACTTTCTTGAGATGAGAGTTTAAACATTTTTGGACATGCTCACTTCAGGCATGTAGTCACCAAGCTGTTTTCCACAATGATTTAAATGGTCTTTGTTCACCCTCTTTGGTGACTTCACTGCGGCTGCTGAGCCTATCCTGATCCAGCATCCCTCTTCTTTGAGAGATTCTTCTTTGTATTTTAGTTATCAAAATGAAGCTCAAAACCAATTCTTGTGCTTTTCCCTGACCCTTCCTCCTTTTTACTAATTGCATTGTTTGGAATATTACTGCAGTCAGCAAAATGGGGCTGGTCTCTCTCTAGGGGACATCTGTTCCTGAGGACCACTGATTCTTTTCTGTCCCCATGAAATGTCTATGGCCTGACCAGCTGCTGCTTGAAGCCAGATCATCTTTATCCAACAGAACAAGATTGTTCTTCCTCATTTTCCCTCCAGGCTGGAGAGGCTGTAGGTGCTTGTTCTGATTATGGCCGATTGTCACCATGATTTATCTCTGAGCTCTGGTGCCAGGCCTCACTTTGGCCCCTGCCTGATGCTGTAAGTCCTTTCATCTGATGCTGGTGTGTATGAAGGGCATTGAGTTGCAGTTGCACTTGGCCAGAAAACCTGGAAGTAGGGATTTTTCTGGAATAATATTCTGAACATATTCAAGGGGGTTTTTTTTAATAGTGATGAAAGTACCCTTGAATGCTCAGCTGATTTTACAGATCAGTGGCTTGCAGCATTTGAGTCTGACAGTGGAGCAGCAGGAATGCAGGAATTTGGTTTGCAGTCTTATATTCTCTTTGTTTGGATGCCCATTAAGGGTAATTGTGTATGCAAATTCCTTCAGAAGCTTTGAAAAATCTCAGTCTAAACTGATGCACAAATAGTCTTTAGTCATCATCCTTTCTTTATTTTAGCCACCTTATCCCCACCAGAAGTCCAATATCCATGGACTGAGACTTTTCAAAGGTGAGCTAGGTTTCTAAGTCTCCCTGCTGACACAGCCTGTATTTCTACAGAGCAGCCAGAGCTGTGCTGATATCAGACTTGGGTTTGAAATAAGCAAATAGTGGAGCTGGATGCTTTAGGAGAGCCAGAGCAGCTTGCTATCTGTGCTCCAGTGGCAAAGCTGTCTTCCTTACTAGAGTCCTACTTATTGCCCTCTGTCAGTTTTGGGGGAAAAGTTGTCATTAATGTCAGGTAGGTATCACATTGTCTCCTGAGTGACAGCACTAACTTAATTCCTTAGACTTTTCTTACCAAACCAGCTGCAGTAATACTGTTTCACTCCAGAATTGCATGAGTTCTGCATGTCTGACTAGCTATGAAAGGAATACTCTTGGTACAAATGTTTGTGTGTGGATGTATCAGGGGAAAGATGTTTCCCCCCTCCCCCCAACCAGATTTGCTTATTTCTGACACCTTGTGTTTGCTCCAAAGCATCTGCTAGATGAACTTAGTGCTGTCTTTTGGGGTTGGAGTTGTGAAACCCAACACCAAATAACTGTAGTACTGCCTTAGCAAACTAATTTCATTAACAACGAGCAGGGTATGTACAAGGAGCAGAGTAATATTTGTGCTTATGCCTTTTTTACTAAAATTTTCTGTGATTATGCTTCTCATTCAGCCAAAATGTTGGTTTTTTCCCCACATATTCCCAGTGTAGCACCCATCTGCATCCTGCTAATGATGTGTTGCTCTTCTTTTCAGGACGCAGGTCCTGTGGTAAATGAAGTGCCCCAGCCTGGCACTGACTATCCAACCTCCATCACTTCCATCAGCAAGTCTGCCTCTGCCTATCCTTCTACCACAATTGTCAATCCCACTATTGTCCTCTTGCAGCACAATCGAGGTAAGGAGACTTGCATATAGATAATTCTGGCTCAAAATGAGCAAACTGTTATGTTACAAGGAACTGGAGAATGTGTGTGCTGTTGATAATTAAGTCCAGACTACTAAGAACTAACAAAGTTGCCTCAAAAAAGTCTTAGTGACTGGAACATACGACAGGCAAGTGAGAGTGATAAGTTTTTTCTAATTGAAACCTGTGGATCAGAAGCTCTTTGATTCTGGCGAGAGTTTTTTACTGGGCTGTGGACACATGAATAAGGTAACAGCTGTCAGGTGTCTTGTCATGGTGGAAAAGGTTGTATGCTCCCATGTAGCTAATCTGTCTGTAGAAACAAGGTAGCTTGGAAAGGAGATAGGCTGCTTCTCAACGACTGCAGTGTGAAAGCAGCTGTATTTTCTGTCACTGTGGGAGAGATTTGACCTCTGAATTTGTAGCAGAATTTGCCCAATAGTAAATAATCTACTTGCCTACAAGTTTGATCTTGGCAGTTTATTCCTCTATCAGTAACTGGATTAACTCAAACTCATATTGCAGTAATCCTTGAGCTCTGGATTTGCCAATGAGCAAAACAGTCTTGTTTGACAACTGTGGAGTCAAAACCTTTCTCACACAAGCTGAATCGATAGTTCTGTCTCTTTACCTCTGAATTTGGAGGGAAGCTTTGCCTCTCCTTTTTGGTTCTCCTGATGGCTGGTGTTACCACAGCTTCTCAATTTGTTGAGGTAAAGACAGTAGCTTGTAACAGGCCACGGAGATGCAGTCCAGTTTGCCTTGATTTCTAGTGGACTTGGGAAACTCCAGGAATCTAGTCACTATTGCTGTGGCTTACCTTTTCAAAGAAAAAAAATCAAGAAAATAGGGTCAAGGCCTGCACTCTCATACTGTAACCATTTTAATTACAGCATTGATGCCCTCCTTTGCAGTCCCTCCTGAGATTTTTGTCAGTGCCTTTTAAAAACAGGCTTCAGTCTTTGATCTTGAAGATAGTGTTCTCACTGTAGCCCAGCAGATTAAAGGGATAATGAGTGGATTATCTCCTCCTTTTTGCTAGCATTTGAAACAGCTTTGCTTATGTGCTTCCAAATGAGTATGTCTGGATTCCTCAGCTGCTTCAAGAGGAGCAAATCTGATTTGAGGCAGCCTTTTTAAATCTCAAAACTTTTTGTTGACTTTCTTGAGGTGGGATATGTTTTTGGTCTTTTTTTTTTTTTCATCAAATTTGGAGTATTTTAACACAAGGAGGCTTTAAGAGCATGAGAGACCAAGTCGTATCATGTGATGATATATGCACACTGGCTCTGAGAGAACTGATGTGAAAGAATTGTTTTTACTAGTTACCTTCATGGTAAACAGTTTGTCCTATCTGAATATTGCTTTTGACCATTAGCACTCATAATACTTTACCCTGATAGATTGAAGAGCCTTTTCTCATCATGTTTTTTCTGTGATACACATCATGGCCAGATATGCTATTTGATCACTTTTGTGAAGTATATCATGGTAATCCCTGTTTTCCAGTATATGTTAGTCAAACCTGTAATTTGCATGTATCATGTTGGTTTGACAAGGCATTATAGTCACAAATTTGTATCGACTGACATTGTATTGTCAGACTATGCATTTATTTAAAGATCCCATATAAATAATTTTATGGCATTATTGCTGACTTGACAGACAGATGTCCCAACCATCAGACTAATCTTTTTCAAAGGTTGTCACAACATTTGCCTTCTTCCTTGTCCTGTGAGTTTCCTTTGTGTTCCAAGACATACCGAGGATGAATGGTCCAATCTCCAGAACTGCTCCCTTTAGAGCAGAAAACTGCTCTAAAACTCTTACTATGGTTTATAGGAACATGCTCATTTTCATCTGACCTCAGCTGTTGTCCCTCAGCATAGTCCTTAGTTACTGTTGTAGTGGAAAGTATTTCTCCATCAGGCAAAGTAAGACATCATACATTTCTTTCCTGCCTTTTTTTTTTTTCTCAAATACAGAATGGAAATGCTAATCAGATGTGTCATCTTTCCTGCCCTATTATTACCATTGTGCCTATTTTGTAAAAGAACAAGATCATTGCGAGTTTCTGTTTATTCTTCTTGTGCCTCAAACCAATTTTTGAGTCTGAGACATTCTGTTAATGCTTTTATTCCACTGTAATTTTCTTTTATTTCCCAGCATATGTTGCCTTCTTGTAGGTGCACGTTTCCCATCTTTTTTAGTGTTGAGGGTTTCCTGCAGTTCCTTATACTTCCATTCCTGCCTAGGATTTATCCCAGCATAGCATTGAGATTTCTTTCTGCTAATTTAATATTTTTAAATGGTTCTCAGATCTTAGTTATCTATTGAATTTCTGACCTGGTTGACATGATTATTATTTGGTTTCATCTTTATGAACCTTATCTGTTCGAAAATAGGTTGCTCTTATGGAATATATCAAATTGTTACTAGGTTAAGTTCCTGAATGGTTAATTATATTTTGTGATGAAATCAATTCCTTTGTGTCAAGATTATGTTTAGTAAAAATTCCTTTTATGTGTTCTGAAATACTCTGTAAATTAGAAATTTCAAGGTCAGTTTAATGCAAGAAGTCGGGGGTCTCCAGTAGATCAGTCTTCCAGATGGATAATGTGGCTTTCTTTCTCCTCAGTGGATTACTGATTGCTTTTTAAGGAGTTAGCTCTCTTATTCTCTGAAGTAACTCTTGTACCAGACATCACTTACTTCTTACTATTACTTCTTACTGTTTTGGACTTTCTTTGCTAGTTCATTAATATGCAGGTAAGACCCTTTGATTTGGAGCCTTCAGAAACTTAGAAACAGATAATGGCATTTGAAACACAGGAAGTACACTAAATCCTTTCTTGTCTGCTTAATCTCAGTAAGTTGGGATGAAAGATCTCAGAATTTTTTCTCTTGGATTTTGGTAATATCAACTGAATAAAAGTCATACTTATAAACAAATCATTTCAGATCCTCTTGTTTATTTCTAGCAAATATTCTTTTCAACACCTTTATTTTGCACCAAACATTTTCTCAAATACTTGTTGACTCTTCCCTTTTTTTTTTACTGGTTTCAAGTCTTAATCTCCTCCAGTGCTGCCTCCTCTGGAGTACCTCTGAGGGCATCTATAGTTATTCCTTCACCATTGCCAGCAGTTTTATCCCTCTGCTTGACCCTTTCTTTGAGAAGCCTAAAAACCAAAGTTTTTGGCCTTTGCTTATAGTCCCAGAACATAAGATCAAGAGTGAAAGCCTCAGTTAGCTGGTGTGTGTCTGGGGCTGCAGTCTGGCTTTGGTCAGGCAGGAGAGTGAAATAGCAGACAGCTCCTGCTCCTTCTGCTTCTATCCATCAGCTGCTCCTTTTCCTACACAGAGATATAAGGGAAGAGGAAATCTCCCTTTCATGTAAAAAGTACATTTGAGTTTTTTCATGAAAAGTCTATTAATTCATGGTATTCTCTCCTCTTTGGAGAAGACAGGAAAAAGCTCTCAAGCATTGACTCCTTTAACTACATGCTCTTGTCAGAAAAGCTCAGTAATTCAACACAGCTTTCCTTGGTGACACCAGCGTCACTCACATTTTTCCCAGAGATTTCAGAGATGGGCATCATTGCATTTCTCACCTGCAGTTTCTTATAACACAGAACCTATTCCTAGTGGCCTGCTGACCCCAGTGCACCCTGCAGCAGGTGGTTCCCATCTATTCTTGTGGCTCAGAGCGCTGACCATTCCTTTACCCAGTGCATGTAGGGTTTTTTCCTGTGTTGGTAGCTATTGTGTGAACATTATGCACAGGAACAGCTTGCCATCAGCAGGGCAGAGGGCTGGGCTAAAGATCAAGGTTCAGAGGTATTGATGAGGGAGCTACAGTGAGCAGAAATACCATTCTCCCTTGCTGAGATGATCCACTTAGTACAAATACCTAGTGAAGATGGGTTCCTCTGGAAAACAGCACACACCAGGAGGTTTGTTACTACAACAGACTAGCTTGGCAAGTGTTCTGTGCCACCCCAAAGTGCAGTTATTTCCTGTGCAGGCATTGCATGGCATGGTTTATCATAAATATATAACAGGTGTGTTTAATATATTGAAGTTTTTTAATCTTTAACAGTATGAGCTTTCAAAAGTGTTTGTGCTTTTTATGTCAGTAAAATATTTTATTCTTTTCAAATGGCTTTCATGCTTTAAAGAAAAGAATTAATTGCTAGGGAATAAAAAAAAAGCAGAGAACAGAGTGCTAAGCATTCTTGGTTTATTCCCAGCTGTGATTTGGATAAGTCCTTTGGACATCCTTTTAGAAAACACTAACTTTAGGGTGGTCAAACCACAAATACTCCAGTCTGGGAAGTCGTTAATGAAAAGCTTCTGACTAAGGGAACTGTTTCGAGAATCAAAGCCTTCAAGCTGTGTCTGTGCACAAATCACTGAATCTGTGGCTCAGTAATGTGGTGAGACTCAGAAAGCACCAACAATGACTTTATCCTTTCCTATATCCTTTTGAAATGCTACAGCAGTATTATTTCAAAATGTACTTCATGATAATGGTAACAGAATTAGTTATCAAGTTGCTTGACTGTGAATTTTTACTGGTTTTCAAATTGTTTCCTGTCCAATGTTTCATTCTGTGATGCTCTGAAAAAAATGAAAATTTAAATAAAAGTGCTCCTTGCAAATGTGTTGGTCACTGCTTCGTGAGCTTTGTTATCCCACGAGGCTGCTGTGTGGAGAAGGGACTGTGGGCTGTCACTTTGGCAGGGTATTTGAAAACAGATTCCCTCCAGCAGCTGCTGTCATTCTACAGTGTATTTCTTGCCTGTCAGAAATGCAGCACCAGAGCACTTGCTGTTTATGTCTCACACATTTGTTCTGTATTTCTTTTTGTTTTGTTTCTTCCTTTACCACAGAACAGCAAAAAAGGCTTAGTAGCCTGGCAGGTACGATGTGAAAGGTCTGCTACCCCTCAGCTGCTGCCTCTGCTGGAGCAAAGCTGCTGCTTTGATAGCTTGTGGGGTGCCTTTAGCAAACACACTGCCCAGGAACTGCAAAGAAATATGCCAAACACCTAAAGTACTCGTCTGTTTGTCCTAAGTCATAAAATTTACCAACCTTTTAAACACAAGTCCTATATTTCTGAGTTTTGCGGGGCAGAATTGTGTTTGCTCATGGTACCAACAGATCAATGCATTGCTATGCACGAGCCTTTCCTTCACTGTCTGCCCCTATCAGATTTCTACACATTTAATGGCTTTGGGCAGGATGGTGATGTGCATGTGAATAAACATATCTTTCTCTCTTCAATGCATGCAGTGATGTAAAAATTATAGGATTTGCAAAAGTCTTGATGAGGCAGACTAAAATTGCAGGTGCTTCCTCTGCAGGAAATCCACATAGAAAAAATCCTTCGCTGAGTCTAAGGGTTGCTGTGCTGCAGCTCTGCAGAGCAGAGTAGAGGTTCAGAACAACCTCTGAAGGCCCCTGGTGATGTCTGCTGTTACCTCTGGGTGTCAGTTGGCAGAATCAAGGAATTCCAGTCTGGAAGCAAGGCAATCTGAGGAAATTAGTTATTTCCCTCCATCTTTGTGCAGACTCCTGTGTAATCAAGTCATATGTATGCTTAAGCAAGATTTGTTGTTTACACACTCTGATTAGGGCATGGAAATGAATTGGAAATATCATATACTGTCTGCAACAAATGGGATTGTCAGACAGGTGAATGCCATCTGTTAAAAAGTAGTGCACCACTACCACATACCATGCTCCTTTACATTGCAATCAGCAGAAAAAGATGTACAGGAGACTGTATTACTGGTGTTTTTTGATGAAGACTGACATTGTAGAGTTACTAATTAGTCAAAAGAAACAATTCTTGAAACAAAAATTGTTGTCTTATATGACAGCTAAGACTGTCATGAGATGTGTGATGGTAACTACCTGAGAGATGCTTGCCTGCTTTTGCAGGCATCAGGCATGTTCTTGGGAGATTTCCTTCAGTCTAGCTGCTAATCACAAGCAGCAGTGACACAGTCTGTCTCATCAACTACTTGCTAGAATTTTTGCCTAAAGAGTGGAATATGGTGGTGATCTGAAATGCTGGGATGAGGTAAAATTCTCCCACTGTCATTTCCAGATTCAGTGCCAGACAGATTAGTTTCTGATAAAGTTGATTCAGCACTTCTACGGGACAAGCCAGTTCAGGAGATTGTACCAAGTGAGAAGAGGGCAGTGGAAGAAAAGAGAAGCACTGTCAAGAGCCCTCTCTACATGGCTGATACCTCTGTCGATGATATTGGAATTCCACTGAGGGTAAGACAACACTGAGCACAAAACCTGGGCTAGAGTCTGCCTGCCTTAGGACTGAGGGAACTCACTAAAGCTGCAGAGATTTAAGCGAAGATAGAATTCTAGTTGCAATATATTTTATGATGAATTATTCCATTTGCTATCTATGACCTGTTTCAGCTGCTTCAGGGGAAAGAAAATTAAAAATTAGTGTTTCTTATAATATCTGAAAATAATGTTTTCTGCTCATCTATTTCCTTCTCATCTAGCAGCTGAAGGAGAGTTTTGTCTCATTTTAGCCATCTTAAAGGCAGATACCTCTTTTGTATGTGATTATGTTCATCCAGTGTTCAGGGGAAGTTATGAAAAGGATTACTAACCTATTCTTACAACTGGTTTATGAAATGACTTAAACACTCAGTGTTTCTAACTGTCCACTGAATATTTAGGAAATTGGTATGTATGACTAAAACAGGCAAGTTTTTTAATTTTAGATTTCAAACCAGATTAATATACAAAACATTTAATACAGTTTGCAGTTCTAGAGAGGTTACAACCTGCCTCTGCAAAGCTTTTACATTATTACTTACTTGAGTGAAACATCGTATGAGATTATATGTCTGAGTGAAATAATTCATATTTCAGAATATTAATATCATACAGCTTTCATGTAGCAGAGTGTAATTTTTTTCATTGCTGGAAATTTTGTAATAAGTTTGGAAGGCTGGTAAAATCACTGATTATTTCTATGAATATTTATTTTTCCAACAGAATACAGACAGATCAAAGGACTGGTACAAGACCATGTTCAAACAGATCCACAAGCTAAACAGAGGTACTGTAGCACAGATGGTTTTTATTTACTTTAAAAGACCACCTTGATGACATTTTGTTTCATTCACATGAAGAATTGTACTGACGTTAAATAAAAGCATTTTATGTTAATTAGTGTTTGCTCTGCACCACAGAACTCATCCAATGTATTTGGAATCTTTGAAGTCAAAGGTAGGAGAACAGTGAAATCCAAAGAAAAATCTGAGTTGTTCTGGAAGGTGAACTGCAGTGCCCTCATGAAATCAACTATTTGAGAACAGAAAAACTGATGATAATTCCACACTAAGAGAAAATAGATCCCTGAACTCCAGTTTTACCAGCTAACCCAGTCCACACACTTTTAAAATATAATAGGTTATCCCTGAAACTTCTCTGTGCATAAGAGAAAACTTTTTACACTGTTAAGCTTTAGTACCTACACAACAAAGCATGATTTGGAGTTCACTGAAACCAGTGGAAAGATTTCCATTAATTTCTGGTGAGTTCAGAATGTGAACTCTGCTTTTTCAAAACCCTAATCTTTCTCCTTTGAAAACTTAGAGTTGTGGTGAGCACTTACAAACTTGGTAGTGGTGAACTCTCCGGGGAGTCCCACCTTGGGGCACTTCTATGCCTGTCTGCTGATACATTCACTTTTTTTCTTCTGTGTGACAAATGGCTGCAGTAGCATTTGCAAACTGAACCCTCTGAACAGCCTGACATGTAGGCAAGCACAGCTCAGATCTGTGCTTCTGTAACAAAATGTAGAGCATGCAAAGCTGGAGCTGTATTTGCTGCTGCAGGTGCTGTCCTGATGAGCTTTATGCATAGATAAATGCTGTGCTGTAGTGGATGGAATGAGGAGGAGTTGGACTATTTCCTAATCCTACTGCTCCTAACAGAGGTTCTTTAGCTCAACTAAAGCCCATGCTCAGATGGAGGAGAATGAGTTCAGTCCCCTTGGCTTCCAGGATCTCTCACAAGGTGCAGACATGCAAGGCAGCAGTGAACAAAGAGGCGTTCTAGGTTGTGTCATGCTGGAACATCAGCATGTGAGGGACTGTAGTCAGCTTGAATGGATTCTTGGCTCACCCTTCTTCCCCTTTAAATCTGTCCTCTCTGTTCTTTGTTGCAACTCATGTTCCTCTCCTTAGACAATCCTGAAGAAAACCCTTATTGCCCTACCTACACATTTCCTGAACTTCCTGAAATCCAGCAAAAAACTGAAGGTACCAGTTTAGTCAGAGTATCTGTTGTCTTGTGCTTTGAGTTAACTGTGCTATAGTGCCCTACTAGTAACTAGATCCAGGTTCTAGTTTTCTGTTACACTGCCTGGAAATTCAGTTATGCCCAGTATACCTTCTTGTGTGACACGTAAAATAACTCAGTCTTTGCTAATCCATTAATCTTTTTTTGAGGTATGATACCACTTACCCTAGTGTTGTTAAAGTAGGGAATAAAATAATATGGTGATAGAAGCTGGGGGATGAAGCAGAACCTCCACTGTGGATAGTCTCAAAATCCACTGCTTTTCTCTGCTGCAGAAGACAATCCTTATTCTCCTACATACCAGTTTCCTGCGTCTACTCCTAGTCCTATCTCTGAAGGTAATAATAAAGGTCCATATATATTTTCTGCACAAATGCTGCCTTATCAATTTATTTTCTTCCTGGAGTTTTTTCTAGTTGCTGAGCTTTATGCTGCCTCATAATGATTTGCTGCACTCCAAGCATTGCCTTGACTGTATGATACCTTTTTGGCTTTGCAATGCTCCTCTGGCTATGTAACTCGTATTTGACTAATGCTCCAAACTTGGGGTTTGCTTGGTTTTATGCACTTATCAGTTGCGTGTGCAGTGATAATTTAACATGTCTAGATTGCTGACTTTATGTGTAAAAGATGGGTTTCACTGAGATTCCCCCCCCCTTCCAAATCAATAAATTTCATTAATTGTTTGCTTCTGGTTTTTTAACATTAACATAGTATTAGGGCCAGATCCAGAATGTCACTGAAGCACATTAGTAAAAAGGCTGCTTGCTTCAGTGGATTTTGGATCAGTCCCTCAGTGTAGTCTTTTAAAATAAAAATAACTTTGTAACATAGGTTCAGGGCTGGTCTTAGGTGCACTTGGCATATCTAGGCAAGGGCAGAGTTTGGTCTCATCAGCACATCTTGCAACTTGGAATAACACTGTTTTTACCTTTTCTCTTCATGTGCTCAGCAGATTCCTTTAAACTTCATATTCAAATCAGAATACTTTGCAGTCATATTTCAGGGATGGTGAAACAGCATCTGTTGCAGTGATAATTGTGTGACTGTGCAAAATATTTATATATGAGAAACACTGGAATCTGCTGCACACATTGGGTGTACAGACATTTCCTGATTGGGAAGTTGGTGGTGACAGCCTTATTGCTTTGGTGACACTTTAGATCCTGCAATCTAGGAACTTGCCTACTTAGCCTGTGCCTCAAGCCAACCCTGGTGAGACTATTATTAACCAATTTATTCAATGTTTGTATTAAACATCTGTGGATATTGTGTAAGAAGAAAACATGCAATATTAGCTGAGATACTCCAAAAAGGCAAGGAAATGTAAGGTATATTTCATTGTTAAAACTAATGTGGATGAAGTGTCATACTTGATAATTTCTTAGTGAATATATTAGATGAAGAGTCCTGTCTTGCAAATTTTTATCTAAGTTATTTTCTCTTGGAAGAATGGTATGTGGGTATGGGTGAGAGAGAAACAGTTTCAGTAATTGATGGATAAAAGAGTTTTACAGTGAATATTTCCTTGTTCATAATGAGGTTTGGAAATCCGTTTTGCTCACCTGGACTAGCTCAGTTTGCAAACCCCATGATGACAATATATTAAAGAGTCTGTTCTCACTTAAATATCTCCTATGCACTCAGAAATGTGCATATGAAAGTAATTTGCTGGTTTATACAGTTGAAATCTTGCTGGACTAAACACTAATTTTTCTTCTCAATATATTGGGAAGCATTTCTCTAATATTTGCTTAGATTCCTTTCTTGATAAGAAATACAAAATATTTCATGATGTAGATGAGTAGGAGGGGTTGCAGTACATGTTTCATCTTTAGAAAAAACTTCAAAGATCCATAATCAGTGGCAGTGTTTATACAGAGATGGGTTGGAGCCTCACTTTCATACAGTTAATGTCAGAATGGATTGATGCATAAGATCTCCTAGAAACACCAAGATCTGGGCTGCCTTCAAAATGTATTCAACCTTTCTAAAAACATAAAGAATATGTCCAGTCCATAAAATGAAATCCAACCCTGCAGGTTCTCTACCATCTAGAGGCAAACAGCCTCTCTTCTTTAAAGGAATCAGATTTTGAAGTTACAAACTTGTGATAACCTGCTTCATGAAGAAGAGTCCCGTAGATAGAATGCAGCTTTGAGAAACAGAAGATGTTGTTTTAATACTCAATTCTGATTTACTCTTTAATGTTACCAAATCACTCCAGATTTCTGTTTCAGTATTTCTTGTGTAAAAAGGAAGGAAATGTAGACACTCTTCTTGGTAAGATACTCAGAGACAAAACATACCTATTCTCCTCATTATTGTAGATATTAGAATTTAAGACATCGGAAATTAGCCATTATCTTAAGTGAATTTTTTATTGTATGGTTTTCTTGTTTGAATGATGAGCTATAATGAATATTGATATTTTTCTTCAAGTAAGTAAGTAAAATTATCTTTTGTTTATTACCAGCACTAAATAAGATTATTAGAGGTGAATAGCTGTGAAGGTAGTTTCAGACACTTGTTCATCTGTATTTGTAGGGACTACTGAGAGTTTTGTGATTTACCGAGTTTTTTTCTATCTGAGTAACCCAAACTTGTATTTAAGAATACAAGTAATCTAAGAATACAAGTCAACAGTCCAGTGTAATATAAATATTTGGTTTTTGTCATTAAGGTTGAAAACATGGGAGTTTGCCTTCTTAACCCAAAGGTTATGATAAGCATACCAAGACTCAATAACCATCTTTTTGGGATTTAATTCTTCTAATTCATGCACCAAGAGAACTAAAGCAGATAGGCTAGAAGTTTAGACTACCCTGAGCCTTCATGAAAGGCTTGCTGAAGGCTTGAGTGCAACTTCAGGTTGGCTGTGTTAGCCAAATAGTTTTTTTCCAGCAGATGAGATGGGCTGTAGCATCTGATTGATGTCCTCCTTGAGAGAAAATTTAGAAATTGTTTTAAGTTGTTGATTGCTATCACTATATTTATGTAACACTTTCTAATTTTTTTTTAAATCTAGTTTATTCTAGCTTCATCTTCTTTGTTTTTATGTCCTTTTCTCTGTCACGTTTAGTGATTTCTTTGCAGAGGTATTGTAATACTTTTGCTCACAATTCTCTTTGCAGTCACAGAATCATAGAATATTCTGAGTTGGAAGGGACCCACAAGGGTCATCAAAGTCCACCTCCTGCACAGGGCACCCCTAAGAGTCACACCATGTGCCTGAGAGCACTGTCCAGACGCTTTTTTAGCTCTGTCAGGCTGGTGCTGCCACCACTGCCCAGCCACCCTGTGGTTTCTTATATCCACTGTAAACCTCCCCTGACAACTTTAGGCCATTCCCTCAGTCCTGTCTCTGTCAAAACAGAGCAGAGACCAGTGCCTGCCCCTCCCCTTCCCCTCAGGAAGAAGTTGTAACTGAGTGAGGTCTCCCCTCAGTCCCCTCTTGTCCAGGCTGAACAGACCCAGTGACCTCAGCTGCTCCTCACCACCTCCAGGCCCTTCACTGTCTTCAGAGCCCTTCTTTGGACACTCTCTAATAGCTAAATACAAGAATCATATGTGATTATCAGCAGGACTCCTCAGCTGTATTATTGTGTCTAGCACCTATTGAGTTACTTTAATCATATACTATGGCTTTTGGATCCTCTATTTATCACTCAGCTTTTGATAAATTGGATCTATAACCCTTGCTGTAGAGGAATTTTATGATACAAAGGGATTATTTTCTAAAGTACTTTGAGAGCCTGAAGAAAGGTATTAGTGTAAGAGTAGTATATTAATATTTATATCTAATCTAGGAATTATTTTCAAATGCAATTTAAACCTCATTAGAATTTTATTTTTTAGGATCTTCTCCCTGTGGTAAGTATTGGACATATCACTCAAATTATGGTGAATGCATTAGTAGAAGAAATTAAAGGGTCTCTGGTGCTTCCTCTTTGTGGCTTTTCCAACTCACTTGCAAAATGCTTTTGTCTTTCAGATGAAGATTCTGATTCATGCTCTCCTCGTTATTCCTATTCTGAGGACAGTAAGTAATTCACATTTCTTGTTTAATCTGTCAAACAGAAAGGGCATGTAAAGCATGTATTTATTTGCCTCCTACCTAGTTCACCAATATTCCTTCCTGTATGTGATTTATCCTACAGGCAGGACCCAAGTTCCCCGCTCCAAGAGTGAGATGGACAATATTGATTCAGAGAAGGTTGTGAAGAGGTCTGCCACTCTGCCACTGCCAAGCCGTACAACATCGCTGAAACCAGAAAGGTGACCTGAACTGGGTTGTGTCTAGAATCAGTTCTGGAAGAATATCTGAAAGCTGTCAGTGGGAAGGGGATAAAAGTGGAAGTCTTAAGTCCACAAGTCCAGTTAAACTTTGCAAGTTGGGATATGTAGTATTTACTCTGAGTCTTTTACTAGGTGGCAGTGGACTCCTTCATAGTCACAGCCCAGTCCCCCATTTTGTCTGTCTTTTTCATCAGGCATCACACAGTCTGTTGCATAGTCTCCCACCTGGGTGAAGAGTTGGGTGTCATGCTTATACAGTGCCTGCCACATAGGCACAGTGGAAACTCTTGGCACTGTAAAGGCACCTCAGAATACAAGCAAGTAGTGATAATTGTGGAGAAGCAAAATTTGGATTGGTGTTGAGTCTTGGTAAAAACTTAACAAAGTTACAATTTCCATCTCTGAGGAGTCTTACCCATATGAACTTCCTTGCAAGTGGGTTCTAGTCAGCAGTGTCATTCCTGGTCTTTAGGATGACTTCCCTCCTGGCTTTTTGCTTTGTTTATTACTATATGTTTTAAAAGTCTTTGTAACAGTAAGGAATGCATTTACCAAATGAAGGAAAAGCAGAATTAGCAATGAATATTTTATGTGCTGCTAAATTTTCCCAGCTCTTGAACTGTTCCTCCCTCCTTTACCACCTTCTACATGCTCTTAGTCTTTTTCACTTGCTGCCTCAAATGAGCAAAGCTGTAATTTGACATTGCTGCTGTAGTGAGCATCTCAGGTCACTGGATGAGGAGACAAAGTTTACTGATAGAAAGTGTCTTCCTTATGCAGAAACTGAAGGCATAGTGTATTTGCCCTCTGAGAAAACTCTTGCAAGTGAAAGGTTTAAGATAATTAATGCTTCCTATTATCTAGTGGCAAAACAGTGCCTCACCAGAATTTTCTCTGTGGTTGGAGTCTTAAACAATCAAGTTAGTCTGGACAGGAAAGATCATTGTTGAAATTTGTGCACTGTTTGTATGCCAATCATTTTGGCTGTAATTTTGCCTTACTTTAAAAAGAAAGAAAAAAAATTTAATTGGTTGTCTCTGTCTCTCCTCAACCAGCGGAAAGGGTTTAGGCAATTCAGTAGTTTGTTTCTATCCTAACCAGACCAGAAGGGTAAGGGAGAGGAAACCTGGAGCAGCAGTTTTGGATAGATGCCTTACTTTTGTTTGGTGGATTCTGGGTGAGATGAATCCACATACACATTGCTCATCAAAGACAACATGCCAAGAACAAGATCAGAATTAGTTTATCATCTTAAAAGGGCTGCTTTCTCAGCTTTTTGGAGAGCATTTGTTATTCTGCATTAGGTGTTTGATTATATCAATTTTGAGACCCAGACCATCAGCAGGACCTTGTAGGATATGGACCCTGAATCCTTTGTGACTGTTGTTGTTTCAGCTGTGTCAGTATAGGCACTGCACAAAATTACAGTGGTTTGGCTAGTCAATGGACTCTTCTTAGCCATATTATAATAGAGCAGCCTGAGATAATTCATTCATGTTTCTAGAAAAAACCTCCTCAGAAAAAGCCCTCAGAATCCAGAGCAGTGGTAGTCAGGTAATCAGTGATGTGGCTAAAAGGCAGAAGTTTAGCAAAAGGAGTTTAATCTGAGTTCTGCTCAAAGTTTGGACATGTTTATATTTGTGAGCTTAGTTGAAGCCCATCATTAAGCTGTTTCCAATGGGGAAAGTTTACTGAAAGTTCTTAGAGTAACCCCCCTCCATTGCAGTTGTTTCAGCAGGTGAACTGTATCCAACTCTGCCTGTGATAGATAAATGAATACATGTCCAGAGCCCTGTCTGAACTGTTCCTCTTGTAGCAGTCTCCTAGGTTAAAAAAAGTACCCTGATTAAACCATAATTAATTGGATAAAGCATCTGTCAAAATGGAGTGTTTGTCTCCACAGAAACCACAGTCTTTTGAGTTAATTGATCTTTCTTTCCTCAGGACTGACTGGGAGCCTCCAGACAAGAAGGTGGACACCAGAAAATACCGTGCAGAACCCAGGAGCATTTATGACTATCAGCCAGGGAAATCCTCTGTTCTGAACAACGAAAAGATGGTAATGTTTGATTTATCCTCATTTGTGGCTTTATCCTGTAATTATGAAATACTCTCTAAATGCTTGTGTGGTTCTATTTGGATGGGATTCCTTATGCTTACATTGCAGTGCTCCTGTGATGTTTTTTGAAAACTGTTCTGCATAACTTCCTAACATTTTTGTTCTCTCTAAAGCAAAATCCAGGAGGATTGAGAGGCTTCTTTCCTTTTGGACGTGTTGTTTTCCATGTTAAGTATGGATCACTAACCCTAGTTTTTAATCCATGTTTGACACTGTGACCTGTTCAGCAGCTGTTTTGCCAGCTGTACTTTTTCTAGGGCACAGCATTAGCAGATGCAGGAGGGTTGAAGGCATTATGCAACAGAGAAGGCAGGTTCAGTTTCTGTGCTCCTCTGGTGCTTTGAACACTGGACTAGTTTTTAGAGTGCCTTTAGTGTGCCTCAGTGGATGTCTCTGAGGTGCATTAGGATGTGGCCGTCTTCCCTGGGCTGCTTTTTTCCTCAGCTGGATCTCACCACTTCTGTGGCAGAGGTGGCAGGACTGAATGTGAGCTCTCCAGCTGTGGTGGAATGTAACCTGGTATATTAAATGAGCTGTTACCAATTTCAGTCTGAATTAGTAAGCAATGCTGTGAATTGTGACAGCTAGGGACATACAAAAGTCTCTTTCTTCAGCCTTGACTGAGAATATTTGACAATCTCTCAGGCAGAGGGGTGGTGCTAACCTCATCAGCCAGTCCTGTATAAATCACAGATCACTTAAGGTGTCCTTCCATGGTGCAAGTGTGGCACTGTAACTGCTAGAAAATACTGAATGGTGTTAGTAGTGTATAAAGATAGTGCATAAAGATACAATTTTTCTATAAAGGCATTCATTTGAAGGGTTCTATTAGAAGTGCTAATTGCATGTGATGTAAACTGGACTTGGTACCTTAACAGCTCAGACATTAATCCATGCATGGAATAGAAAAAGGAATGCTCCTGAAAAACCTGCCAAGGGTTTTACACAAGAATGAATAACAATTTAAATCAATAGAAATGTAAGAATCAAGTCTGATGTGGGACCTGATGCTTCTCTTCAGTATTTTGGTGGGTTTTCTTTTTCCCTTCCAAGTGTAATCAAGGTCCATTACTTTTTGAAGATCCTGCAACCAACTTCTTTTCACACCTGTGTCCCTTCATTGACTTCAACAAAGTTGTTCCTGATGGGAGCACGATCCTAGTGCCTATTGCAATGGGCAGTGGATGACTCCCTCTTGATACCACTGGGCATTGGCTCAGCCTGTTAGAGAGGTGCCAGTGAGGAGTGGTTTGAACATGGGATGACACCTCCATTCCTGCAGTCCATCCTGGAGCCAGATTTCTGCTGACTTAAACATCAATTTTGTCTCACGGTAAACAGACAAGATTAAAACTCGTGGCAAAAGGCCGGCTTCATCTGTGTACTTAAGCATTTGCAAAAGGTCTGTCATCACCAGTGACATTGTTTACATGTTCAGACTTCATCAGGTGCTGAACTGAGCTGTGGAATCAGAGTCTAAAAGCCACAAGCAGAACTATCATCAGCATAACTGAAAAACGTTGTATGTACAGAGATGAAAGTGATAGCTCTGTTACTTCTAATGTTATTTTATGAACTATTTTGAAGCCATAGACCAGAGAAGAAAGAAGGCCTTAGAATAGTAGCTTCACACTCTCCATCAGTCTCATTAAATATTACAGTACTATAGTGGTTAGTGACTGCATCTTTCAGGGAGATGCAGGAGATTTGTGAATATCTCCTGGTAATCACACCCACAGCTGTGACTATCAGAATCCCAATGTAAAACCATTTCAGAGCAATGAATAGCCTCCTGTTGACACCAGTGGGCTTTGTTTTAATGTAAATGCAGTTATATGAATGCTTTTAGTTGGAGTGCAGTAAATGAAAAAAAAGATGTTGATTCCTTTGTGTCTTTAAAAAATAGCCAAATCCTGCTCCAGGCCATCAGGCATTAAACATGATGTAACTATTTATCTTGCATTGCCTCTCATTCAGCATCAATCCTGAGCTCTTTTCCTAGAGCCTTTTTTTTTGTGATGCTAATGACTATGGCAGAATCTGGGACATCCAAGTCCAGCACTGTTGCCAGCTGCCTCAGTAACCCCATCACAAAATAATTTCCATGAGGACACTGTGCATCTGTGTGGCTCCTTCTTCCTTGAGATGGAGCACTTGGGACCATACTGGCACAGCAGACATAATGTGTTTATATTATTATTGACTGTCTTAGACTAGGTATACTGAAATGCAGAGATAGCTTTCATGAGTGGTACCTCACAAGCTTTAGCAATGGACTTTTTGCTCTTACCTCACCAGCTGTGTTTTCAAACAGCTACAACTCTTTCAATTTTTTTTGTTTCATTAAGACAGATGGTATGAATGAAAGGGAATTTCCTTTTCAGGTGTACTGTTTTCTGTCCTGTCTGATTTTCCTTCATTGTAGTTTTGTCTGATACTCTAACATTTATTTGTGAAGAAACATGTAATATTGTCGCTCTATCCATCCTTTCAGAGATCTTTCAGGATGCGCTCTCTGACATGTGTCTCGTATGATTTAGAAAACCACCTTCCACTCTGTTTGCAGTGTATAGAACAGGGTTTCTCACATGTTCATGTGCTGTTAAAGATGCAGTATTTGATTCAGATCTTACTGAGTCTCCCTTTTTTTTAACCAAATGAAGATTCAAAAAAAAAAAGTACGTGCAGCTTTGGACTTGATAAAAGTGAATGACAGTAGGGCTGAGGGACTGCTTGACTCTCAGCTCTTCCATTGAGTCTCCCTGTGACTCTGGCAAGCTGCATGATCTTTCTCTGTGTGGGTCTCCTGACCTGTAAAATGCAATTCATTCATATTCATGTTGCTCACAATGATGCTATTTGGCTTAACTGATGTTTGCAAAGCAGTTCATGGCCTTTATGAGAAATGTGCTGTAGAAAAATCCCAATTATAGGGCTAAATATCTGCATTTTAGAATGGAAGCCATGGGATCTGCATCTCTAACAGTCCCTTTCCGTGTATTCTTTGCATAATGTTATCCTTCTCTTTCTTCCATTCCCCTATCACCAACTCCTTTAGACTCGGGATATAAGCCCAGAAGAGATAGATTTAAAGAATGAACCTTGGTATAAATTCTTTTCGGAATTGGAGTTTGGGAAACCGGTAAGTTTGATAGTTGCAATGACCAATGAAGTCAACCTGCCCTTTTTTTTTTTTTATGATTATTACATCTCTTTCCTAGGCCCTAAATCTGAAACAGCTGCCTTACTCATTTAAAGATGTGATTGTACATAATGTCATCCGGGTACTAACATAAAGCAGCTGTTTTATGGCCACTTTTAGTGTTTTGAAGCCATTTACAAACATTCCCCACCTTCCAGCACTATGTATCAACAAGGTAATATTTTTTCACACACCATAATTCAAACTGCATTTTTGTTGTTAATGTTAGAAATAATACCCTGCTCTCATTCTTAGAAGTCCTTATTCAAAACCCTGATTCTCCTTCTGCCTAATAAGATCTAGGATGGCTGATAGGCAGCTTTAAGTCAAGGAGAATGATTTATTCCTGTCCCTGGCTTGTAAACTGTAGGTCAGTAATTTCCAGCTCTCCATAAACAGATCATGACCTTGTTTCCTGCTTATTTCCTTATGCTTGTATCTGCCCATTGCATAAAATAGGGGGAATTAGCCTGTGTTAAATAGCCCTTGCCATTCCCTGAAACCAAAGGAGTTTGAGAACAGTGTTCTTTCTTTTCAAATGGAGCTGTGTTGCTATGTGTGGAGAGGAAAAAAAAAAAGCCTTGATTTCCCCTCTGGAAAAAGGTGAACTAAAGCTTAATTTATTCAATAGGACAAAGAACATTTTGATGGAAGGAACACATCAGTGGTCATGGCTACTGGGAAAAAATGTGACTTTAAAGCATTTTATGGCCTGGTTCTTACTGATTAAATACTATTACCTTAATTATTAAATACTGTTTAGTAAGCTACTCTTACTGTGAGGGTCAGTATCAGCCCCTCACATATACTCAAACATAGTGATGGTTTGTCATTTCTACTTTCCCCTTGAGGTCAGTAGTAAAATGCCCATGCACACAATTTTTGGGGGCTGCTGAGTTTCCATGTGTGTACTACAAAACACAAGTATGTTTTAAGGTTCAGTATTGTCTTCCAAAGGCAACTGCACATGGACACTAGAGAGCAGATTTCCTTTAAATCTACTCTTTGTTCTGGCAGGAGTGACAAAGTTCCTCTGCATAGCTGTCTGGGGTTGTGTGCTCAGTCTGATCACATCATAAATTAGTAATTTTTTTGCTGAAAAGCAAGGATGTACAGTGGTTGAGTAGTCCAGTCTTTTAAAAAAACTATGTTTTATAGCTATAGACCTTCCATCCTAAGCTAAAGAAGTTTCAGCAGTGTTTGAGATGAGACCTCCTAATATTTAGGCAATAAAAGTCAGGTAAATATCACCTCGATGAGGTTTTTAAGTGTTGTCAATATAAGGATTTAATTCCTTACAGCTTGTCATGGTTTAAGGTTTCCACAGTGAGAAGAAACCTGTTCATCTTTGCTGCCATGTAATTAATAGTCATGCTTTTGCAATGAGTGAAGGTTTGTCATCTCTGTGGTCCCTTGAGTTAGTGTGAGATAATGGAAAATGTGTCAAAGAAAGAAGAGGATTGATGCCCTTGGCCCTTTCTACATGTGGGGGTATATCTGTACTTTAGAAGTGTGGATTTGTGCTTTTTGTCGTGCAGCCTTGGCCTTTTTCCAGAAGAGGCTATCTCAGGGCAATCTATCTCGTGTCCAGCAGACCATCTGTTCTGATGACAAGTTCCCCACCCTTGCTCAGGGCACTTTTGCTAAGTGCTGCTCTCTTATGAGGCTGCCTTGAACTTGCTTCAGTTCCAAAGCTATGCAGCCATGCTCCCCAAGAACTGTGCCAGTTCCTGAATGTGGAACTCAAATAGAGTGATAAATTGATTCCTTGAATTCAGGATGCCATCTCAGACTTTTATAGCTGGCAAAGCATTTTCTGAGCTTTGTTGCCACAACCCAAAGAACATGCTTTTTGTAGCTTTGCTCACTCCAGTCATGGGAGTCTGGTCTTTTACTCCAAATAATCCTGTCTGATACTTACATGTTCATCCAAACAAGAAAAAAATCCATTTTGAAATTGGCGCTTTCAGCTGTAGAATGAATTTTAAATAACTAGTTCCCAAACTTTATTGTGTCCCACTCTGTCCCCCAAAAATCCCCACAAACGAACCCCCAGACCAGTGAAAGAAAAAATAACAACTCTGCATTCTCATTGCCCTGCAATGCCATCATGGGAAAATCAGCCATTTGTTCACATGGTATGTATGCATATGCTGATGGAAGTGAAAGATTTTTCCTTTCCTTTATCAAAGGCCCTTGGTTTACCCTTTCCTTTTGAAAAGAAAAATGAGCAAAGCAGATGCTTTTTTATGACTGTATGGTATTTCCCCCCATTTTATTTTGCTTTTTTTTGTTGAGAGTGCTTTAACCAAGCTGTGGGCACCCTCTAGAGAGTCCAAAATCCCTTAGAGCACCTTGCAAAAAAAAATTTCTGAAAACATTTCTGAAAACAGCCCCTTCCACACTGCATGTATGTTCCCTTTTGCCCACCATGATTTCTTGATATTTATGCTATAGCAGATTTATCCCTCTTTCTCTCTCTCTTTCTCTGTTGTGGTTTGTTGTTATTTTATAATTTCTTTTCAGTGTTGATGCAAATTCCCTATTGTATTTCCCCTCTGTTCTAATCCAATTTCCATATTCTCTGTGATGTCTTTCCTTATCTTCATTTCCTCATTTCCTTCCTCTGCTTTCCATCAGCCTCCAAAAAAGATTTGGGATTATACTCCTGGAGATTGCTCTATCCTTACTAGAGAGGATAGAAAGGTAATTGTGTCTCACGTACGTTGCTCTACAGCATCTAGCGTGTATATATGTGTGTATGTGGTTTTCTTTTTTTTTTTCTTGTAGCATTGCTTGGGTTTTGTGTGCTTGTGAGTGATTTTTGTTTTAAATTGGGCTTGAGCTCATTAGCCTAACAATTAAGTAGCTAATAAATTGATTTAATAAACAATTCTTAAATCATAATCAGCCATAATTTAGAGTGGTTGTTTTGCTATTTTGACTTGCAATGATAATTATACTAACAGCATATTGCATATTATTACAGTATCTTTTTTCTTTCTTTACAGGTGGGTTTTATAACTTTATGGTTTGTAGAAATAGATTCTAGCAGGCCTATGCATCTCTTGATTTTATGTTAATTGCCTAAAACTATTTCCTCTATAATGATTGAAACATGATTAATTGCTAGTGATTTTCTGTGTATTGTCCATGCCACCTTCTTCTTTTTTCGATTAAAAAGGCTCTCTTTATTTTTTCAAAATTAACATTCCTTTGGTTTCCCCTAACCCTAAGCATTGTTTTCCCATTCTTCTTCTCCTTCTTTAACCAGAGTGATCTAGAAAAAGACCTTTACCTCTACCAGACTGAGTTAGAGGCAGATTTAGAAAAAATGGAGAAGCTTTATAAAGCACCACATAAAAAGCCACAGAAGGTATTTCCTATTCTTTTCATGCTGCCAATCCCCGTTTCCAAACTCTCTGCTCTAATCTATTCACTGCTGGATGATTATTAAATGAGGTTGGGATAAATAATGGTTCCAAGCGTTCTGACTGCATGGCTTGCTGTGTTGCTGTCAGAAATAATAGAATGTGATGCTGAGATTCCAGCTTGAAATCCATTTCAGATACAGTGATTTCCTCTCTCACCCCACCACCACGTTCACATTCAGCTGCCCCCACCCCCATCCCAGTCCCCATTTCAGATTTAGAGTTCAGTGTCTACAAAAAAAAACCCTCTCTATTTTTCACATGAATAGGCAGCAGCAGCAATCAGCTTAAAATTCTTGGTTGGCGTGTCACGTCATCATCTCGTGCCTTTCAAGCGTGTTGCCATCTACTCTCCCTTCATACAAGCCCTGCTCTCTGCTTGGAGCTTACGCCTGCCCAAGATTTTGGATATTCCTGAGAGATTTTACACAATTTTCCTTATGCTGCACCTTGCCAAGGCCTTCTAGGGCAGGTCAGCTGCTGCTGCTGCTGCTTCGAGAGTCTGCGGGACTCGAACCATGAAATGATAGATTAACTGGTAACACGCCATTTTTTCTGCTTTTTTCTGTTGCTGATTTTTTTTTGAAGCTGCGGCATTTCACCAGGACTTGGAAAAGCTGCTTTTTCAAACCCAAGATTTACTTTTTCTTCCTAGATAGAAATCCTCACTTAAATGAGGAGACACCAAATAGAGAATTGCTTCTAAAATTGCCTTCAATTTTTAAATTACGTGTCTAAGAAGAGTTAGATGGATTTAAAGCAAGCGGCTAAGAACTGGCTTTTGCTATTGAACCTGTGCAGCTGGCATTGCTTCTCTTGAGTAAGGAAACTGAACTGAAACATCGCTTTTCTTTTTAGAGCTTTGATATTTTTTGAATGCTGAGGAATGTATTGTGCTGCAGAAATGTAATACACCTTTAAAGCAAAGGCGGGCAGTGACCGGTTGGGGGAAAGCTTGGGGAAATAATTATGAGCATGTGTCTCCTGGTCATGGCCCAGCTGGTTATCTCTTCTTGCTTTTGGCTTTATTCACAATGACTCATTTGCAGACAAAAGAATAGGCACTGCAGGCATCAGGCATCGGCTGTGCTAAAAACCTGTCACTGCCCTGAAGGAACTCACGAAAATTGTTGCTTTTCTGCAAAGACATTGACAGCTTAAATTGCATTTAGATTTAAACCTCAATGTCTCCTATAGGCTAATATTGAAGCAATAGATGGAAAATTACTTAAGCAAGTCTTTTTGTTTCTCCTCATATGTAAGTGCATATCAATGACTCCTTTGTTTGGACTTTTGCAGAATACAGCAGGTGTTACTCCTCTGGAAACTTCCACAGACCATTCTTCCTTGTAAGTTTTTCAATTGCTTGTTGATGTCTGTTTTATAATCTGAGGTCATGTAGGAGAGGGTGTTGGGCTTTGGAAATAACGTTGGCTTTTTGGGGGATGGATATAGACAAATGAAGGTACCATAAGAATTACACGTGTGCTTTAGGTTAGTCCTGGTACATTGTCTGCTTTTTGATCCAGAATGAGTTTTGAAGTGATTACATGAGTGATTGCATTGTCTAAATAAGATTTGCTTATAGCGCTAGGCAGTGGCTTTAAAAAAAAAACCAGACCTTTAACTTCATCATGAATTTTGCAAATTGACTGTATCTTTGTGCAAGTAACATTATTCTGTGGAATACACAAAAATTGTTTGTTACACATGTGATAGATTGGCTGCTGCTAGATACTCTGTGTTACATGCACCAGATCAGATGGATGCAGTTGATGAAAGGCAGTAATTTTCCAGCCTACAGGAAGGGAACAGTGGTAGGAGTAACAGTATTTCACAAAGATCTGTTGGGCACTGCTTTTTCAGTGGAATATGTAATGAACAGTATATTCTGGGTAAATGAGTTATACGTGGAGTTGTTTTGTTTTAGAAGAGGAACACACACACAAAATCCAGAGCAAGATGCTGAGCTGTGTTGAGTTAGTTGAGTCATCCTGAGTTATGTGAGCCACAGCAGCAGCCCCTACTGTGAGCCTGCTGCTCCTTGTAATTGTACTGAGTACTTGACGTCCATAGGCACAGTGGTCCCCTCTATGAGAATGGTTTGTTAAAAAAGGCAGCTTCTCCTCCAGATGTCCTTTAATACCATGTGTGTTCACTGCCCCTCTGGGGGCCTTAGGGATGTCCTGTACTTCTTCCAACACAGTTTCCTTCTGTCTGTGTTCATCCTGCTGGGAAACCCACACAACCACTGCAACTGTTTTGTTTTGGTAGGAAGAGAGCAATAAAATAAATGGAAATCTCAGAGATTAGCATAAATATCTTCTGTTTGCAAGCAACTGGTAGGGTTTCTGTTCATAGCAGCACTATCTGTGCCACACAAAGCATTCGGTAATGCCAGTGGAGAGGAAACAAGCTGAGTATGCTGGGAATGGGACACAAGAGTGAGACCGAGTGGAGCTGCACATTTTTTCCTGCCCTGATGTTAGAGAGAGAAGGAATAGCTGGAGTTTATTGTTTGGGGTTTTGTTGTTTTGTTTTTTTTTTTGCAGTGTTGCTCTCCCTTCATCCACCTGATGTTGCAGGCTGCTTTGGCTCTAATACAGTACTGCTTGCTAGCCTGTAAGGGAGTAGCTAGTAAAGAGATTCTGCCAAATACCTCCTCTATCTCCCCCAGGTTTAGTCTCAAAAGATGATTGGCTTAGCCCTTTGTATTTTAACAGCTAGGCTAACAACTAACCTCAGGGCAGTCATAATTCCCTGCAGCAACTGGCTGGGTTTCCTCAGATACCTGGCAAAGAGATGCACTCTTTATCAAAGAGATAATCCTGATAAACAATAGCTTTGTAGCTATGGGTCTCTTTGGGCATTCTCTAGGTTGAAAAACTGACAGTATTCCCTTTCTCTTTCATGGTGCTTTTCATGAGCTTTTCCTCCAGAAAGTAATTTTTGGGACTGCATATGACCTGGTTTTCCTTGTCCAGAAACTAAAGTCATTGTTGTGATCCAGACATTGTGTAATTCCGCCTCCATAGCCAGTCCTCTGATGTGTTTAAAGCTTTCTCCTTACCCTAGAAGCACAGCGTCTATCCAAAATAAACAGATACATGTACAAATTTATCCACAACAAGCAGATATAACCACAAACATTCCCGAATTCTCATAAATTTGGATCTCTCTTGGACATCAGAATGTCAACTAGTTCTATTAATTGGCACATCTGTATATTTTTATTTTTTCAAATTTCCCAGCAGTCGTGCTTTGACCCCGAATAGCTTAGTGTGAGACTCCATCTTATTCTGAAGAGCCTGGTTGAACACATGAACTGGTATCAGATTAGCTCGGCTTTTAGGAGAGCAGTCTGCCTGATTGCTTTGTAAGTTTTTTGCACCTGGAAAGGCCATTTGTACCATGGCATTGTCAGTTATTCTTTTAGAGAGAAAACAGGGAAATCTAGAAATCAGACGTGTGAGCATACTTGTGCTTAGGTTCATGACTAGAAAAGGGATTTGCAATAAATTTCCAGTCTTTAAAAACATAAGAAGTTAAAATTGTACTAATTTTAACAGCATTCTGTTTATATATATGCATGGTAGACCTATAGTCCAGGATTTTTTATTCCCTGTAGTAGAAGCCTCTGGCAAAGCTGAACAGAACTGTGTGCATCTGGGAATTTTTCTGGCAATTAAAACAGTCTAGAATCTATAGCCCCTTACTATTGCTTCTCTGCATAGGCTCTCACTGATGGGCTTCAGAAACTGCTCAGGGAATCTTGAACTGTAGTGCTGACTGACTGGGAGACTGAACTGGGTGAGAGGACCTCCTGAGCAGCTGTGCTTTATAAGCATGGGACAGGCATGGCCAGTGTTTAGGGAGAGAGAACTAGAAACTGGAAGGTTTTGTGTACTTCCAGCTAGCCAGTGGATTTCATTGTGTCTGCTAAGAAATCATACACAGCTCTGTGACTGTTGTCTTGTCTGTAAAATAGAGGAGTGCTTTCCTGCTGCCTGTTTCCTGGAGGACTAAGACTGGAGAGTTCCCTCGAGTAGGGGATGCTTTGGAAGTGCCAAATGCAGAACACTATTGCAATGTATTCACAACCTCTTCATCAGCACCAGTTCTTCATACTCAGTCTGTTCTGCATTCACAAGGGTGGTTTTCTCTTTCTTTACATGAAGCTCTCAGCAAACAAGTGTGACCTCCTGGTGTCCCTCTCCTTTTTTGTGTGTATTCCAGCTCCACTTATTCACCCAACTACCATGCAGTGAAGAGAGAGTCAGAGCTACCTTTGGGGGACCCTGCTGCCTTGGAGAATGAAAGGCAGATTTACAAGAGTGTGCTGGAAGGTGGAGATATCCCATTCCAGGGACTGAGTGGTCTCAAGCGACCTTCGAGCTCTGCTTCCACAAAAGGTAGGTGGTTAGAACACTGACTTCTCCATTCTGCACAGTGTCAACATCCAGGTGACATGGGCAAACTGTTGCAAGGTTTAGAGTCCTATTCAAGCCATTTGAGATTTATGCTTTGCCATCCCCAGTGTTCCCTCCTTTTTTCTCTCAGACTACAGTGGCCAATATTTTTAATGATGCCTTTAACTGATCCAGGTTCCTCTTCTCAAGAGAGACCAGCTCCACCATTCAGCACCTCAGCCACAGCCCACACCCTCATGTTCTTCCTCAAGGCTGCTTAGGCTGGCCTTGCTATCCATCTGCTCCCACTGCCTTGCCATTCTAGAGCCCTTCCCTGCCTTTTCTGTTCTTCCCACAGCAGTATCTCAGCAGGCCACACCAGTCTGCTGGCCTGGCTACCCTGGTGTAGCTGGTGCCCTGTGCTCCTCAGCCTCCTGCCTGCCAGGGGTGTGCAGAGAATGCACTGACACTGAACCTGCTGACACTGAACCAGCAATTGCTGGCTGAACCAGCCCTGCAGGCTCCAGGAATGTGAGCCAGAAGAGACCAATCTCCTCTTCTTCCCTCCCCCTGTTGCAGACTCTCTAAAAAAGACAAGGAAGAGCATGACTCCCATCAGGGAATTGTACTGGGGAATGTATCTCTGAGCCAACTTCAACCTAAAAATGGCTTGAGATGGGGAGAGGACTGGAGAAGGAATGTGCTGGGTTTCTGAACTGCTCTCCCTAAAAATAGTACATCATACCAAAAAGGTCTCTCTGTCTTCATCTTCCAGCTGTTTTTCAGCATTTTGTCAGGCCTGTAGGGCAGGGAGTCAAACTGGATCTGAACAAAAAAATCTGTTCAAGCAGTTCCCCAAAGTGCAATTGAACCTGAATGGTTATTTTGACATTTGAATTTGAACTCAAATCGGAAACAGACCTAAAAACTGCAGTCTAAGCTGAAACCAGACTGAATCCTATTTAAAAAAAAAAAAAAAAAAGAGAGAGAAAAAAAAAAAGAAACCCCAATGTCCTGATCTGACTCCTTGAATTTTGAAGCAACCATGGCCAACCACATTGTCTGAAGGACACTCAGCTTATTCCTAGTATGGAGAATCTCTAAGCAGGCATCTCTTGGGTGAGGTCAGCTGATATGGTGTGCTTGTGCTAGCACAGCCAGCCTCTGATTGTTTTCTCCCTCCCGGGAATAAACTGTTTGGCAAGCACTGTGGTGAGACCATGGCAGGTGTGATTACAGGCTTGGTATTGAGCCATTTTTGCAGTGTTAGTGTCTCTGCATTTGTGCTGACACCCTGATCCTGCCCAGAGTTCAGCTGCCCTTTTCCATGGTGCCACAGCTTCCCTGGAAGCTCATGATGCTTAGCACTTTTTAAGAAGGTACCTTAAAAGTGCTCCAGATTTGCTTCTGGCCAAGCCTCTCATTTTAGAAACGTTAGCAGCACTTCACCTACTCCTCTAAGCGTGGCTTGTTTTGCAGTTTCTTCCTGCTTTTCTTTATGTTTTGGAATTTTGTTTCTTTAAGGTGCATTTTATGAAATCCAAGCATGTTCTTTCTCCTTTCTCAATAGCTTTCTAGCACTTAAGCTAACAGGTTGTATTTATTTTATTCTGCATGCTTACCAGTGGATCGTAAAGGTGGGAATGCTCATATGACTGCACCCTCTTCAGTTAATAGCCGAACCTTTAACTCTAGTCATACCGGTATGTTAGGTCACGCATGTAAACATAAGAAGCCCTTATCAGCTGCCAAAGCCTGCATTACTGAAATCCTCCCTTCTAAATTCAAACCCAAACTAGCAGCTCCAGCTGTTCTTGTGCAGGACAAGACGGGTATCTTGCTGTCTCATGAGAAAGCTCAAAGCTGCGAAAACCTTCGTAGCTCCACTGCCTTGTTTGATAATAAAAAGGCTTTCATGGTAGACATAGGGGAAAGCATAGAAAACGTCTTGATGAAGTCGAAGCAGGAGTATGCCATCAAATCTGGCAGTACCATGAGCCTGCAGGAGTATGGTACCAACTCTAGGAAAGGCTACCTGTTTGCTGCTTCCAGAAAGAGTGGGATGGAGTTTACAACACTCTATAAAGACATGCACCAGATCAACCGGTCCAGGATCCATTTGGACACAGTCTCCTCCTGCAGTGTGAAGGATATTGCATCTCAGTTTGAGAATGAAGCAAAGGACAGGATGGAGCACAGCCTTAGTCGAGAGGATTCAGAGCAGATCCCCAAAGACACTGTTTCCTCCCGTATCAGTGCCTTTGAGCAGCTGATCCAGAGATCCCGATCAATGCCCTCACTTGACTTTTCCATTGGGCAAAACAAACCCACCACTTCTCTTCAGTCTAAAACTTGTCTGAGTGCTGCATACTCTGCAGAGATTCTTCTGGATTTGTCAAAAGCACACCAAGAAGAGAAGGATGTTGCCAGCTTTGCAGATAAATCCTCCCGCTCCTGTAGCAATGTGGAGGACACAGCTTCGGATGTCAGTGATATCATCCCTATGGACACACTTTCAGCTTGCACTGATGAGATAGATCTTCTCTCAAATGCCTCCAATGACAGTGGCGGCAGCAGCAGCAACCTGAATGGGCCTCAGAAGCATAAAATCAACAGATGCAAAGGCACATGCCCAGCTTCCTACACCAGGTTCACTACCATCCGAAGGCATGAACAGCAGCAGGCCTCCAGGAACCCTGATTCCAAAGGGGATATCTATGGGGACAGGCACATGCTCCCCAGAAATGTATACCTAATGAGCCCACTCCCATTCCGATTGAAAAAGCCCTTCCAACACAAATCCTGCAGAACTCCGCCCCCAGACTGCCTGGCAAGCCTGGCAGTGCCCAGCCCTGAGAACCCAGATGAGCCCATACAGCTGCAGGGGACTGTTGGAGACAAGAGTCACCACACCCAGCACCAACCTTGCTCCAGAAGCGGGCCTCTTGCTCCCAGGCGCCTGTCCTCCTTTGACATTGTGGAGAGGCTTAGCTACTTCCCCACCATGGGATCTGGCCAGGATAGCTTCATGGGCCGGGCTGACACTCCTGACTCCTTAAACAATGGGAACCCTGTTTCATATGCCCTCTACCACAGCCTGGACACAAACAACAACCCGCAAAGTGAACTTGGGACGTACCTAGGAGGTGGTTTTTGTGTTCTTTACCGGTGTCCCTTTATCTGTCTTCTTTCCTCCATTCGCCTCCTCTTTTCTTCCACGACCCTTGCATTTTTACGTCCCACCTTTACATCCCTCAACTCTCTGGTTTTTTTCCCCTAGTGTGTCTAATGTCCTTCTGCGTGTCTTGCTGAGCAGTTTTGTTCAGGGCTTGTTAACAGCTGCACTTCTGAGAAACAATTTCTGCTGCATTTCTAATCACATCGGGTTCAGTTTATCTCTCAAGCAGCTCTGGAGATGCAACAATCTCAGCATGAGATATTTCTAGTCCTGTATCATTTACACACATGGGAATTATGAACCAAACCCAGATGATTTGCTTTAAGGAGTAGTTTCTCAAGGTCTAGTTGTGTGTGTGAGCGTGTGTGTGTGTGTGTGTGTGTGTGTGTGTGTGTGTGTGTATTAAAGTTTTCTCAACAGTAAAATGCCAAATCATACTTTGATGGCAGTGAATCTATTCTTCACAAAGTCCTTCTTTGTCTTTATTCTTTCCTGTATCATTATTTTCTCCCTGTTCTTGGGTCTTTGTTCACATGTACAGCCCAAAAGGGAAAAAAATTAAAATGGATAAATTATCAACATCTGATTGGCAATTTGGTCAATGGCAATTGAAAATCCGTACTGCCATAATGGAAACAAATTGTTTAAAAATATCTATTTTTTTCCTTTCTGGTTATGCTAGATAAATCCATGTGTATTTTAACTTCCTTATGTTGTTTTGAAGTAGATTCAGAATCACCAAGGCATTTTGCACCAGTTGATTACATGGAAACTCCAGAAGAAATTCTCCGCAGGCGGCATGATGATAAAGAGGTAATGCCCTCCTTTATGACCTTGTAATAATAGTAGCAGCTCCACATACAAGAAATACAGCATTCAGCCTTACATAAGGACAGCTTGTATGCCCATGTGTCCTGGAAGTTAGAGTAACAAGCAGTAACTAGTATGTTTTACTTTTAATACTCTCTGCCACTGATTTGCTGTATAAAGTGTATAGTCCAGTTCAGCTTGTTTCAAATATCCTGATAACTCTTATCAATTGCACAAAATTACATATAGGGGCTTTAAGTAATATGAAAAGGTTGGAAATGTATGTGAGAAGTGGTACAACACCCTAGTACTTTCAGAAAAAGTAATTTGTCTTCATGCAAACCGCTTGAGTCAGTATTAATCAAACTGGTGAAAACACTATTTTTCCTGTGGGGGTCCTCAAGTTTTGATCAGTGCATGTAAGATGTTTTAAGCTGTCAGAAAGTGGTAAGTTTTCCCCCACTGCAAACTAGAATTCTTTATGGTATCTGAAGTTGTTGTCAACAGAAGTAGCAGTCCATTTTGAAGTGGCTTGGTAACTGTGGAACAAGCTGAAATAATAAGAAAGCCACATATGCTTTTCAGCACTGAGTGTATTCAACCTGCGTTAAAGAAGCTATAAAGTGCTTGCTTTCCTGGAAAATTGAATTAATTTCACCTGCCTTGGCGGGGGGGGGGAGATGTTCTGCTTTTAGTGTTAACTCTCTGAGTTCAGATAGTGTTTATATGTACTTTGAAATATGGTAAAACTTGCTCTTAGTTCCTAGGGGAAAAATGGTTTTTTGCTGTCTTCTCCTGTGAAAATTAGTAATTCCCCCACTTCAAAAATCCAGCATGAAAACTCATGTAAGATCAAAAACCTGAATGCATTAAGACCTTCTTGTTTCAAATGTTAGGACACAGCTGAACTCTTTGTGCTCCAGACAGTCCCAGAAGGTGGAAGAATCCTTCTGTGCAGATACACAAGAATGCATGTTTCCATTTAATGTGCCAGAGACTTCAGAAATCTAAAATAATTCTTAAGTGTTTGTTTACTTTATTTTACAAAGTGTGTTACATGAGCCCAAAAGGGGTATGGGAGAACCTGAATGTGGTTAGGCTCTCTCCCCAGCTCCTTGCAAGGCTTAGGAGAATTTGGTGCCTCAGAACTTAATGGAGCTGATTCAGATCTCTTGGAAGTCAATGAGAGATACTACTTTTTGGTTGAAGGGGTTTGGATCAGGTCTTTGCATTATCAGAAATCTTCTAAGAAGCTCCTAAGACCTGCCCAAAACTTAGAAAAACTCTTCATTGACTTCTATCAGCTTTGGATCAGATCCTCTGTACAAGCTAGATTTCGGTAATGCTGTAATGATGATGTACCTTCTGTGTTTGTAAAATGAAAGGGAGTTGTTTAGTTAGTAGAAACAGTAGTTGACACTGAACTGTAGAGCCTCAGCTATTTGCAGGGACCTCAGGAATCTTAAGTCACATTTATGGCAGCTTTTTGAATGCCTTTAACTAGATGATTTACTGCCCATTTTATGCAATTTTATGGCAGAAACTTTTAGAGGACCAGAGACGGCTTAAACGTGAGCAAGAAGAAGCTGATATTGCCGCTAGAAGGCACACAGGGGTTATTCCAACGCACCATCAGTTTATCACTAATGAACGATTTGGGGACCTCCTAAATGTAGACGATACAGCAAAGAGGAAATCTGGGTCAGAGGTCTGTTTTGGTCACCTCAGTCTGCTGCTTGACCCAAAGCAATAATTGCCTCTCACAATGTTGTGCTTTAGGCCGACATTAGCTCTTCAGAGAATGTCGTTTGTTGTTTTTTTTTCCACCTTCCCCTTTCCCATTCTGGCTTCATTAGATCTGCTTTGACTTTTATGCCTGGTAAATTAATTGATACGTCTATACCAAGCTGCATATATAAAGCATGCCTGCTGAGAATTGCTGGTGCACACCTGTGATGCATGCCTTTAAATATCAGCTACTTAGTCAATCAAAGGCGTTCTACATCTTTTACATCATATTGCTACGTTGTCTTCTTGTCTGTGCCTTATGCTTAGAAACTTCATGCCTTGTTGATCCTGGCCGTGCGGCTGTCACGTAGTTTTTTTTTTTAGAAATACATTGTTTCTTCTCTTGAAATATGCTTAATGCCCTGTAGAAACAATTAAAAAAAAAAGTCTCAGCATGTTTCACTGCGTACAACCTGGTTGGACTTTCTGAAAGAGACAAAGGAGGAGGTACATATTTTTTCCATGAGCGCAAGGCACTTTTCTGGAGGGCTGGATGTTGTGTCCAGGTGCTATGGCCAGATGCCTTTCCTGCCTCACATGGGTTGCTGCTGGGCTCTTGACAGCAGCTCTGTTTCCCCAGAGGTGCTGCACTGTGGTGGTGGCTGAGGTGCTCACCGTGTGGATGGAGTATGCCTGTCTGCCCTTTAGTTTCAAATGCTCTGGAGCCTCATCAATGTGACTGCTTTGTATTTTATGCTCTGTTACCAAAATTACTTTAGAATTGTCCAAATATCTTGTGGCCATTAGAAAATCAGTCAAGTAAACCTTTAGAGCCCAGGCCTGCTGTCAACATACATTTTGGTTCTTTAGCCACTGCTTTTTTAAACATATGCCTAATTTATTCATATTTCCTCTTTACCTTTGTCTCTTTCCTACCAATTGATAACAGAGTACATGGGTCACATTGCAGTATTCAGCAGGGCCAGGTATTAATCAATAAAAGTCACATCAAATGATATGCTACTGTTTTTCCCAGCTAGTAATTTTTGCTTTTCCATTCAAATATCAAGAGAAATTTGGTCCTGGAGCCCTGGTAACTGTCGTTACTGGAGCAGCTTTCATTCATCAGGTTTAGTCACATTAAAAGTTGATTGCTGTTAAATCCATTTCCTGTAGAGCTCCTAATTACTGCTATGCCACAAGTTGGCACTTTTGGTGTGCCAAAACTTTTGGTGTGTCCCACTTTTTGGTGGGAGATGCCCATCCAGCATATTTGGACTGTAACACCAGTTGCACGCAAGCTTGTAGCAGAATACCTGCATTCAATTTCCTTCCCATGCTAATCTTAGCTGTAGAAGAGTTTCAGTGATTTTCCTCAGAAGAGGATTGAAAACCTAATTATTATTTTAATATTTTTTTTCTTTTATTTTCTTTTCTTTTTTTTTCTTTTTATCTCTAGATGAGACCTGCTAGAGCCAAGTTTGACTTTAAAGCACAGACACTAAAGTGAGTACAGCTTGTTGCTCCTACCTGGAGTGTTCTTCCTCTGCTTTTTGCCCTAGGATGCAGCATTTTTGAAGTGTCATGTAATTGGACTCATGTTTTAGGGTGTCTTTCCAGTTCTCAAAGCAAAGTTGTCCATAGTAAGGCAGGGAAAAGTAATATGAACTTTGCAGGTCATAACATCTAAAGGACATTTAGCAAAATGTCTTCTTTCTCAGTCATCTCTATCCTACATGATTTTTAGGAAAACCTGCATTGTTTACTGCAACAAGTGAATGCTCTGCCCTGCAGGTGAGTGGAGCCACAGGAGGGGACCATCCTTTTCAGTGTGCAAAGGAGAGCCCACGGGCAGAAGTTAAACAGATGCCCAGCATTAAGCATGTGGGCCCCTGACTCAGCATATTCCTGGTTCAGGACATAGAAGTGTGCAGAGAGGTCACTGCTCCCCTGGCATCTATGGGTACATCAGCAGATGCTTTGGATGTCATTGTTGTACCTCCAAGCCCTGTTGTGGTCCTTTGGATGAATCCCATGGCACTACTTGTTCCTTTTAGGGAAGACTGCTGTGAAGAGAAGGCCTGGAAAGCCTCTCTCTCAGCATGAGCCTGGGGAAGCTCTCATTTTAACATTAGGGAGGGAAGAAAGAAGAACAGAATTCAGTGAAGGACCTGCTGATTTTTGTCTCATGAGCTAATGTCCTGAGAATATTTTTTATGTGTTCTATAGGTGCTGATTTGTAATAATTTAAATAGCATCTCCCCAGCACCTATAATAAAACTGAGGCAGATTAGGTGTATCTGTTGTGTCCCTTGAGTAGGATATAGGTAGGTGCCAGACAAAAGTAAAGCAGAGCTTGTAAAAATCGTCTTAGAAGAGGCTGTGTTGCTTATTTTCCTCTGGGGACCCATGTAGTAAGTTTATGAGCCTAGTACAATCTGGCCACAGTTCTTCAAGCTGCAGACATTCATAATTTTAGCACTTAACCCTGTGGATTGAAATTCCAGTTTTTAGCCCAGTTGAGGTCAGAGATTGCACAACCACAGGCCGACCCTCAGAGTAATCATTGCAGGATCAACTTTGCCAAGTGAGTATGTTGATCTAATCAGTAAACTAGCTCAGATTAAAATCATGTGTCTCCTTTGAAGGCGCTTGTGACATAACTCTTTCAAAATAGGGATTGAGGGCTGCTCTTCATATCCAACATGGAAAGTAGCCAGTGTCATATTTGGCTTGAGCTTGACCCCATTGCTTCTGGAGAGTATGTGGTTATTAGGGCTCGCACAGGCCAACTTTTTTGACAGAATGCCCAAAGAGCAAGAGAAGTCTTGTACATCACAGTATGAACAGAGTAATCTTCAACATTTAGCTTGTGCTTTGAGTGGAGCATGATGTATATCAGCATGCTGATGCACACCTTGGTACCTGTTTCTGCTGGACAGAAAAAGATCTGTTCTCCTCCAGTGAATTTCTGATGGAGTGCTTTTGTTGTTAACAGGGAACTTCCTCTGCAAAAAGGAGATATTGTTTACATTTACAAGCAGATTGACCAGAACTGGCTTGAAGGTGAACACCATGGCAGAGTTGGCATCTTCCCACGGTCATACATAGAGGTAGCTGCTTTCATTGCAGGTGTTCTCTTTGTCCACTCCCTTTCTGCCAGAGACCTGTTTATGGGCTTTGTGGATGAGACTTAGCTGATTCTGTTTGTTCATTCTAGCTTCTTCCACCAGCTGAGAAGGCTCAACCCAAAAAGCCATTACCATTGCAAGTATTGGAATATGGAGATGCTATTGCTAAGTTCAACTTCAATGGGGATACCCAAGTGGAAATGTCCTTCAGAAAGGTGGGACCTCTGTTGTGTTGATGAATTGAATCCAGACATGATGATGTTTTTAGCACTAGTAACTTGCAGTTTCCAAATGAAAGCTCCCATAAAATGAACTCTCTGCTCAGGAAGGATTCCTCCTCATCACCCATGTTCTTAATTCACAGTCATTATGTAGTGCATTGCAGTTTTTGTTGCAGGTAGGCTAAATCAAGAAGCGCCAATTTTTTCCTTAGGTTGAACTGAGAAGATACTTTGAACACAAGTCCTGGAAACCTGACTCTGCAAGGCAAATTAGATCCTTGGTGACAGGTCTTTCCAGGTTGATTAGATTCAGTGGAGGCACACAGTTACGTGATAATGGTGATTTAGAAAAGAAGGAAACTGGATTCACCTTCCCCATACTACAAGCCAAATCATTGAGCAAGCCAGGTTCTGTTGTATTGAAGTGACTGGCTAGACCTGACTGCAGAGTGAAGGTGTGGGAAGGGGTTGTGTAATGACTCCTCAGAGCAAAGTCAGCCATATTTACCTTAGGAGCAGAATTTCTCCATCTCGACCAGCTTTCTGTTTTGATGCTCAGATTAGATCTTCTCTGTCTTCTAATTATATATGAAGGTGAGGCTTGCAGTGTATATTAAGGATCTGGAAGTCACTTTGTCAGCAAAACTGGAGAGATCATAGAGAGACCTAGGTTAAACTGCAGACCTGTGAATACTTTCTGTGCAGCTCATATGCCTGAGAGTGTCATGGTCAGCTTGAAACTGCTGGTTTCCATTTTTAATAGGCTTTAGCAAGTAGAGTCTTGAAAATGTGACCATAACTGAGTCTGCATACAGACCAAGTCACCACGAGAAGATTTGCAATTTTTTCTTTCTCTGAACTGAAAAATATAGTTCTCACCCAGAGTTTAAGATTAGGATAATTGGAAATAGGCTGAGAACCACCAATTATTTTAGGTCAGCTGCAGCAAGACTCAAAATGTAATCTGCTTTGGAATGATGAAACATTACAATCAGAACTACATTGCTGTTCCTTCCCCCAGGGTGAAAGGATCACATTGATTCGACGAGTGGATGAGAACTGGTACGAAGGAAGGATCTCTGGCACCAGTCGCCAAGGCATCTTCCCTGTCACTTACGTGGAGGTGCTCAAACGGCCGGTGGTCAAAAATGCCATTGACTATCCTGACCCACCAGTGTCCCTCTCCCCCAGCCGCAGCATGACAGCTTCACCACAGGTACTGGGACTAGATGCAGCCAGGTTCAACACCTTGCAAAATGGTGGGATACTGCCATTCTTGGGCAAGAAGCAATGGCTGTGAGAAAGCTCTATTTAAGACTAGAATTTTGTGCCATAAAGCCACGTGCTCCCTGCAGTAAGCTGCAAATGCAGGAAAAGGTGATGTTTCATTTACCTGAAGGGTTAATGAACGGATCATTTGGGGATTTGGAGACTCAGCTTTTTATCTCTGATATGTAGCTTGAATCCAGGCCAGGTTGAAAGGACTGCAGTTCACAGCCATTTGATTAAATTTCACTGCCAGAGGTGGAATGAATTATGTGTTTACACTTCACACACCTTTACTGTGATGAGGAGAATTTTATATTATGACTATTAGAAGTGTCATAGTCTGTAAGGTTTTAAGAAGTGCTGTAGTTTGTAAGAGTCATTGTATTGATCCCAGACAGCTTGAATTAAGCTGTATACCTGCCCTTGTAGGATCTAACTCATCACCAAGGTTTTTGGAGACAAAGTCAGGAGAACAGCCTGTATTATTTGAACCTGATGCTAAATGAACTCACATTTTGAGAGCAAGTCAGTCTGGGATCTTCCATGAATATTGGATTCACTACAAACCATACTGCAGTTCAAAGCAGAAATCAAAATGGCAGCAGATAATTATATGGGAATCCCAGAATATTTTCCATGGCAAACTTATTAGGGAGATAGTGAGTCTCTAAATCCCTTTGTTTTGCTCCCATCCTGCAAATACTCATGCCAGAGGAAGGTCAACATACATGTCTGGGTCATGGCCACGAGGTTCTGGTGCATCTCCCCCCCAACCATGGGACCAAAACCAGGTCAAGACTGCAAGAAACATTAGTGGAGAATTGGGATTGAGAGGAAGGGATAATAGGTACAGAAAGGGTAGGAAGAAAGATACCATGACTCATGCCTGTTGTCTGTCTGAATCTTTCCTAAAAGCAGTGTTTTTAGTCTTAGCCACTGTGTAAAGAGGAAAAGCTTGTTGCTTGTTTGGGATTCTCAGTCAAAGTGGATGTTGTCTGAGCTTTTCGGTGAACTTAACAGCCTCTTCATAGCTGTGGCCTATGTTCCACAAGCTCCCTGAGAGGTTCTCCCTTTGATGGAAGGGATCATATCTACCTTTCTTAGTTTCCTTTGCAATTCTTTTGATTTCTCCCCTACAAAGGCAGTACTCCCCCTAGTTTTTTGTCTGACTTGGCTAAGGACTGAGAAACAGTCTGACCAGTGCTAATGTAGCTGTTCTCACAATACTGCTGGTGGTGAAAGCTAAGGACAGAATTTGGTAGTGTATTCTGCTCTTATAAACACAGAACCTGTTTCAGTGACCTGAAGAGCAAATAGCCACAGCTGGCTTTTTTGATCCCTTTCTCCTGCATAGCTTCTGCAGTGCATTTTCCCTGAGGAGCAGGCATTGCTCATGCTAGAGTTGGATAAAGTAAAAGTTCATTGCAGCAGTGAGTTCTGGCTGGAATAACAGTGTGAGTTGCTGGGACCCCAGCTATTGCTGCCAGCCCAGTCAAATGCTGCATTCTGTCATCATGATGCTGGCATCAACTGCTCTCTGAGGGACTTAGGGCTAATGGTATGAAGTCAGAGGCCACAAGGTGTTTTGTGTCTGGGATCCTGGCAAAGGCTGGAGAAGGGTATTAGCAGCACAGATACAGGCTGGACTCTGTGGTTGGAGTAGCTGTGTAACACGTTCTCCAACGCAGCACAGCATCCGTAGAAAACTTATGCATGTGATCGCAGATCTGCTTCTCTCCTCACTTGCTCTCTCTCCTTTTACTTTTGCTTGGGTTTGTATTTCCTTTATTATTTTTTTGTTCATTTCTTTCTTTTTCTCTCCTGCTTTTGTCTCCTTCAAGTCTCCCAGCTCTGAGCTGCTCCATACTCCAACTCCTCCGCCTTTGCCTTTTGCGCGCCGCGCTTTGTCTCCAGAGGTGCAGGCGGTCACATCCGAGTGGATTGCTCTGACCGTGGGAGTGTCTCCCAGCTCCACTCCTGCCATAACTCCTCCATTGCCTCCTCCGCCTGAAGCCTCCCTCTCTCACACTGACTATCTCTCGCCTTCTGCTGCAGCCAGCCCTTCCCCCACAGTCAGCCTCCACCATTCTCATCTCTCTGGCTCCTCGACTCCCAGGTCCATTAAATCCCCATTGCCCTCTTCCTTATCCAGACCTCAGTCCTCTGCCCGCAGTTTCTACCAGGCCACTCCACAAAACGAAGAAAAGTTTGTTGACTCCCCTTCTCCCAGCGTGACTTACTCTAACTCCTCTCACTGGGCAGTGGAGAGCCCCGAAAGCATCCTGGCAGAGCAGCGCGACACCACTGCCAGCCAAGCCTGGCTCCAAAAGCCAGGAGCGGGCAGCAGCCACCCTGAGCAGAGCGCTCACGCTGTCCCCAAGATCTCTGTTGAGCGCTGCCTGAAACCATCCCAGCTAGACATGCGTGCGAGCCCAGAAAGGAGACCTGTGGGTTCCTCTGAGGACAGCCAGTTGTGTCAGGAGCTAATGGCTATTGTTCAGGGAGGTAAAACAGAGAAAAGAGACAAGAGGAAAGGTGATACGGGAAAGTTTCAAAGCGGGGAAAAGAAGGTACTTCTGCATGTGTGTGTGCTGCTCTGAATTGCTGATTTTTGTTTAACTGGTGGGTTGAGGTTTGTGCTGCTCTGCTGGCAAAGCAGAGCCAGTGGCTGCCACATGTCATTTTGATGATCCTAAGTCGTTTTTTCAGGGGTCACCAGTGGCATTCACTTGATAATAGAGTCAAAAAGTTTTGGAAGAGGGCTCAAGAGCAGGGCAGAGAAAATTATTTTAGAATGGGTAACACAGGACTGACACAATCAGCCACATCTAATGAGATGATTATCCCAGACAGTGGCTGTTACCAGATGTGTCCAATGAAATCATCACACAGGCACACTGTGTAGAATACAGGCAATTTCTTGCTAATCAGAGATTTTACAGTGCACAGTGAATAATTTTTGATTATAGCATTTGTTTGTTTTTCCTAAAGCCAAGGACCAAATAGCATTTTAAATATAAGCCTGGCTTGTAAAATCACAAAAGGTGTCCCCTGTTGATCCTAGAGCTTATGGTTTAGTGAACCTTAGTCTGGGATGTGCATGACTAAGGGAGTCTTGATTGTTATCTATTTATTGAGAGAAAGTTATTACCTTTCTGTTTCTAAAATTATATGAATGGCTCTAGCCACAAATGAGAATTAGACCCAAGAGTTTTTAGTTATACATAGCTGTATGTTACAATTAGAGGAAACACAGAGGGAACTCTCCAGTAGCTTTTACAACACTCCTTCAGCCCTCAGTCTTTGTATAGGATAGATGCTTTACTTTGCAGCTCTCTGTTGCCTTGGGGCCCATTGTGGGATACAGCCAGCCCAATTACATTACAGTACCCCAATGAGTGTAAATTTGGAGAATTTGAAATCATAGAATTCTAAGTAGCCTCCATGACATACCCCATCTAGCCAACATTAAATAATGAGAAACCAGGGTTTCCAAGATGACATGTTTCACACTGGGAAGACTTATGACAAATAATTTTATTTCTGCTTGAATCATAACCAGAAGTCTACTGGGAGCTGTGTCAAGACTGTACTGTTTGCCATCCAGATATATTTTAGTAGCATTTTTTAGACTTAACCTGCATGTTTAAAACCAAGTGAGGTGGTCAGCTCAGACAAACCACCTAGAAACTGCACTTGTCCTTGCATGGAATTACTGTTGCTGTGTGTGCTTCAAATTTACTGGATAGTAGATGCTCTTATCACTAGCAGTGGTTGTGATAAGGGAGTATGTGCCAAGCTGACCAATTTTTCTTTTCTTCAAAAGACTACAGACTCAAAAGTATTCTCTTCATCTGCTCCTCTCTCTTCCTCTACCCTCTCTTCCTCTACTGTCACAACACAGCCACCTCCCAGACTTACACGCAGAGTCAATAAGCCACAGGTAATCATCTTTGCTGATTACTCTTCCATTACTTAGAGTTGTTTCCATGCCATGCCATTGTTTTGTCATGTGCTTATTTAGCCACTTGTTGATTACACAGGTGAGACAATTTTCCTCTAATTTATAATTTTTATTTAAAAAAAAAAAAAATTACTTCCAGGCTGTGCAGAAGGGCAAGAATGGGCAAAATCTTCAGCTGCTGTAAATCTACATAGATCAAGTCTAGGTTTCTGCTTGTTTGTACCAGCTGAGGATCTGTTTATTGATTCCTCTGAAAGATTAACTCAGGGCTTGCTTAGTTCTGACCTTGAGCTCCTACAGCTTGATTTACACTATAAGGCTGTGTTGGTGCCCTTCTTAGTAGTAATGGTGTAGCACAAGAAAATTTGGTTCAGGTATTGTTTAACCACCTGAGATCAGGATTCCGGGTTTGAGCATCTCAGAGCTGGGGATAAGGCATACAGAACTTGGTATCCACAATGCCAGGGGCCTGCTCTGGTCTCCTCAGGTAGGATTCAGAGGTTCTAAGCCCTATTGATGAGAGCTACAAACGTTTTTAAAGAGGGATGCAGTAGGGTCTGTGCAGCAAAGCTCAGCCTCAGCACTGTGTCTGGGGTGCCCAGGGTGTGGGAATGAGCAGTGCTTGCATCTGCTGGTGCCTTATCAGTCCTTCAAGGCAGCTTCCACAAGATGGCAATATTTGAAACAGAAAGTTCACAATTAGCAAAAACTGGACTGAGCTTATAGTGATGGGTATTGGGGAGGCAATCTTTGGCTTCATCAGTGAACCACTCAAGTTGCTCATGCAGGATGAATGTGGGAAGTAGTTGCCAATGTTATTTACATTCTTGATTAGATTGAGAGAGAGAGACAGCTTAAACCCTGAAATTTTTGTATTACCGTTACTCATTTTTTTCCACTTGAAGCTTGCACAACTTTTTACAGAACAACCACCTCCTGCTTCCCTTTCACTTTCAATAGCTGAGTCCAATAGAATACATATTCTGCTTCATGTTAAAAATTCATAGAAGTTTCCTGTGTTGGCCTTTCTCCTGAGCTCTGATCTGCTTGGTCCTGCTGGTGCTTGCCCTGAATATAGGTGATCCAAAAGGGCAGGAGCAAAGAGCCACATTTAGACAAAGATGTGTCTCTCCAGTGATGATTAGCATGCAGTTCTATTTTGGATGTTCCACCTGGTTGTAATAAGACCCTATGGCCTTTCTTTGGAGTCAAAGTCAAGTCAATATTTATATTTTATATGCCTTGACAATCAGAGCATTGTCAGTGTCAAGTTAAAACTGTGTGTGACATTAGCAGTAGTTGTGACCTCCTTTCCAGCTCTGGGTCTACAGTTATTTAGGGAGCAGGAGTGGTATTTATATGTGCAAATGGCTTCTCATTATCTGTGCGATACATACAGAAGCTGATGGTTTCAGCAGAACTTCAGGTAATACGTTGGAGGCTTTTCAAAAATGTGTACCTCTCAACTGATTTTAATCAAATGAGAAAAGCACTTAGCAGACATGGAAATGAGACATAACATTTGGCTTTTCCTTCCATTAGTGTCCATCCCTGGTGTTTGAGGTACTTGATGATTTTGAATTTTAGTTTTCTTTCTCATTACGGATAACCTCTTCAGCTACAAAATTCTGATCCAGCGTTATTTGCAGGTTTAAGACCCCTTGGTATAGGACTGTGTTCTTACCTGTTACATTAAGTAAAAAATATAAACTGCATTGGCTCTTTAAACTGTTATCAAGTTCCCTTTTGTTTGCTTTCACAGTCCAAACTAAAAAGAAAAAATAATTACCTCGCAGCATGTGAAGATATTTCAAGTATAACTTACAGATAACTTGTTTCAATATTCTAGTAAAACATGTTATTAAGGAGTGATGTAATCTATCAATTTATTTCAGGGAACTTGCAGGAATTTTCCATTCTAATTCCTGTTCTACTCTGAGATCCTGTTAGCACAGTGTGACAGTCAGCAGTGGTGCCAGCAAGTGTGTGAGCAGTGTGGTGGCTTTGGCCTGGGGCCGGACTATGCTGTGGGGTGGGGAAGGCAGAATTGGCTGGACAAGGGTCCTTGTATCAGCAACGTGAGGGATGTTGGTGGGACCCATCTGCTCATTTGCACTTGTACAGAACCACCCCAGCAGAGTGGTAATTTCACCTGCTTTTGGCTGGTAGAGAGGTGATACGAGGTGGATGTTCAGACCCCGTGTTCTCCAGCACAGACCAACTACCCTTAGCATATTCCTTTGCACCGTGTTCAAGGTAAACTTCTACCTCCTCCAGTGGTTTTCTGTTGCTGCACAGATTCAGCAAGGCAATGTTTCTGCTGAGTGCTTGCTAAGGCAGAGCTGCCCAGCCTGCAGCAGGCATTGGTACCTGTTTTCCAAGGGAAATGCCTTTTTTTCCTGTAGACACAACCTTCAGCTTCTGATCCAGGGTCCAGGGAGTTTTTCCACTGATTATGACAGCCTGCAGGTCAGGTTGCTCCACTGTGCAGCCTTTTCAGTGTCCTTTGTGAGAGCTCTTCAGCCAGATTTCCATTTGCTTTCACCAGAGCTGGGCTTGATGTGTGCAGGGCTTTTCTTTTTGTTTTGCCTGGGATGGGGAGACCTCCCTGCTCTTGGTTCTTCATTCACGTGTGGGAGCATCACTGCTGCTGAGTGCCCTCCTCTGTTTGAACACCAATTTGTCTGTCTGTCTTGTGTGTCTATTAGTCTGTTCTGTTTAGCTTTGCCTTTGCTAATGTAGTTCTTGAACTCCTACCTGAAATGAATGGAAGACATAAACAAGAGCTGCAATGGATAGATGCACTGATGACACTGAACTTCACTAGGAGCAGGGAGAGCACTGTTGAGCAGTCCCAGCATTTCTTCCTAATATTTAAACCTGCCTTAGGGCTTTTCTAGGCTCTTAATGTCGAACCTTTTTGTGGTAATTTTACAAATTTGTGGCGTTCTTTAGATCCATCCCCAAACTCTATATGAGGAGAAACACTGGCCAGCTGTGTTTTAGGACTGACTCTACTGCATATTTGTATACCCAGTCTGTAGACATGGAGATGTGGAGACTTAAGCACTTGATTAAGTTTATTCACTTACTCTTAAAGCATGTAATGTGGCTGAGCAGGGAGAAGTTGAGATGTCCTCATGGGTTGTGAATACTTGGTCACTTCTAGGGCGTTCAGCTTACCCTCAGCAGTTACAGGGCTGGCTCAGTGTTTGGGGGGAAGTCTTTTATACTTTAAAGCTGTGCCAAACACTTCCTGATTCCTCAGCCACTTCTGGCACAAGCAAACCACCACTGTAGGTAGTACAAGGACTGTCTAAACCCATGTTTGAAGAGCATTTGGACCTATAACACTTTTTTCCCTTTAATCTCTTCCTTCCCTGAAAGAATAATGTAGGGTTTGGTTAATTGATTAAAAAAAATAAAAAAATGTAAAAGCCACATAGATCATGCTATCAGGATCACTTGTTTACGTTGGTGAGGTAGTACATTTACAGCCCAAATTTATGGGATCTGATCTGGTCAGTTTTTGATCCTGTTTAGCTAATACTGCATAGTTGCTGACTGTGGGGTGTTTCACCACTCACTGCAGGGCTCTGCTGTAGCCCTGGGAGTTAGTGCTTTGGTAGGAGCTGCATGGATCTCTAGAGCAGAGGCCAGAGGGGATCCACTTAGTCATGTGTCTTGTCAGGAACTGGAAGCTGCTACAGGAGGGCAGGGAGCTGCTTGGCCTTTTCCCCCGCCCAGGCGCCTCGTGGAAGTCCCCATGAGAATCCTGCCAGGAAAGGGAATGTGACCAGGGTCCTGATGCTGCACCTCCTCCTAATACACATACAAACCTGCACTGTGCAACACTCAGAGGCAGTGTCAATTTTTTAGCTTTCAAATAACTAATATAATTCATAGATATTAATGCTTTTAGGAGGAAAAGCTGCACAGGGAGGTCACAAGTAATCAATGGGAAATGGACCATGTGGTCTTAGGAACTCATGGAGCAATTTCAACAGTCATTTTATTGGTATGGAACAGAGAAGCACTTTCTTGAATTAAAAAAAAAAAACCCACCCAAAAACATTCTTACAGCTGCCCCAGCCTGGAAATTGGTTTTTCCAGCTACTTAACCACCCGAGTTAGCTCTGGTCTCATCAGATTTGATGCACTATATGCAGCTGGTCTGCACAATATTAACTTTATACTTGTTATTTTTTCATTTGCCTTTCAGGGCTGATGATAGGCAGGAGAGACTTCCAGAAATCCTGTGAGGATTTCAGGCTCCACAGTAAATGCTTTGAACGCAAATTCCACTGCAATTAGTACATTGAACTTACATTTAAATTTCTTTCTCTAGAAATATACATGGTAACAGAGCATTGTTTCATAGGGCAGTGATCCCAGATTCCAGCACCAGACAGTAGAGCTGACTACAAAGGAGTTGCTGTGGGGCTGGGTTGGCCTAGAATGGGTCACAGTCCTCGAGAAAAGAGATGGTTTGCTTTAGTACAGTGATGGGCACAGCTCCAGAGGTCCAAGATACAGTTCAGTGGAGCTTTGAGAAGAATGAGCTCATCACCCTGCACTTCTCCAAAATCTTTGAGCATGCTTGTGCTGAAGGTGTCACAGACCTTTCTACTCTCTGCTTTTGCTCTGTCTCAGTGTGCCATGAAAAAGCAAGCTTTTTACTGGAGGGCACTGGTGAGGTGAATAAAGAGGATGACAGAAAGCTTAAAATTGAGGCCTTTGAAATTTAGTTTGAAAATTGTGTTGAATGATCCCAGAGCATGGCCATGCTCTGTGTCTCAGTCCACTTTGCCATGCAGCTCTGCAGGCACTACACTAGCTCAGGATTTCATTTGTTCACAGGATGCACTTTGCTTTTGGTGGGTGTTTGAATATGTAAAAATGTGCAAAATCAGGCTGTGGATACCTGTATGGCTTTTTCAGTCATCTTCCCCTTCACCATAAAACCTCCAAACACTGATTTCCCTTTATGTGTCCTGGGACACACAGTCCCTATGAAGAGTTGTGACTGGGGGTGAGGCAGAGTCCAGCAGCTTCACTGGGGTTGGTGTTTGGAGCTGGGTTTTTCAGTCAGGGCCTCCTCTGACCTGAAGCTCTGCCTTGTTTTGGGAGTTAATAGAACATGTCAGATCCTTGCTGGGTACAGGGTAGAGTGAATTTTTGGGGGCTACCTGGCATTGTGCCTTCTGAGGACCTGAGCTTTTGGGTTTTTTTAAAAAAAGAAAATGAATTGCTGTTCTCTTCTGTGTCAAAGTCATCGAAGACTTTTCTAAAAACAGCAACAGATGCCTTCCAGCTTTTGGCCTTTCAGTTTTGGTGCTCCCAAGTATGTGTTCCTGTCCATATTCTTTTTCCTCTGCAGGAATGCAGTATGATACTATTGTACCATTTCTGGATGTAGCAGTGTCCATAACCTTCCCCTCTAATTCCCTGTGCTAGCTTCTGTTTTGCTGTCGCCTTTCCCTTGCAGCATTCTGTGTGCTGCAGAGCTGTTGTGTTACTGTAGCCTCAATGTCTCCTGTGTAAATGAAGGACCTTGCTGTCCAAAAAGTATGGTGTTGGATGGGGAGGGGAGGAGTTGTTCATTTTCTTTTGTTGTCTGCACTCCATTTACATTTTTAAAATTCTGACCAATATAACATCTGCTAAAACGTCTTCCTTATCATTTGCTTGGTGATCATACAGCCTTCCCACCATTCATTGAGAGCTGGACCAGATCTCACAGAGTCTGAAAAGAGCTATGTGGTAAGGCCCCTGTTTAACTCAGATGTGTAGTTCTAGACACTCTTCACCCAGACAGTAACACCTCAGTAAGAGATAAAATGCCAGCGCTATTTTTAGTTGCAAAGTAGGCACATATTTATCTCTTTGCATATATTGCTTGTTTGCAACAGAAGGAAGGTAATTTAACAATTAGAAAAACTGTGACAGCCAATGAGAAGTTGGGCTGATTGTGCTGCCAGACCCCAGGTTAAGTTAAATGAAGCCAAATGCATGAATGGAGCAGCCCAACCTCACCTTGCATTCTTGAACTGACTTCATAGCATTTGGAATGGTGCTACTGCATAACTAATTGCAACCTCTTATGCTGCTGCTTTTAAAAATATGTGTAAATGTATGTTACAAATCTTCAAACTAAATGCCAAATTCTTCTGTATCTTGCCTGTTTTTCCATGCTTACATCTGGATCCCTTCTGCACTCCACTACCTGGATATTTACCTGGATCTACAACTCTTTTTTTGGTTTTGGTTTTTTTACTGGACTTATATGCTGCAACTGGAATGTCCCATCTCTTCTTATCTCTATTTTCCCCTCCCTTCCCCCTGTTGACTGTCCTTTGGGTGTTCTTGGATGTCAATGCTGCCTACCACACAGGAAGCTGTTTGCAATGAAATCATAAACATTGCAGAAAAGTCTGTTCATTACTGCAGTACTATTTCTCAGCCTCTTGACTCTCGCCACAAGGTGACCTCTAATGACCATAAATCATCTCTCATCATTTCTCAGCAACCTCAAGCACAGCAGCAAGGAGCCAGCCCTGAGCGAAGTCAAACACCACGAGACATGTAAGTTCTTTTGGTTCCCATCTCTTCCAGGGCCCATATTTCTGACTGGTGGTGAAGATAGGGAGGTATGAGAGCTCTCAGTGTTTCAGAAGGTAAATTAGAATTATGTGAAAATGTCGGCTTTGCTTTAAAGAACAAAAGTAGCCACAAATCATCATGAGTTTCAGACTGTGCCCTTTCTGTCTGTATAGCACCTGAAACAATGACCTCATGATCCTGGACTGGGTCTCCATTACAGAGACTGTCTCAGTGTCTTGAAGCTGGCAACAAGTTGATATCCACTGGCTATACCTGATCATATGACATGGATCAATGTGTTCAACCCTGTTCTTGGCTTCACACAGTACAGTGAGAGTCCCAACACCCATGCCACTTGATACATTGTTGACCAGTTCCACAGGTGAATTGGTAGCTGAGAGACCAAGGCTGAGATTTTCAAAGCTGTTCAGTGGAGCTGCCACTAAGCTTGGTGGGGCCTTACATTGATGGTTTTGAGACCAGCAGCATGCACCGTGTGCTGGGGACTGATGGTCACAGCAGTTGGCTTGTGGAAGGAGCCTTTGCTTTCTGCAGAGCAGGAATATCTCACATCAGCTCTATTTTCATGCTCCATAGGCAGGGGACCTAAGGCTCCCCAAATTTGCCCAAAGATTGTTTCTACTCCATAAGGATCCTTTCTAGGGAATACTGAGTGCCTGTGGTACAAGTGACATCTCAGGGCAGGATTCAGCCTTTGGTTTTTTTTCCACCAGACCTCCTCAGCTATGATTTATCCAGCAACCTTAGTGCAGTAGAGTAGGCAATATCTTTTTCTAAAGCCCTTTGCTCTGCCATTTGGTCAATTATGGCTCTGCCTATGTGCAGCTGTCTCATTTAGCCCAGGAATGAGTGTATCCAGGTTTTGGCTTGCACTCAATAGAGTGTCTGCAATTGAACACTGGATGCTATGTTAGGAAGACTCTGGTTGTTTGTCTGTGCAGACAACTCCATGGCAGAAAGGGAGCAGAAGCTCTCCACATACGCCACACAGCATAGGCATGACACATTTTACTACCATAACCTTTTGACAACAGAGAGTTCAATTCAGTTGGCTTCAAAAGGCAAACACAGGTCCAGATTGCATTCAACAATATGTAACAGGAGTTAGGGGAAGGGGAACATCTCCTCCTGAAGGGATGTCAAAGAAATCCAATGGCTAACATGTAGTATCTTTCTGGTTTTCAGAGTTAGCTACCAAGCCCTTTACAGCTACACTCCTCAGAATGATGATGAGCTGGAACTGAGGGACGGTGACATTGTTGATGTCATGGAGAAATGTGATGATGGCTGGTTTGTGGGTGAGTGGGATGCTTGCCTGTCAGCAGAGCTTTTGTGAGCAGTTCTGCAGAGTGTCTAGAATTTGCTTTCATTTGCAGGGTCAAAATGGTGAAAAAAATTGACTTCAGTTTTTCCACAATTTCCCATCTTTTCCCACCAAGAACATTAAAATTAGGCTGCAAAGGTGGTGGAGCTTTGTTTTCCTTGCTAGGTCTCTAGTACTTCCTTTTTTATCTCAGTATCTCAATTCCTCTCTTTGTCCTGATCCTTCTTGTTTACACAGATGGCAGAGCCACAGAGGGAACCCAGAAAAACTGGATTTCTGTAGCATTTCCAAAGCTGAGGGAGCCATGACTAGTTACAGAAAGTGGCAAGTAGGGGATGAAGACAACACATGGATAGGAGTTGCAGTCTCTGAAAATCCAGCCTTAAGTGCATGTTGAGCAAAATCCTTTACCTTCAAGGAGTGCAAGTCTGGACAGTGTTCTCCATCTCAGCAATTCAAATCTAGGCTTGCCATCTCTTCCTAGGGGAGATTAGCTCGTTTACACTGAGAGGAGTTTGACTTCTAACCTGTTGGCCCAGGAGCTTTAAGCAGCACCTTATTAATTGTTGAAGGGGATGACCAAAGATGATTAGTAGCAGAACTAGTTGTGATCTGGTTTGTACCAAAAGACTCTTTGATTAGGGCTATTTAGTATTAGGAATCAATACTTGTAGGCAGAAGAGGTTGCCATTTGTACCTTTTTAAACCCTGAAGCCTTCCTTGCATGTCTCCATCTTACTCTGTCTTCTTTGTGTTTTATTTTGCAACAGGTACATCCAGGAGAACAAGGCAATTTGGCACCTTCCCAGGCAACTATGTGAAGCTTCTGTACCTGTAAAATAACAGTGATCCCACCATGATAAGGATGGGATTCCTTCCCAGATGGTGTTTTTAAACAGTGAAGAAACAGACAATTTATGAATGTAATAGACAAGAGATGAGAAGTGTTAGGAGGATGTGGTTATGTGGTACACTATTGAGTTGAATGTGTAGCCCTGCTTCCGTGGAGTCAGGGTGTGATTTGTTTGCTGAAGAAGAGACAGTTTCTAGTTTACAGTGCTGCCTTTGTGTATTCCTCTCCCTTCCCCAGTGAGAGTTCTGATGATAATCTTAATTTGTATGGAGTACTTACCTCTGAGAAGGCTTCAGGGAAGCACATGGTATAGGTTTTGTTTGTGTGTTGAGATAGGGTAGTGCTTTGGGGCAGTACTGAGCCCCGTGGCTGTTCACATTTGTTGGCACAGTTCGGGAGGCCAGGCTCGCTGCCCAGTATCTGCCTTGCTGAAGACTCACTTTTCTCTGCCCTCCATTTCCATAGAAAACCCTTCCTTCAAGTCATGCATCTTAAGACCCAGCAGAGGCAGAGGACAGCTGATACAATTAAATTGCAGAGCTCTGTGTGGAAAAGGAGTTTGGGAGTGATGGTTTAATCCAGAGAGGTCAGCCAAAGCATAATCCAAATGCGCAAAGATCCCAAACCCTTAATAACTATATTACCAATCTCTGCAGGGTTTGTTTTTTTTTTTGTGCAGGGGGTGTGTGTGTGTGAGTGTATTGTGTGCAAAATGAAATGAGTCCTGTTTTTTTAAAGAGAAATCAGCCTAGCTTTGACATTTATCTGCACAAAGAATAGAACCAATAAACAGAACATCCATGAGGGCAAATCCTGTTTATGAGTCCTACTGCTGCAGGGACTGCAGGCTGTTCACTTTCTCTGCTCCTCTTGCCCTGTCACTGGCCCTAAAGGATAACACACCTTTTCTAGTATATGCTTTGGGATGAAGACTTTACTTCTTTCCCAGCATTAAATCTTAGAGGCTCTGATAAATCTGAGCAATGTATCACTGAGGGTGCCTTTTTCTTTTCATTTTGGTTACAGTGTTGATGGTAGGTCAAATAATTACATGCGTTTTGGCTGCCTCTTAGTTATACAAAAAAATCTAATCAATTTGGAAAGCTGTTCCCAGCAGTTATTAACAGTTATATAGATTTGTATTTCCTTGAGGGGAAAAAAAAAACAAACCAACATGGCGTGGCTGTATATTTGCCTGTAAATCCACTATGAATACTCTTTTGATAGACTTTTTGTTATTAAGAAAAAGCATAAACAAAGCCAGTTCTATCAGACTCTGCTTCCTACAATTGCCGTACAAATAGCAAAAGGTTAGATTGCTATTTTGTCATAAGCCGTATTTAATAATATAAAATGCCTATTTTTATGCTGATGCTTTTATACAGATTTATTAAGAGTAAACTACTACTAACTGTTAGCACGACTTGCAATGTTTTGATAAACTAGCCATGCTCCTGGGTTTGAAATCAAGTAGGCTTGTCTTCCGTCTCAGTCAGCGGAAGAGAAGGCTCTGTGTCTCAGAAGTTTGACTGTAAATATGTATATTTAACTTTGTACAGACAATGTACTTACCTTGTATAGAGAAATAATTTAAACACATTGAGTGAAGGGAGGGGAAAAAGGCAGTTGTGAAAGGTTGGGATTTTTTTCCACTTTAATTTAAGTGATGGAATTCCATGTATGTTCACATAAAGAGTTTTAGCACAAAATATTCATTATGAAAAGGTTTCAGATATGATACAAAGCACCACTGTTTATTTTCTACAGGAGATATCTTGAATCCTGCATCTTATTTATGGGTTTGTTGTTCTGCTTTAGGTTTGCCCTCCAGTTATTTGCAACAATGTTTAGGCCTGTTGGTAAGATTGGATAACACCAAATAAATCTATCCAGCAAAGTAACTTGTTGATATTGATTGTATATAACATACTCATTTAAAAGTTAATTTTCTGTTCTTGCTCTTGCCAGTTTAAGTTAAACACAAACATACACACACACATACAACACACATATCCACAGAAACTGCAACTTATTTTTGTGTTGATTTTTTGTTTCTTATTGCAGTGGATTACTCTTTGGCAATTAATAAATGGAATTATTGAATTACTATTGTGTTCCTTGTAAAATTATTAAATAAAATCTACTCTGGTTGTTCCTGTAGCAATGCACTTTTGTACTAGTGCCCAGCTGTGGCCTTGTATCCATACTGACCTGAGTGTCTGCCACGGGCTTCTCTGCTGTCCTGCACCTGAGGATCCTGCTTGCGATTTGGCTTGAGCTCTCCAGTCCTTCCTGAGCTGTAGGCTGGCTGTGACTTTTGCTTAAAGAAACCAAGGTGTAAAAGCAGAGGAAAAGCTGGTTTACACACAGATCTCACTGTAACATGGTGTCAGGGTACAGTTGCTGTGGCATGCAGGCAGATCTGGGAGGTCAAGAGTACGCTTCTGTCCACTGGTTTACGAAGGGTCTTTGTGACCTCAGCTGGAAAGACCACCCAGGTAAGTCAGACAAGAAACTCAAAATGCCAGCCTGTGGGGGAAAGGATGTCAGTTGATGTTGGCCTTACATGTGCACTTTTAACCCTGACTTGGGTCAAAAGCTTTAAGGCTCTGCTGTCTTGTAGCTGCACCCTGACAGGGCAAGTATGGCTACAGCATTAACTCATGGGGTTTGTAGGTCTGTGGTAATTATGTCATGTGTCCCTGCCCTGCAGCAATACACCTAGCTGTAACTTGTAAGGGAACAGTCCCTGAAGGAGTAGAGCAAGGGAAGGCAACAGCTGAGCTCCCTGGGTGGGCTCACTGGGGCCCACTAACACACAAGTACCCAAAAAACACATCCTGCACCTCCACATGTTTGGCTCCTGCATGGTGCCTGTGCAGGACTGTGCTCACCTTGAAGACTGATATTTCACAAGGAGTTTTAACCTCTTAGAGGCCTTCATCTCAGACTAAGCCAAAATTGGGCAACAGATTCAAACTCTGTGATGATGTGACTTGATGGCCAGGCAGACAGATAAACGTCGTGGCTGCACTCACAATGATTTTAGGAAGTCAAACTGTAAACAAGCTGATCCTAAAACCAAACTACCAGGACAGCAAAAGCCTCAGGCTACTTTACGTGTTTTAAGAAAGAGCACAGATGCAAGCCCTTTTTTTGTTTCACAGGTCACTTTATATAAAAGCCAAAGGGCAGCCTGACTGTGGCTTTGCTGCAGTGACAAGCACCACTTTTCAGCAGCCTGGACAGGGAGGAGAGAAACTCATCCGTGTCTGCTGAGCACTGGTATTTACTGATGTCACTCTCTAACCTAATCTAAGGTAAGGAAGCTAGAGGTGCTACTGACTGCAGAAGCTGGGCAAGCAGAGAGGGGAAGGTGACCCAGCAGTGTGCAACAGCCCTCTGGAGATCCTGCACACTGCTGGGGCAAAGGAGCTCTCAGTGTCGCTTTCTTCACTGCCACGAGTGCCACACTAATGTGGTGGAACAACTGCTCTCTGCTAGAGATGAGATTAATAGTCTGGACACAGGGACCCTAGAAAGAAATAACCTGTGGAAAGACAAGCTAATGCAGGAAAAAGGGCACAGCCACACAAAATGAGATTGTAGAAGCAAACGTGTGCCTTGCAATGGGATCATTTGTGGCCATGTCTGGTAGGACCAGTACCTGGGTGACGTGCATCATCCGTGCTTGCTGCCTGCTCCATGCTCCCCGGCTGGGGCTGAATCCCAGCTTCAGCTGCAGCTCGCTGATGTTTTGCTTATGGGTGAGCTGTATTCATTAACTAAATAAGCAGCAATGCTTGCACTCCAGTTGTAAATGCCAGTGCCATTGCTGTGACCAACCTCTCCCACTTGTCCACAATCAGATTACTGAAGGCTTAACGTGCAACTGGAACAACTATTTTTCCTGAATCACAAATAAGAAGGTTGGGTGAGAGACCCGTATAGAAGAATTCCTTTTGTTGGTGGTACCGTGCTCAAGAGGCTAGGGATAAACAAAACGCTGTCTAAATAAGTGGACCTGAGATAAATTAGCAGAGAGGTAATACTCTTCCCAATCTCCGCCCTCACTCATCCGACCCTGGCGGTAAAACTGCAGGCAGGGCCGCTTATTTCCATCACCCCCGTTAGGTTTCAGAGTGAACATTGCTCCAGGCTGGAGAGTATTTGCCTGGGAGATGCCACACCGGGGCACTCCTGCGTGCGGCTGCCTGCCCGAGGTTTGTCCTGCCTGCCAGCAGGGAGCGGGTGAGGGGCGGCGGGGTTCCCGATCCCGGCAGCCGCCCTCCCTCGGGAAGGCCTGCCCTCGAAGCGCTC
>VYXF01009980.1:54718-68940 GCA_013397295.1 Polioptila caerulea | reverse complement strand
CAGCAATCCCTTGGCAAAACAGAGGCATGCAGCGAGCTGCTGGTAGCCTTGGGCTCTGGCGTCTGCCATCATTGCACAATTTGAAGTGCCCGCATGCCCCAGGTGAGGAAGGGCTTCCGGAAATAGAATATGCGAGAACGTGCCCTTAAAGAAGACCAGGATGGCCAGACATGTGAATTTTTATAAATACCTCCTGCCAGAGGGTCCCACTGCCTGAAGGAGCCCAGGTGCCACGGAGGAAGCAGCCAGCCGCAGGAAGGGCAGAGCTCACAAGTGCTGTTATGCTCACGGGGGGCGGGGGGTGAGTTATTAGTTTTCTGTGTAATCTTTTGCAGTAATTACAGTAATAATGCCTCATTTTTCTAAAGCATTTTTGGGACATGAAAGCAGCATTACTGTAAGGGAAGTGATATTTACTTCATTGTTATGGTAATTATCGCCATTTCCTTCCAGCAAAAGACTCTGGCAGAAGGGTGTCTAAAGCCCTACCTGCTCTTACCTCCTCTTGGTCGCCTTTGTTAATGCTTATGGGCACATACCAAGGGACATAGATCAGCAAAGCAGCAAAAATAACCACCTCGTGAGAAATTGTGACCCTGGAGACTAAAATGTAATAAAATAGGCGCTCTTATGGTGGTGACGTAAATGCCGACAATTAGCAGCTCTTATCAGGGCTTTCTCTTGTGACCCCTCTGACACTTTTAATTTCCCCTCCCCGACTTCAAGTCATTAATCTTTCCTGTGGTTTGCTGGTAAGGCTCCTGGATTTCTCTCCTGGGCTTAGGAGTGAAATTCTTGGCAAGTCTTCCCCTTACCATGTAAAAAAAGATGATCCACTTTTGACCTGTTTTGAAAAGTCTGTTCCTCCTTGTGTGATGACTTTACAGGGCTATGACTTTGATATTCTCGCTTATTTTATTAGGAACCTGTGTTTTCACCAGAGACCTTTCTGTGCACGGAGCCCTCCTTCCCTCACAAGATGGGGTGAGCTCTGGCCATAGGACTGACATACCAGGGGTGTGAGGGCCTTGGTCCCATTGTGGTATGAGACAGGGGGGCTACCTGAGGCCAGTGAGAGGGTGTGGGGGCTGTAACCTGTGATAAGAGCATTACCCTGGGAGTATAGGAGGTTGCAGCTCTCCCTCCTCAGCACTTAGGTGTTTGCTTTGTGCTGCGAGCGGGTGGGAGGATGTGGGGTGCACAGATGTGCTGTCAGCAGGGATGCACAGGGCTGGGCTGCCTGCCCTGGGTGTGGGGGAGCAGCAGCATCCTGACACTGAGAGCACTGCAGTTTGGGTGTGCTGTACATGGGGTCAGTGCCATCCCATGTGACCAGTGATGCACTGATGGGATCACCATGGTGTTCCATGTGCTGGCATGGTGGGATGCCAGGAGAGACATCCATCCAGGCATAGACTTCAACTGGGTGTCTTGCAGCTCTCTTTGAACCAGATGCCTGAATTCAGCCTTCATTGCCTTCCAGGAGCTCATGTTTGGCTTCTGGCACCATCATCCTTGTGCTGTTAAGCTTTAGAGCTTATCTTGGTATTTATGGCCCTCATCACCATTGTGCCTCTGCTTCTTGCTAGGGGCTTTTGGTTTCTCAAGCTCCCCAGTCAGCTAGGGAGCAGCTGTACCTGAATGCAGTCGTGTTGGTAGGAGGCAGCACTGTTTGAATTATTTTCCAGAGTTAGTCATTGAAGTTTGATATTGCAGTCCTGGGTCCAAGAGGGATGAGTGAGGAGCACTGGTGCCATAAGCATGGGAGCCACCAGAGCCACGTGGCCAAGATCTCCTGGCTGACAGTGGCTGCATGGCACCAATGTCTGGTTGTGCCTTAGAGGAACAGCAGATGAAAGATGGTGGCATTTCCATAACTGCTCTTACCTTGTCTTTTGTCACTGCCCTACCTCACTTTCCACTTGAAATGTGTTCAAAACTGCTTCAGACTCAAATACATCACCAGCATCTTGTTGTGAGAACACTTCTGGTTTCTTGGTTGCGTTGGACTGGTCTTCCTGGTGAGAGCTGAGTGTGGGAATTTCACAAGTGCTGTTTGTGGGACTTTCTTGTGGAGTTTCCCATCTCTTTAGGATAAATGCTTCACAGATGTTTCTGGCTTACATTTCTTTTTAAAACTATAGGGTTCTGGAGGACACTTTATTACAGTCTTTGTTCAGAAAAAAACCCAAACTTGTGTTGATCAGTGTAATGAATCCTGGGCCAAAGCCTGCTGGATTGCCCTGCAGGAGTAGGAAAGGCCCTTGGCTTTACTGCTCTTTGTGTGATACTCTGCAGTGAGTCAGTGGGGTAGAATTTGAGAAAAGTTCTTTCTGAGATGTGAATGGGCACGATACATACAGGATAATAGTTTCTGTAGAGCTGACCCATGCAGAGGGTAGTTCCCAGTTAGATCCTGTTGAGGCTGGGAGCTGATGGTGGGAGCAGGCAGCGTGTTGTATAAGGAGGTGCTGATGAAGTGGAGCTGTCTGAAAAGCAGTGTAGTTGACAGACCCCATCCCCCTCCATTCCTCAGGTAACATGAGCTGTTGCCTGTTTGGTTGCATTTGATTTTGATAAACATTGAGGCTTTTTGTTTCCAGCTGAATACATGGAACTGTCTGATAAACCTTGTTATTGAGATGATTTTTGTGGTTTGTGGTAGCAATCTTGAACATCTGACCCAAAATATGGCCAGAGCAGATGTTTGCTGTTTTGTCATGTCAAAAACCTCCCAGCCCCATTAAGGATGGGTATCTCTCACAGTCTTTAAAACTGGACATTTTCTCATGAAACCAGTTTTCCAATGAAAAAATGGTTTCAAGACAGACCAGTTTTGCAAATACATTAAAAAGATGAAATCCCAACATGATGCTTGTTGCTGATTTCGATCACTGTAACATGAGTTCATCCCTCCTTGTCTGATATTTTATCTGTTTGTGGTATTTTAAAAGCTCAGAGTTTATGTAAAATACAGAATTGTATCATAATTTGGTGTGTGAATGTGTTGGTTTTCTTTTTAAGCATGGCCCTTTGAACCAGCTTTATAAACGTAAAGCTTGATTTAGTGGTAAAACTGGATTTGATGGTCTGAAATCAAGCATGGGACTGAATCCTGTGGTGTGAGAAGATACCAGGTTTAGCTTTGGTACCACTGATGTCCTTACTCTGTCAGCCAGTAACCCTTGGAGGAAGCAGCTGAGCAGAGGCATCCTGGAGCCAGTGGTGTGGGAGAGCCCTGCTGGTATTGGACACCCTGCTAATGGGCATCCCTTGATGGGATGGGTGGAGACTGTCCCTCTGGTGCATGCCCGGGCTCAGCCGAGTGACACAAGTGACTGCCCTGGGAGCTGAGCTCCAGCTTCTTCCCAGGTGGAAAAAGACTCCGGCTGTAGCTTATTTTTCTGAGACATGAGGAGAATTGTGGCATTCTGGGCAGCCCTCTGCTCCCAGAGTGGAACCCTTTGGCTTTCCCTCTGCCAAAGAAAACATGGGGTGTGGTGAATGTGATAGCATTTAGGGTTGGGCTGGCTTTTCTCCTCAGCCCAGAAAGCCTTGGCTGGTCCCCCTGTGCACACCTGTGACTGCAGTTCCTCTGCCACACAGTCCAGCTCTTGTGGCCGTGACTGCAGATCTCAGCATTGTTTTGTTCTGAGGCTGTTTGGGCAGAGGGAGGCAGCTGGGGAAGCTGCTGGGCTATAGGAAGGTGAAGGTGGCTTTATGTTTCCTGCTCGGATGTTTACCTGGCTGCGGGTGGGGTGGGGGCTGTGGCAGCACCAGCCCTGCTGTGCCACACCAGGCAGAGCTGCTCCAAGAACTACACAGCTGATAAGGACCTGTGGTCATTAGTGTCACCTGCCAAGAGCTTCTGGCCCTGCAGAAGTGGCTGGGTTGGTGTTCAGAGGGCGGCAGGATGCCTTGTGCCTTTGCTTGGAGGGAGTCCTGTCTGCTCTGTCAGAGCGCACTGGGTGTGAAAAGCAGAGGTTGTGCCCCTACAGACTTTGAAATCAGCATCAATCCTGGCAGTTTCCCGAGCAGCTGCTGGAAAATCCTGTGCTTCAAAGGTACAAATGGCTGCTGAGGAGAGGAAAATACTTTTCTCATCTCCCTGACTGCTAGAGTTTGGATAAAAAGAAATCTTCCTTAATTGTAGCAAGGGCAAAGCAGCAAATTTTCATGGGGTAAAGGCAAAGTGCTTTTGGGCGCAGGGCAGGTTTGATTTTTTCCAGTCCAGTTTCCTGAGTCTGGGGAGGGGCACTTTTACCTTGAAAAAAACTTTTACAGCTTTTGGGATACTAATCAAATGCCTTCTACCAGAACTACATGCAGGAGCAGTACTCACATCTTTCCCAGCAGCCAAGGTTGTCTTTTCCTCAGTTCACTTATTCAGACTAATTTGTCATTTGTTATGCAGCAGCTTGATGTCACCCAAACTTTGCAGTTCTCTTTTCTTGGTACCTCCTGTTTGTGACTGGTATAATCTTTTTTGATGGTATCTGACCCACCTTGTTCTGGGTAGGTTCCCCAAAGAGCCTAAAGAGAGAACTCTACATTTGCAATGAATGTACCAGCCTCAACATTATGTGAGAGCTTTAAGCCCTAGAACTTTCAGTGACAAAAGCAGATGTTGGACATCTTGGGAGGAAGAGAGGTTTTTTTGTTCCCAGGTGTCAGGTAATGTATGGCTGCAGGCTCCTTGGTACCTTTCACCCTCAAAAAATCACTTTGTCCATCAAGTATATGGTATGTAAAATGAATTGGATTTGAAGAGTGCAACATCAAAATAACAGGAGATTTAAGTTTTTTTTTCAGTATAAATGGGGAAATTATAGGAGCCCTGAACTGCATAAATAATTGATATTGTTCTGGACTACAGTATCTTAGATGGATGCTGGTTACTGGATGTGTTGATTTATTTAAAGGTTGAAACAAACCATCAGGAAAGTCTCAACTGTTTTTGAGGCCTTGTCAAAATTATCTTGTTTGCTTATTTTAATGTGGGACATGTTGCAAAAGAAGCTGTGAGGCTGACTAACTCCTTGACCACCATTTGAGCACCTGTCTGAGCAAATCCTCTCCCCCGTGTCTTTTTATATTATCTGACTGAGGTCAGCCCTCTGTGCAGTGTCTGATGCCTTCCCCTTTCTCTGTTAACAAAGCTCCTCTGGCTGTCAGGGTAAGGCATGAAGGCAGGCAGGAGGGTGAGTGCTGGGCTGCCAGAGGAGCTTGTGCTGTGGAAGCCCAGACCCTTCTGGGGTGGGCTGATGCTCAGGGGTTTCACTGGCCCAAGGCACAACCCCCTTCTCCTTCTTGTCTCCTGGTGATCTGAGGTGTGATCTGGGCCAGCACAGAGCAGCCAGTGAGGTTTGGCTGCAGCCTTGCCAGACTGTAATGGTGCAGAGAACGGGAGCAGCATTGAAGGGAACCCTCCTGGAGCCAGTCGTAAGGCATATCCTTCCCACTCCCTTAAACAGGAGGGGTGGGGAATGTGCTTGTCTGAATTTTCTCATAGCCTCTGATCTCTGCTGACCCAGCTGCATGCTTTTGCTGGGAGAAACTTTGGCTGCTTAGCATAATACCAGCAGTGAGGACATTACTCATGGTAAAAGAGCAGTGTGTGTGGGTGGGAAGGATTAAACTGAATGTCAGAGATGTCTGGTTGTCACTGGTGGCCTTGGAAGTATGTTGCTTCATGTCTGTCCTTTCCAGCAACGACCCAGCTGGGTTTTCCTCTCAAACACACATAGGTGCAGTTGCTCCAGATCTTTTTCCTGGCTGGTGTTAATTTTCTTGTTTCTTATCTCTTCATCACTTCTTGCAGTGTGTTTAGGTGTGGAGTGATGAGTGATGCCGGAGGCTGCAGGGTCTGTGAGAAACTGTGAAGAGCTGACAGAGTGAGCCTGTAGGGTGCCAGAATGGATGAAGGGAGAAAGCAAGAAAAAATTGAATGAATTTTAGACCCACCCATCTATGTTGACTTACATGGAGCTGAGTTATGCTGCTTTTCATAAAAATGCTTCCCACCCTTCCTCCCTCTCATTTTCTGTGGGCAGCAGCTTCCCTCAGTATACTCACTGCTGGCTCTTGGATCCTTGCCTGCAGGAGGAAAAAAGGCACCATATACCACTGTCCAGGGACTGCAAAGCTTGTTAGGTAGCATGTATGGAGGGAACTACATCAAATATAAAATGTGGTTGTGTTTGGCAAGCTCTGGAACAGACAGAAGTTTTATGAAGAGGTCCTGGGAGCTGAATAAGCAGCCAAATGTTTCTCCCGCTACTAAATCAAAGTGTTTCTTCCCCAACATTTTCTATTGTAAATGCACTTACCCAAAGACTTTCTGAAGACTTGATATTTAATAGCCACCAGTGCAAGCAGATAATAGCAAGCAAACTGCCTTGGGAGATGGTAATCTAAGCTTTGGAAAGTCCAGGTGGTGTTGGCAAGGTGGAGCCCAAAGTGTGCGTGCAAGGGGACACACATGCACAAAGCTTCACTTTGTAGTATAAGAAGGTAATGTAGTTTTTTTCTTCTATCCAAACTAATCCTGCATCTATGGGACCTCTTTTGAAAAAAAGGAGTCCAAGCCTATAATTGGTCTAAACTGTTATCTACTACATTGTGTTTTGCATGAATAAAGAGTGCACAATCCAACCCACAGATTGTGGGGATTATTTGTTTCTTACGTATGCTGGTGCATGTGTCTGAGCTGGTATCAAGGACATCGTTTGACGTGTCTGGTTGTAAGCATCTAGATTATTTCTATAGTAGCCCATATTTCTTACACGGAACACCACCCAAACAGAGCATCACCATAAGCACACTCTGGGACCTAGTTTGGACACAGTATGAATCAGTGGTGCTCTGCCTGTCTCAGCATTGTCTGTTCAGCAGCAAAGTGACCTAATGGCAGTGTTACCCGATTGCTTGGGCACAATCACCTTGAGGCTGGGCGTGGCTCCTTTCCAAAGGAAGCCTTTGGGCATGATGTTATAAGGTGTGCAGAGCTTAATCACCCGGCCATGGTGTCTCTGGAACTGGGAGGTTCCCGGTGCCTGGTGAGTCTGCCCATGTTCCCGTCTGCTCAACCCCAGTGGAGGAAGCCCAAACCAAGTCAGGGAGCTCTTTTGAAGGACACAAGACACTAAGCCTTTGCACAGACTGTGACTTGTGCAAGGCTGTGTTTGCTGGTTTTGTTCCTTGCAGTGTCGTTCAGCCCTTCTCGCCTACCCATGCAGAAGTGCACCTCAGTCTGCTCAATACTGTGTCACCCACCTGTACAAGGTGTGCAAAGCACTGCCTGATATTCCCTTGGCTTCTGCTGGTCTCTGCTCCATGCTCAGTCAAGAGGGAAAGGTAAGAGAGGCTGGGGCAAAGCTTTAGATCTTCTGAGAGCAGGAGCAAAGCAGCTTCATGTGCAAAATTTACTGGATCCCTACCCGCCTGAAGCTTCTGTTCATTTTTGGAGTCCTTTTGTGTAAGCTGGCTGATAGCCGCCAGTGCTCTGAGCACCTCTACCTGCTTTCCCCCCAGCCACACGCCTGCCCTGCTGCTTCCCATGGACCAGGCAGGGATGTGACAAAAATAAAAGCAGGAAAACGTCACAGTGGCAGGCAGCTCTGTGCTCCTCACTTAATAACAGAAACGCCTTTTGCTTGACAGCAGTGAGATAAGCCCAGACCTTACTGTGAGGGGGGAAGGGAACATTATTAGTAGCTATAAATCATCCTAAAAGATGGGGGATGGATTCCCTTCATACGCTGCCCTTGTGCAGACATGTTTGCTGTGAACAGTCCTGGTAGACAGTATGAGCTAGATGATGTAGGCAGCAGTTTGTGGAAGGTTGCATTTCAGGGCAAGTTATTTCCCGACCTGAAGAAGCTGGATTTTAAAACATGTTTACTTTTGGCAGATACACTTCTCTTTTTATTTTTGTGCAGCCTTGTAACTTGTCCTTGGGGGAGAGGATTACGTGTGTCCACCTGAGTGAATGGAATAGCCCTTGTGTTACCAGTGGCTCTTACCTGATGGAGAAGAGCGCTCGCATTTCAAATTCCTCTGAAGTGGACACAGAAGGGAACTGACACCACAAGTACTGGCAATGCACTGAGATGTCACTGTGAATGCCAGCTGTTCTTCCTGGTGGCTCTTGGGGGTTCTTCAGTGTTTCAGTGTCCCTGGATGCTGTGGCTTAGCTGTTCCTGGTGATACACAATTGTTTCTAACCAGCCTAACATGTATTGTATAATTATCAGTCTTGAAATGCAAACTGTATGGCTCAGTCTCCAGCAGTGTTGCAGTGCTGGCATTAATCCACTGTTGTTCTTGACCCTTTGGCAGCTTGTGTGATTGAAAATGAATCATGGTAACACTGTACTGAGCTTGGTGTTCCTTACAGGGGTGAGTTATGTGCCTCTCTCCCTCTTTTGGTAGCAGAGGAAATAAAGGCCCCAAGAAATCAAGTGACTCAGTTAAGGTCCAGAGACCAGGAGAGGACCTACACTGTGTTTCCTGCAGGCTTCTTATGTGTTAATGATATCCTTAGGGATGTGTCCTATGGTTTTTATAATCACAGTTCCCAAATTTGGGGGGCCTATAGACAGCAATCAGTGCTCAGGATTTCTTCAGAGCTGCAAACTGTCCCTGTGTGCAGGTTTTGGCTGGGGTAGAATTGTTCACAGTGGCTGGTAAGGGGCTGTGGTTTGGATTTGTGCTGAGCACAGGGTTGACAATGCAGAGATGTTTTTGTTATTGCTGAGCAGGGCTTACACAGAGCCAGGGCTTTTCTGCTTTTTGCACTGCTATGCTGGTGAGGAGTCTGGGCATGCGTGGGAGGCTGGAAGGAGACACAGCTGGGACAGCTGACTCCAAGTGACCAAAGGGATATTCCAGACCACATGACTTCATGCCCAGTATATAAAGAGGGAGAGGAAGGGGAGATGTTTGGAGTGATGTTGTTTGTCTTCCCAAATAATCATTACACATGATGGAGCCCTGTTCTTCTGGAGATGGCTGAACACCTGCTTGCTCATGGGAAGCAGAGAATTAATTCCTTGTTTTGCTTTGCTTGTGTGTGTGGCTTTTGCTTTCCCTATTAAACTGTATCTCAACCCAGAACTTCTATTCTCCCAATTCTCTCTCTGGTCCTGCATGTGGGGGAGTGAGTGAGCAGCTGAGTGTGGCTTGGCTGCTAGCTGGGGTTGAACCAAGACACCCTGTCACAAGGTTTACAGGAGGTACTCTCAAAGCATTGAATCCAGTGGGGTGACTGCAGATTGCACTCAATGGCCTCTATAGGTCACCAGTCAGCTGAGGTCCTACAGCTTGGCAGGTGATGAACTTCACATTTAAATCAGATTTTTTCTGTATCCATTTGCTGCTTTGTCTGATATTTTCATCAGCACTTCCTCTGTCAGTTCAGAGTCTGCTTGCAGCATTCACAGTGGTGTGCAGGTAGACATTCACTGTTGGTTTTCCCATCTGAAGCTCTCTGGATTAACATTGAGCACCTTGGTCAGCTTGGACATCTGTGAACCACATCTATGTCCTTCCTTTTTCCATGAAACACTTTCCTAGTAGAGAGGTGAAAAAAGAAAAACATCTTGCGATTTTTCTTCTGGTTGGGGAAAACAGCCCACTAGGGCTGTGAGGAGATGTGCAGAACAGCTTCAGATTTGACCCAGGGAAAACAGTGATTGCTGCTAATGTGTGACACCTCTAGAAGGGGAGTGTTTCCCTGGGGGCAATGATTTGCCAACCAAACCCTAGTTAGGAGGGATCTCTGAATCTTGTGAATGGTATTTATGTCTGAAAGCTCTGCTGGGTTTGCTCAGCTGCTTTCCAGCCTGCTGAAACCTAGCATGAATGTATAGAATGAATACCAGTTGCAATGGACTCATAAATGAGGTATGTCTCAGCTGCAAGGCATGTTTTAATCTGTACTCACGTCTGGGAGCAGTCCACCCTTCTCATTTCCTCTGCCTATTAAATAATGCATGAAAGCCCATAGAAATCATTACACTCCTTTTACAAACTCATTAAAACTGTACAAAATCTTATGTAGTGTTTGCAAAGCCACAAACATGATGTTATGCACCCTCTGTCCAGGCAATAATTTTGGCCCAAAGAGGTCTCAGTTGTTAAGAGGACACCTCTTTAAAAGAAGTAGGGTAAAATGAAGAAGCCATTTAGTTGATCTGCTTGAAAATGCCAAGTTTTAGCTGGGACCTTTTTCATGAGTGTCATTAGTGATGGCATTGCTGCATAGCGTCTTCTCTCTGGGACCACATGGAGGAGAAAGGGAGATGCAGTATGACAGAAGGTACCAAGGTGAGCTGTGGTCAGGCAGGGGGGTTGGTGCTTCTACTTTTTCCGACACTGTTGACAGCTTGTGGTTTAAAGATGAAGTTTCTAGCCTTTCTCCCTTCCAATTTGTGTAGATCACTCACTGATTTGGGATTGATCTTGCTGAAGACAGTAAATGTGTGTTGCTCCTATTCCTGGGAAAAACTGTATTATTACAACTAAAGAAGCAATCCAAAATCTTGAGCCCAAACCTTTCTTTCAAGGAAGAAAGCAAATGAGATTGTAATGCAGGCAAAGCTGTTTGTGATTGGCGTTGGTATTGCAATGACTCTGATACTGTTTTCTATCACCTCTGTTCTTAGAGACTTGAACTTCTGTCTGTCCTCAGCACCTTCTGTTTCAGAGAGCACTTCTCTGTCCAAGAAAGAAAAGAATTGCTTTCTCTATGATCTTGCTCTCTAGCATGAGAATTGTCTTGAGTGAAAATATTACTTTTGTGATTTACCTGTTGTCCTCTCTCCAGAATTTTGTCTGTGGGTGCCAAAACAAAATCTCCTATGTAGAAGACCTAGATAGATTTCTGCTGAGAATTTACTTTCATTCATTTTAACTTCTTTGCTTCCAGGTACCAGTGAGAAAAAACACTGAGCTTTTCCAGCTCTTTTTTAAATGTTGCCATGGAAATGTCCTCCCTGGAAAGTCCATTCACTCTTTTTGTTTTCTCTTAGGTGACTCCGGGCAGCAAAGCTGCAATAGCCAACTTGTGTATAGGAGACCAGATCATAGCCATTGATGGAGTGAACACAGATAACATGACACACCTTGAGGCACAAAACAAAATCAAGGGTTGCACAGATGAACTGACTCTGACAGTCAGCAGGTATGTACCTGAGCAGGACTGGGGCTGGAGGGAGGGAGGGTTGCAGGGTGGGCAGTAGCTGTGTTTTCCTTTGACAGTAGACCTCTCTGGCTGGTTTAATTTGACCTCTTAGTACATTATTTGGCAATTGCTGGCTAGCAAGAGAGAACTGCATTTCATCCTTTAATCCTAATGCTGCTTGCATTTGCTGTACTGTGACCTTATAAAAACAACTTTCCAAGTGAGGAATTGGCTGATAATTTATGGCAGGGTCTATCACCTTACTCTGTGGCAGCTGACAGCAAGAAACCAAAGATAGTCTCATGAAAACTTCACTTACAGCAGAGGAGGTGCAACCAGAGATGACCTTTCTTTCTGTTGCATTCATTTAGCAGTTAAAATAGAGCTTATGTGTTGTTCCAAGTGATTAATTGCCTGGTTTCTGCCAAGCACAGACTCACAAATGTTGTGCATTTTGAAGCCTCTTGATCAAACAGTGCTGTCAGTCTTAAACAGTGACGACCCAGGGTGCAGTGAAGTTCCTCTTAGGCATCAATCTCTCCAAGTCCTGAAAGATTAAAGGCAGGTGACAGCAGAGCCACAATTTCTGTTGCTAGTGTAGAGCACAGGCTGCTTTCAGCCTTCCCACCATCCTGAACTGTGAAGCCATGGACAACTTCATTCCTTTCCCCAGCCATGCTTTGTTCTTAGGCCATTTTTGTACGGAGAGAAAATGGAGATGGGAAGGCAGGGCTCTGCTTTGCATTGACCTGTTGCTACGTAAAAGAACTGGAGCCTTTTTTATTTTTGAGGGTGCTGGGGATTTATCCTTCCATTTGCTGTGAATTGCAGCTGCGGGTCCTGGTGCTTTTCAAAGTCAGATGGTAGATGCAGTGTGGCATTTCTAGTTGTGCTGGAGCAAGTTTTTCCTGTGCCTGCCTTCCCTCAGAGTGATCATCCATCAGTTTCAGGGCAGATGCAGGGGAAGTGCTTTCAAAAGGAGTGCAAAAGCATGCCTTAAATGACACAGTGGTTCAGTTGTTCAGGGCTTTTCTGTGATAAACAGAAATCTTTACCATGGCTCAGACAATGCCAGGAGTTCAGCAGGCATTTCCCAGTTCAGGAAGAAGCGATGGGTCTTGGCCAAAAAAAATGCCTGACAGTTCATTAAGGGAATTCACAGATGGAAGAACGGAGCACAGTGCAGGCAGTGTGAATGGGTAGTGAACATTGCAGCAGCCTGTTAACCCCAGAGTTTCTCAATCTGGCCTTGAACTTAGCAGCATGTAATCTTCCTGCAAAGGAGTGTTCCTTTTCCTCTTCTAAATCCAGCTGCTTGACTTGGCAAACCAGTGCCATGGGTTCTGGCTGGGAAAGAGGAAGGGAGGCAAGGGCTCTTTCAGCCTGCAGGCAAGTTCACTCTTACAGATCATTGAGTCTGTAAAATGTGTTTGCTAATGTTAATTACAAAGTCGTTAAGTTTATAGCTACCGTATGCACATTTCATTGGCCTTGGGCATGGAAGCTACCCCAGGAGAGATTTCTTGCTGGATCTACAGCTGTGTAAAATAGTGTAGGGATTTGCAGTTTACACAACTCTTTCAAGACCCCCTTTCAATGAGGTGGCATGAATGTGTGTTGGATACTTCTGCTGCTGTAGTGATCACTGAGTTTTGCTGACAGAAGGCCAAGAAGGGTGTCAAAACTGCAAAGATGTGAAAGCAGAGATCTGACTTCTTACCACTTTAGAGTTTGATATTACTGCCCATTGGTCTATGGAAAATCTGTGTGCATCATGTTTTTCCTGCTTGTACTCTGTTGAGAATATTTTATCCCTAATGCCCAGTGTCTCCTTCTAGGCCTCCATAACTGTGTTGGTGTAAATGCAGCTTCACTCAGTGGTCAGAAGTGCTATGTAGTCTTTATTGCTGAGCCAGGAGCACTTCTTTACTTTGCAGTCTAAGGCCTTAAAATGAAAGGTCTTGAGAGGATGCCTAGAGAGGTGACAGAGAAAGCATTTTAAAAGACCTGGAGCCGTGCTTCATCTTCCTGCTCAGCTTAAGGTAGAGGAAGTGGGTGAGGAAAGCAGACTGTGGAGTGGTGATGAGCCCACCTCTGTGAAGAAGAGAAGGGCGTTGCCATGGAGGTGGAGAGGTTGGAAGGCTCTTGGGGAAAATGATTGCCACCTGGCCAAGTGGTATGGCTTGGGCTTCCTGTGCTCTGGTGGGCACAGCTCTGTCACTAAGGCTTGACCATGCAGTTGGTGAGGAAGGTTCACGATACAATCAAGTCAGAGCTGGAAGTTTTTCTCTGTCAAAGTAGCTCTGTAAGTAGTTGGCTGAGTATGAAAGGAGTGTATTTCATTTACACTGCAACACCACCAGCCCTTGGGTCTGGTCTCCACTCTGTGCAGTTTCAGTTTGTAGCTGAATCAGTTGTCCCAAGGAGCTGTGCTGGCACAGATCATTGCTCTGACACAGCAGCACCTCTGTGGGTTGGAACATCACGCAGCTGGTGTGAGGATGTGCCCAGCCTGTGCTAGGTTTTCTGGAGTGAGAAGTCTTCCAGTCCTCCTTTTCTGCTCACCATTGGAGAGATATCTTGTGAAAGCATAAATCCTTAGTGATTTTTAAATTGTTAGCTGATTAATTTTTAATGAATATTTATTTAAATGGTTACCCATGCTAAGTATTCTCTGACTTGCATTCAGAGTGGCAACAAGATTGTTCCATGTGGATTTCAGACACAGGTCTGAGCTCACACCAGATGTTTCAGTTTCACCAAGGGATCAGCACCATTATGACAGTGGTGACTTCCTTTGTGACTGTGCTTTAAATGTGATGAGTGTATGTGGTTTGAAGACCCTAGTGGGTGAATTACTGCCAGACAAATCTTTAAAGGATAGTATATACAAGGGAGGTATATACTGCAGAAAGCAGTATACAAGTATATATATATATATAAGGCAGTTTATAATATACATAAGTATATATATACTTATATATATTATATATATATCATATATAAGTGTATATATATATATAAGGCAGTATATTCT
>VYXF01009980.1:34069-54624 GCA_013397295.1 Polioptila caerulea | reverse complement strand
TATATATATAATATATATAAGTGTATATATATATATAAGGCAGTATATTCTGCCTTAAAGGCAGAAAGCCTTTTAGCTGCAGGTAGCTGGAAGCTAGGAGAGTGTTTCATGGAAATATTATACTTGTCTTTTTTATGTGCTCTTCTGTGAACCAAAACAATCTTTATACATGTGTGTCCTTCAAATAGGCAACTCTCTTTTCTTTTAATGGTAGCCAAGCAGTTAAGATGTCTTCGTGTTTGGCTTGCTAATGATTATTTAAGAGAAGTGTAAATATAGAGAATTGAAAGGACTTAAACACTTCTGGTAAAGGAAATGCTGTTTGCACTGTATGCTTGATTGTGTATATCAACAGCATTCCAATGTTTCCTGTTTCGCTATTTTTCTTAGTGGTGGTAACAGTCCAAAAATATTTCAGATCAGATTGTAGGCAGGAAATCTTGTCTAACACAAGTCACCATTAAAAACATATCAACTTTCTAGCTGAAGAAAACATGCCTGGTCTGCTTTTTCGTCCAAAGGGGCAGATCTCTTAAGTTCCTAGGATTTAAAACCCAGCCACAGATTGCTTTCTCTGAATACTCTTTTCTAAGTGGAACTGCCAGGTGCTTTTGTGTTGGACTTGTTAACAGAGTTGGAAAGGTCTGTCTTGTGCCTCCAAAGTGGGTGTTCAGCAATGTTGCCATAGATAACGAGTTCGCCCTGAACTCAGTGTCTAGCAGCTCCCACTCTTGTCTGAGCCTCTGCTCATTCATTTTGCTTTTTGTTTCAAGAGGAACGTAGTTACCAAGAAACCAAACTAAAGGTTCCATTATAGTCTTCAGCACTGTAAAATCAAGCTCAAGACAGTGCTTCAGTCAACTCAAGCCTACCTGGTTGCTGAACTGAGAAATTCACAGGGAGATTTTTGAGTGTCTCCATAGGAAAAATGAAGTTTTGAATCTCTGAGAATATCTATACTTCTTTTTCCTGATGGGTTTGTTTTTGGGTTTTTTTTTCAAGTTAGGGTGTGAACATCACTGCTCTGACATGCTAGTGTTGAGCAAAGCCTCACCTGGGGCTGCTCTCCATTAATGGGGGTAAGCAGCAAGATGTGTCTGACAAATTTGAGACAACTATCAACTTTCTTTGGAAATGTAGTGTATTTTGAGTAAGATGCTACCCCTGACAAAGAACATTGAAAGAAAAGAAGGTGGAGGAGGAACAAATACTCCTACCACAAAATTCACATGATAGTCAAATGATCCAGGTATCACCCATGTTGGTGGAAGTGCTCATGATGAATTTGACACACAGCTCTGTTGTAGCTGCAGATGTACAAAAGCAGACAAATGTTCATTGCAGCACATGAGAAAATTATTTCTGAAACAAATGGCTCTGTGCCTGTGGCTATAGTCACCAGATGGGTGGTGGAACTGTGCAGCCATGAGCAATTCAAAGGTAAAGTGTATATTTATATAGGGTTTGTTTTTTTCAACTAGGAAAGTGTTCCTGCAGTGAGTCTGTCCTTCCCTTTATATCTGGAAGCAGTTTGGGGGGTGGTAGACAGGAATATTTGTGAAAAAGGGTTTCAAATATGTAATGTCTTGTTCTGCTCATTTTCTTCAAATTTCAAGCTGCTTTTCTGCCACTCTGCTACCAGCTTATAATACATTAATGCACCTCTTTTGTTTGCAAAATAGTCTTTTAGTTTGTTGAAAGTGCTGTCAAGGAGTGAAGCTATGTATTTGTTCTTTGAAAAGTGCTAGGATCAGGGAAGTCAGATCTGCTACCAGGAGCTGTTAAATGGATTGTTAGAAAGGATCATGTGTAGATGCTCATGAAGAAGAAGAGAGCACATGTGTCATGCACTCTACATTTTATGTGGTAGGTTTGGTTGCACTCTTGCTTGCTGCATGTTCCCAGGTCTCAGCTGTGGGGAATAGTTGCACAAAGCCACAATAGGCTTGGGTTTCTGTTCTAGGAAGTTGGTGGAATCCGTTGACTCATTTAGGTTTGCTTTTTTGCTTCCCTGCCAAGGCGAGTTTTCCAGTTCTGTCATCTTACTAATAATTCCTTTGGCCCTGGGAAAATCCAGCTGCTCAGTGTGCAGCTATATAAGGCCATGCAGGTTGCCTGGCCACCCGTGGCTGCTCCCAACCTCTCCATGGCTGATGTGGTGCTTCCAGCCCTTGTGGGTGCATGCCAGCAACTTTTACTAACAACAGACACATTCAAAGTAATTTGGCAAATCAAGATTGCCATTTGTTGTGATTTTACAGCCTCTTTGACAAGGCAATAACAGTTAACTCTGCAGCTGGCTAGGGCAAGAACAGTGTGAGTCTGAGCAGTCAGGTGTGTCTTAGCCTTTGTAGCGGTCATGAACCTGCTCCACATACACAGAAGAAGCAACAGAGGTTTAACTGGAGTTGCCTTTTTGATTTTAATGGTTGTATAAAGAGACACCTGAAATACAAGAGGGCCATGCATGGAGAAATGCATTTGGGGCCTCTTGTCTCTAGGAAGTTGTGACTGTCATTGCTGTTGGAATTGACAGGAGGCTGTATGCAGCCTGAATACAGTTTTGCTTGCCAAACTGAGTATGGCAATTAATTGGTAGTTGTTAAAAGTGACTACTCATGTTTAAAGCCTAGGGCCTGTATTTGACAGCAGTTGTAGCTAAAAGGCTGATTAAAAGATACCTTCCTGGTAACCCGAGAGCTCTCATAGTTTCTAAATATTATTAAAATGCCTGTCAAAAACTCCGGTGAAAGGGTTGTGAAAGATAAATTCTTTAGGTCTTTTCTCTTTTTTCAGCTAAAAAATGTTGTACTACACAAGAAACGTTTCAATCTTTTGGGGTTTATTTGCTACTTGGTATCTTAGTTGTGTCCATCCTAGTGTTTGAAAAGAGATGTGAATGAATGTACATGTGCCTTTCTTCTTTATGAAAATTGCACAGTTCCTGGCACAAAGAATTAGACCCTCATTTTCCAGCTCTGAATTTTCCCTTGAAGCTATGGCCCAACTTTGCATGCAAAGCACTGATAGCAAAATCCGGGCTCTTGTAATGCTTTTATTACATCATGTTCAAGCCAAGCTGCTAGAAAAGTGTTTCATAAATACCTCTCCATATTCCTGCCTTGACTTGCATGTGGTTTCCTTCCTTCTTTGCCTACCAGTACCTCTGCACCCAAACTAGCATCAGAGAAATTTCTTTCTAATCTTGGGTTTTGGGTTCCGCCTGGATGAAACAGGAGATGCATAGCTCATTCCCTGGCCCTTAGGGTTTGTCTATCCTGTAGTAAGGAAACAACATGAAATGTAAACTGCAAAAATGACAAAGTTTGTGTCTGCATGTGCCTGCAGTTAATTTGCCTGACCCTCATTCTCAGGCTTGTGTCATTTTTTGTCTCCTGCGCTGTTTGAGTTGCTCACTGATGTAGTCTCATTTGAAAGAATGTGCATTAGAAACCATATTATAAAATAAATATTCATCAGTTTATCAGGAGTTTCTGAGATCAGATAAGGGTGCCAAAGCCTCTTTGGCATCAGACAGGGTGAGATTCCCCAGCAGGCTGTTGGACATCCAGCTCCTCCACCAGTGGAGAGGCAGGTCTGGCAGCCCTGCTTGCATGGCCATGCTCAGTGGCAGGGGTACAGCCTTGCTGAGGGGAGCATGGGGGTGTTTCTTTGGCTGGGGGCCTTCTCCCTCAGATTTGGGGAACAAATCCTCTGGAAAGCCATGACCAGCAGCACCCTAGTGTGAACTGAAGGTACTGTTTCTAAAGTTGGGTTTAGCTGTCTGACGCCTGTTCCCTCCTTCATGTAACTAAGGTATGAGAACATGGGTAAGACACAAACATGGTGAGTCTGATCTGCCCTGCTCTCTGTGCCTGGTGCCCACACTTGCCCATATCCATACACTGGCCTGCTCTAGGCTTAAATTTTTCAGTGTGAATAAAGCCTTCTTGTGCTTCTGAAAGCTTGTAATAAACTGCTGTAAAGGAAAATCCTACCTGAAAAGTTCTTGGATCACTGCTGCAAGAACTGGCACAGTGATGCCTCATGCTAAAAATCAGCTGGAGTGTTTAATGCTCTCTGAGCTGCTCTTTCATCTCCAGCCAATGTCCCTTTGCTTATAGCCTGGCTGGCTGGGTGTCTCATTTCCATATATCTGCTGTGTCTCCTGTTTTTCCAGAGGAGATGAAACTTGGTCATACATGATCTCCAAACACTTTCAAGGAATAAGGCTTTGTGTTGGTCAGCAGGCTGCTCCCCTATGTGCAAACAGTCTTCAGGTGTGGAAAATAGAGCCATCCTGGAAATGGGTGTGACTTTGTGAGGCTTGATAGCCATAATCTGGGTGAAATTGCTGGTTCCTCAGGCACCTTGAAGCACTGGTTGCCAGAAGCAAGGAGGGAATGGTTGTTGTGTATTCACGTGAGGCATGCTAGACATCCAGTAACAGCAGCTGTTTGACAGGATGATGATCAGATTGGTGTGGATCTGATACCATGCAGCTGTTAGAGTCTTACTTGTCTACATGTGCCCCAGCTTGCCAGACAGCAGCACTGGAGTGGCGTGGGCTGTCAGGTATCAGCTGGGCTTGCAGGGTGCAATAACCGAGAGTCAAAGGTTTGCTGTACCTGAACACCCATAGAGGATGTCAGGTGTGACCTGTGTGTTTGTGCTTTTCCTGTGAAAGGAGGTACAGCACAGCAGACTTCATCCAGTTTTCTTCTGTGCAAAGTCCACAGTGCAATAAAGGGAATCGCAGGTCAGTAAAGCTCTTCCTCTTTCCTGACTGAGAATGCTGCCTCCCATCTCCCACTGCCCTCTGGATGCAAATATTAAAATACTCTTTTCTGCAGCAGGTATCTGTGATGTAGATGTGCATCTCAGCTAAGTTTGGGCTGTTTAAAACATGTTGTGACTTTGGAGGGCTTTTAGAGGAGTGGTGCACACCAGACTGAATATATTGTAAGTTGCTTTATACCCTGTTTCTCCATCCTTGTCAGTTTTAGAAACCTTTTCTTTTTCTAGTCTATGCCCCCTTCTTTGACTGGAAAATCTCTTTCCAGTTATCCAGTTAATTCTCCGTGGAAGCATTCCTGTTTTGCTAAGTACTTAAATTATGGCTAGTCCTTGACCCACAAATACCTAGGAAGTACATCTATTTGCAGTTCCAGATTCCAGAAAGGGTTCCTGTCAACAGGACAGGACATGGTTTTCAGACCTCATCCTAAGAGTTTATCAGCCATCTGGTTGCTGCATGATGCAATGTTTAGCATTGAACAGCAGTTTTCATTCAACAATATGCAGTCACTCATTCCCTACTATTAAAAGTTTGGGAAAAGTGGCACTGTTTAATCTGTCTAAGATACTAACTACTGTCTTTACTTCTGAGAAATGTGGGTACCATATGTTTCCTACAACATATTTCAAGCAAATCCAAGCACTCCCCTTCTTCCTCATCACTTGTTTGTCATTCTTTGGGACATAGCAAAATTCCACAATGATGATGGTAAAAGCAGTTGGTTTTAGTTGTAGATCTTGACTTGTGTTTCAGACTAGCGTGAGTAATTGGGTCAGACCACAGACCAGTAAAGGTTACATAGACTTTCTCTGTCACATTAACTTGTCTCAGTTCTTAGTCCCATTGCAGGGACTAAGATCATCATTCCAAAAAGCTTCTGTTTGTTCAACATGGATACCAGTATAAATAAGAAGAAAATTTGGGAGACCCAAATGAAAAAATACTTCTAGCTTATCTTCAAGGCATTTCAACCTCAAGAACAAAATGTTCTCAGTATAGTCAATACAGACAAGAATCATTCCTTTTCCTGGATACCCATAAAAGCTGAAACACATGGCAATCTGAATTGTCCCACTTAATTAAGGGATCTGCATCTAAGGGATGTCTCCAGTTTCTGCTTTTGGGTAACCCCCAGCTTGACAGCCTGGGTGGGAGCCCATTCCTGATGTGTTGCCTGTGAGTCACAAGGGATAAGCTCAGTCACTGCTGAGATCTTGTCTTGCTCCAAGGACCTCACATATCTAAGCCACCTACATTGTGTACCTAAAATGCAGCTGTGTAGATTCCTCCTGATGTGGATTGTGCTATATGTGAGAGACTGCAGAAACTGATGAACTTTGAGTCTTTTAATTAAAATAATGGTGCTCACTGATAATAACAGATTAATGATTCAAAATTTGTGTGTTGCAGAACGGAGTCAAAAGTCTGGTCCCCACTTGTAAGCGAGGAGGGAAAGACACATCCTTATAAGATGAATCTGGCCTCTGAGCCACAGGTAAGTCCTGGAATAACTGTCTGCTCTTGTTCTCTCTTACTCCTGTGAGAGAAGTTCCTGCTTATCCTCCGAGGAGCTGAGCATGTGCCACTCTGTTAATCACGTTGGGGGTAGCATCATGCCCCATAGTCCCAAGAGATCATGTGGCCCTTGAAGGCCTTGAGAGACAGACTCCCTCCCTCATGGTGAGGAGCCTGCTGCTGTGGAGAGCCAGTAATTGGGTACCACGCCAAAGGTAACCTGCTTGGGTCAGAGGTGTCCCCTGCCATCTGCATGCTCACACCTACCACAGGGCACAGAAGGCACTGTAGAGGTGTGGCTCAGTAAATTGCTATTGGGCTAAGCCAGTTGGTTTTCATTGGTAGAAAAGACTTGAGGGTGAGGAATATTATTCACTCAGTGTTTTCTGTTGGTTTGGTTTGGATTTTTGTCTCTTACTCAATAAGCTCTTAGCAGTCTAGCTGTGAAGAAAGTGGAAGAGAAATACACCAGTGTCTTACATTTTTATCTGTGTGGCAGATCATGCAGCCTCTGTCTAGGAAGTTGGTTTTGTAACCTGTTGACAGCCTTGCTTCATTGGTCTGCTGCCTCTGTCAAGTAAATGTAGTAATAACAGCGATCTGTGCAAGATCATCACCTGAGCTAGATTTAGAAGATTACACTGCAAAACATCTGTAAAACTACACTAAAATCAGTGGCATTCCTCTGGATTTTCACTGGGGCAGTGACATGGCCCCAATGGATTCTGGCCCAAGTACACATCCCATGTGAGTCTTTCTAGCAAAATAAGTAGATTATAAAACTAGTTTGATTCTGCAATTAATTAAGCACTAACATGGCTATTTCAGTTGGAAAGGACTTGAGACTAAAGCAGCACATGTGCAGCAACACCCTCCCCAGACCTTGGCCTGGGATCTGTCCATGTTCTCTTTCACATCAAGCTCCTCTGTGTTGCTTGGCCCAAGAATTCAGTGCAGCATTCTCCAGGTACTTCATAACTCTGCCAAGGCACAGTGTGAGACTGAGCCATTTGGGCTTAGTTTGAGCTGGAGCCATGTGGTGACACCTGTCTGTGGCACTGTTGAGCTGAGGTCTGGTCTGTGTCTTCTGCTGGCCAGGTTTGGAAAGGCTCTGCTCCAACCTTGAGACTTGGGGGCTATCTCTTGCCAAAGGAGTGGGGCAGAGTCTGCACTGAGGCTTTGCTGCAAGGATGCAGAGAGCTGTCATTTAATTCAGGAGGAGACTCAATCCCAGAGATCAATTTCCCAATGCAGCCATTAGCAAGAATTTAGCTAAATGCCATAAAATTAAACATATGTCACAACATATGCCCTGAGCAGGATTTTAAAGTAGCTCACTAATTTTAGTTAACTGCAGCAAGAAACCTGCTGCTGCAACCCCCCTGTCACTCACTGCTCACCACATTTTTCCCCTCAGTCCAGCCTGGATAGATGGTCAGGATTTAGCAGTAATGCTGGTGGTGGAAAACATCCCCTCCTAAACCCTAACCTCAGTCTTAGTCCTGGTTCTAGCTCTGGCCACTGAATGGATATCCTGATTATGCTAGTTTGTAGGTTTAGTACAACTGAATTTATTGGTAGCAACCCGTAACTGACTTGAGCAGGAGAATTTGATATACAACTGAGTGTGGAGAAATTCGTGTTACAGACCTTATCTCTGAGCAGTGACCATTGGCTTAATCTTGTACTAAGAATCAGTGGTTGCCTGAAAATTAGGCTTTGACCCCTTTGATGGCTGATGCTAGAAGAGTTATTTCTTGGTGTGAAAGGAACATTTAAACTCACAAAAGTCTTGCCTTTTCTTATTCTCTTCCTTGAAATTACAGCAGATTAAATCATTTGCAGTTGTGTATGTGAGTGGGGTTTGCTGCTGTTCAGAGCACTGGGCTTAACTTCAAGTGCTTGCTGCATACTCAAACAGGAATTCAGCAGTGTGAGGGGATGGGCATCATGTCTCCAAACCACAAGCTCCTATTTACTCTTAAGGCATAACAGTGCCTGAACACCCTAATCTGCTGTGCCAAAGGGTTGAGAATACCATCAAGTTGTAAGGTTGTGGGGTTTTTATTTTGTGGATTGTTTGGGGTGTTTTTCCTATTTCCTTCTTCAGCAGCTGACTACAGCAAGTAAGTTTTGTAGTGAGGTCTTTCTGCTTGGAGCATGAAATCAGAAGAGCATGCTGGTTCCTGCCAGAGCATGCAGCAAGCGTGGGCCAAGTCACTCTGGGGCTGTGTCTTTGCAGCATCATCAGGGGTTTTGGCCAGGCCTGCTGCAAATCAGCAGTAGCAGAGGGCAGAAAATGCTATGTGTATGTATACCAACATGGCAGACTGCTATGAATTTTACCACAAAGATGCTGATATCATTTTTCCAGCAGGACTGGTTGAAGCTGTGAGTAGAGCTGAATCTTCGAAGGCAAAGCTGAGCTGTTCAGATTTTTTTACCTTGCTGGCCAGTGAAAACAGTATATTTACTTTTCTTGGCAAGTCTAGTGCAGAACACTTATTAATTCACTTACCAAAGAAAATAGGACGTGCTGAGTCCAAGTGGTTTGTTTAAGTCCTAGTCCTGGGTCCTCTGACAATGGTGCTCATTGGCTTTGCACATAGCCCTTTGAATGCAAACATACATGTGAATAGCCTCACTTCAGGCTCAAAAAAAAAGACTTTAAAACCCTTGCTATAGAAATTGACTTATTCAGATATATTACCATCTTTCTTGGAATTATTTTGTTAGATATTGCCTCTTCTACCTTTGGTATCTTAGAAATTTTTCACACTTGTCCACCTTCTTGTCTTCCTATTTTACAGATGTAGCTGCTAGATCTTTGCAAAAAAATCTTGCAAAATAACTTAATTTTCAGTTTGTCTCAGGAACCAGTGTTTAAGAGCTTGTCTATGATTAGCTATATATTTTAAGATCCCTGCTCACACCTTTTTTACCCCATTTGAAATGGACTATTTGTTTACTGCTGTAGTCCTTTCGGAGGCTGATATTTGGTGACAAGCTGTGTCATGCCTGTGGAATTGTTTTCCCTTACTTGGAATGTACATTCAAGACACTTTTATTTGCCTTTGGAAAATAAAGATGCATTCTACAACCTCCCATGCATTCCCCGAAGTCCTGAGTCCAAAGACTGACTTCATTGTCTAGGCTGATCTTTGCCCATGAAAGAGCTACAGTCCTATTATTATTTCATTGCCATTATCCTTATCCTTCTAAATCACTTTAAACTGAGGCAAGAGTGATGACAAAATTGTAGTTCATCAAGAGGTGCAGCAGCTTGTTGGTGTTGATGGCTCAGCAGCTGACCTAGCTTTGTTTTGGTGCCTATAGCAACATTAGAGGAAGGAAATGACAGTCTTCTTAGCATATTTACTCAGTTAGTTCACTTGCACTTCTAACCCAGATCCTAAGGCTGGTTGCTCAGTGGCATTTTCCCATCAAGATCTTTTCCTCACAACAGTGGGAAAGACTAAAATAACATGTCTGCCTCTCCCTTCTGCTTAATGTCTCTTGAGAAAAGTGGTCACAGCAAGAGAGAACAAGTTACTTGGTGACTAAGGTAATTCTAATGCTTGTGATACTGACCAGAGACCAGCATAACTTCAAGTCAGCTGTGCCCTCTGGTGATCTTGGGCCACGCAGGAAGAGCTGTACCCAAGGGCCTGTATCACCTTTTGGTAAAATAAACAATAATGCTCTGTATCCTCTGACTGTGCCAGATCTTGTCAGATCTGGGGTCTGTTTTGGTTGTTTGTTTGTTTGGGTATTTTTGTTTTGGATTTTTTTTGTAAGACACAGATGCCAGTGGGGTCCAAGTCTCTGTTTTTGCTGAGTGAGCTAATGTAGACAAAGAGCTGAGAGAGTCCAGCTTCAAGGGCAGTCAGTACCCAGGCTGTTTCCAAAAACTTGGCTCCCTGAAGGCTATATATCACTTTTGCAATAAGGCACAAGTATTAACATCAGACCTTGAGAATGTCAGTAAAAACTCTTGGTTTGAGATGGATAGTTCAGCTCTTCTTAATCACAAAAAGTAAGGGCTTTCAAACATAAGGATTTTTTTTAAAAAAAGAAATTGCCTTCAGACAGAGGTTAGCAGCTGGAGGAGCTCTGGGGGTGAATCGGTATTTTTAGGATGAGAGAAAGAGACAGTCACTTCTGTCTTCCCAAAACTTCTTAAAAGTGTCTGTCCTGTGCTCATCCTTAATCTTGCAGAGTGATGTCATTGTTTCCATCTTGTGTATTTTATTTCCTTGGATACGAAGCAGGCGGGGGCTATAGAAACTGGGTGTGTGCCTGGCTTGGCCTTTGATAAGGCTGTGCGTGTGTGGGCAATGCATGAAGCAATCGGTATATAAAGTAACAACCCTGAGAGTGGGAACGGTGCGGGCATATCGCGACCTGCTGGTTTTGGTTAAAAGGCGTTACTGCATGGGTGTGGAATGTGTCAGGGATGTGAAGGGAGAGGATGTGGGAAGCTAGTCGTGTTGATTTACCCCCCTACAATAACAAAACTCCAAACCCTTCCTAATTTTTAATCAGATTTCAAAGCATTGCAAAAAATCTTTCCATAGCTGAAAAACCCCAAGCAATAACAGAGGGAGAGGTGAAAGTAAAGGCATTTCTGAATAGCTGTGATCACAGCTGATGAAACAGAGCATGGGGTAGAGCTTGCCATGAAGATGTCCTCTCCTGAGCTGTTGCTGTGTATTTGGCACAAGCAGCCTGCCCCAGACACACCAGCTGGTCACGAGTGTGGCCTTTGCTCCCTGGGTGGCTTTGCAAAGGCAAGGATGGAGCTGGGGTTTGCCTGCTGGTCTCTGCTCTCCTTCACTGCCCGCAGGACCAGAGTGCTCTCGCTCTCTGAGGTTTGGTCAGGGGCCCGTTTTCTTAGAGCTGAGTAAACATTTGTACTGAGAAATGTTTCATCTTGTTTCCTTTTGGCGTGGCTCTCGAGGTGTGTGATCCAGCATTGCCTGCCCTGAGCTTCTGGGCTCTGACTTGGGATGCAAAAACATCCCACGTCTCTGAGGCTCTGTGAGGCAGCAAGTTTTGCTGGCTCACTTGGCTGCTCCAGGCGCCTGTGGGGCTTTTGCTTTTCACTGCACCTGTAGTGTCTGGGTGCTGATTGTTTGTGTTAATTATTTTTATTTTTTATTTTTATTTTTATTTTTTTTATTATTATTTTTTTTTTAGTTTGTGACATGAGGTCAGAGTGAATCCCCTGACTCCATGAGCTGGCCAGTCTATAAATTACTACTGCACACCTGAAACTAGTTTTTGGCTTCAAGCAGCCCCTTGCTCCATGTTTGACCTCTCTTTCCTCCAGAGACTGCAGAGAGGTAGCCTGGGAAGGGGCAGGGGGCAGGCAGGGGAGTGAGGATGCTGTAGGTGTGGTGGCAGCGGGGCATTAGGTAGCACCTATGAGGGCCTAGCCCAGCTGAATGCCTTCAGGCCATGCTGTGAGGAGAGGAAAACCCCACTTAACTGGAGAGGCTGTTCAACCCCTCACATCTTGGTTCAGTTTATTTAGTGAGTACAAAAAGCCCCCAGATTTTTCCTGTTTCTGGTGATGCTGAGGTCACTACAGGCCTTGCACAGGATGGCCTTGGCCACGTCACTGCGGGGTGGAAGGGACCCGAGAGCCCACCCTCAGCCCAGTCTGCTCCACAAGGTCATGAAGGTGTCCAGGTGGCTTTATGCCACTGGTGCATAGGATGAGTCCCAGCTCAGCTGATAGAGGTGGCTTAGCCTGGGCTGGCTGGCTGCTTCACTGACAGCTGGGAATTGAAGCTGAAGCCACATGCCCCCATTCCCAATGGTGGAAGTGTTGGTGAGGAGGAAGCAGACGCCCATGCCACCAGCCACTGGCTGGCCCCAGTGACAGCTGCTGTAGCTGCGGGGATTTCACAGCCTGGACATCATCGCTGAGCATGGCCTCATATGAGAGGGAGGAAGGGGCCATTGTTTTCCCTGATAATCCTCCATGACGCAGCCTGCAGCTGGTGCAGTAGGAAATGCTGATCTGCTTCCTGCCCTGGCACAGGGATGTTTTCCCCATCCTCACAGCCTGGCACCTTTGCTGGCAGCTCTGTGCTGGCGGGCTGTGGTGGCAGTGGGACCCCCTCGGCACCCAGCTAGAATGGCTGTGTTGCAGCAGCTGCAGCACACAGCTGTGTCTCATCTGCCCCTGCAGAGGGCTGCTGCCACTAGCAGCCAGCACCCAGAAAACTCATCTGGAGATATACATGGAGATACACGTGTCTGACCTGAAGCTAGGATCCTGCAGATGTTGTTTGTCCTTGGGATTGAAAACTAGCTTTTTTCTGTGAGATGGGGACATTTTCAGTGGGAGCACATGAGGTTGGGCTCCAAAACCACTTGGAGCTTGTTCTTAGAGAAGGGGTAGTTTCAAATAGAGAGGGGGCTGTTGAAGGAATCACTTCAATTTCAAAGTGAAGCAAGAGTTCAGAAGCAGCTGGCAGAGAAGTTTGTGCAGTTGCTAATCTAGTTTACCTTGGTCTAGTCACTGTGCTGCCCCTCTGGAAACACAACCACTGCAGAGGAAGGAGGGGAGTGAGGCTGATGTCTGTGCAGACAAAGCAATTTAAGTATTGTAGTTTCAGTTCATAGTGGTAAAATAATGCTCTTGAATATCCTACCTGGTAGATTGGGAGCTTCCATACCCCAGCTTCAGACCAAAATAACCACTGCTGGTATCCCTGCTCACTGCTGACAGGCCTGGTGTAAGGTGACCGAGGTAGTGCCACAGCTTGCAGGGAGAGTGAGGACTGTGCTTCCAGTTCTGCCTGCAGGTGCCAACAGAAGGTGTCTGAAGAGATCTAACATTAATCATGCTCCTCTGTGCTAGTCTCAGAGAAAGAGCAGGTCATGTCCTGACTGGATAAGATCACGTCCTTTTAACTGACTGCCAGTTCTTCCTCTGCAAACAGACCACTGCCTACTGCTCTGTGCTCCATCCAGGGATGCTGTTTAATGCTACTTGCCCACTTTTCTTTGTGTTGGTCCTGGGATTGCCACAGCCTTAGAGCTACTGCAAACCCTAGGAATCTCAAATGCATAAACCAGGTCCTGTCCCCACACATATGCACAGTGTAGCTGGGTTTTTGCACTAATGTTTTCCACTTGCCTGCTGGTGGACAGGTTTTTGGGAGTGTCAGTTATCTGATTTTTTTTTTTGCTGTATTATGTGAGAGACTGTCACAAACATGATTCTGGAAGCTGTGACTTTAACAAAACTGCTACACAGCACAGGCCCTAGGTTGGCAATTCTGGAAAATCCCTAAATAAATATATTTGACAGTGAGAACACATTATCTTTTGATCTTGGGATCATGAAGGCACTTGTTCTTTGCAAATTCCTTCCACAATTTGAGCAGAAAGAACAGCATGGTGTAACAAGAAGTGCTGGAGAATTTGGATTATCCAAATGCCCTTCATAATGCTACTGCTCTTGTAATACTTGTCTGTAGACTCTTGGGTTATTTGCCTGCTGTGCTGTTCTCCAGATGGGATTTTTCTAATCTTCAGACACCAGGTTCTGCACCAATTTCTCTATTTAACTGTTATAAACTTCTTTATAATCAGAGACCTCTATATACCTGAGAGCTCCTGGAGATGTTCCAACACTTTTGAAAGCTTAACTTGTGGTCTTGGTGTTACTGCACAGCAGAAAACCTGCCTGGTGGCCAAAAGTAGGGCAAAAGCTCCTGTGTGGATTCTGTGCCAGAGTGTGTGTTGCAGTTCTTGGAGTCAAGGCACTAATGTGATACCAGTCTCTCTTCTCCATGTAGCTGCCCGGTTTTCTCAAAACTTGCAGGAGGATGAGGGTCCTTGAGGCTTCCATCACTGTCAGACTGAATTTGGCTTGGCTGACACATTCAAAAAGATTCAGCATGCCCATGTGCATATTGGGTATGGAATTGAGACACCTTACTTTCTTAGGAAACCAGAGTTTTAAAACAAACAAACAAACTGTAAATTGCATCCCTTTCTTTAATTCTTGGTTAATGCTTAAATGTTTCCTCAACTCATGTTGTGACATGATTTCAACTTGGAGCCTATTTGACCTATGAATATAACCCCCTTAGCCTAAACATTCTGCCTCAGTCTTTCATGAAACTGACTATTTATGTGCACATCTGTAACCCTCTCCCACTCATGGCCTCTGAATGGTGGGCTACCATGTGTATTTAGTGCTGATATAACTGTTCCCCATGGTTTGATATACAGGCTAAAGTAATTTTTTTTTGTTAAAATCTACATTTTTGCCATGGGAAAGACTGTTTTTGCGAGTCCTGTTATGTGGTTTGAATGAGATTGCAACAAAGGGAGATTAGCTAATTACTCCAGGGTCGTTTTTCCTTTGGTGTGTGGGAAAGCTTCATGGCTAGCATCCATACATATTGGCCAGAAAGCTGTGGGAGAGCAGCCTCATCACTCCACACCTGAACATCTTGAGCTACCCCACTAAGTTCAAATGACTTGTAACTCATGAGGGTGTTTGGATCCACGCCGCTCTTCTCCAAGGGATTCTATGCTCTGCTTGATGCCATTAATAGCATTCGAATGCCATGAAGTGAGATGACTCCCATCTGTCAGTCTGGGAAGGCTAGCCAGCTGCCTGAGGAAGCCTGGAGACAAAAAAGTGATTTAAAATAAAATCTGTAGGGGGATTTAAGTCATACTTTTTTCTAATGAGTGTTTATCTTGTAGCTATATCAAACAAATGCTGTGAGATGTTCGTAGAGCAGTAAAAGCTCACGTCATTGCTGTAGGAGTCAGTGCCTGTGTAGAGTGGGAGTGGGAACTAGTTGTGTTAATTAGAGCTGGGACCCATGGGCTCAGCAAGCTGGGAAGTGCCCCCTTTCATCCTGTGCCATTGGCTGTTAGCCCTGTTTTGAAGCCATGCCCAATCTCTGTGGCTGGCTGAAACATTTCAAACATCGTATTTTGGCGCTATCTCTTAGCCCTCGATACCTCAGCCACCTCTGTGGCTCTTAGTCCTTTCTTATGCCCGCTCTAGTGAGGCCCAATTACACTTTCTTCTTGCTTTGGTCAACCATCTTCTCTGGGGAGAAATAAGCCCTGGATGTTATCTCTGCCACAAAGCTGCTAATTCCCAGCCTGCTGAACTAGTGATAGGGCTTAGAAATGTTCTCATTTTTGTTAGCGCTCCCTGTGATTAAGAAGAATCTTAGCTCAAGTCTTATTTAACTTGGATTTGCCCCTTTTCTTATTAGATTGTAGCCTGTGTTTTTAAGTATACAGTACTACTGCTGGGAGCCTCCAGCAAACCCAGAACATCTGGGTGGTATTTTGTACTTATGACTCTGAAGAAGTTGCTAAAAGTTACCTGTCTCTGCCTGTGGACAATCTTTTGTATTAACCATGGTCATCTTCACACCTTTGTTGCGGATTTTCTTGTCCAGAAATTCCAGAGTTGTTCATCAAAGACAGCTGTGAACCCTGGTCTTAGCTGAAGGAGCAGAGATGCTCCAGAGCACTTGTAGTAATGACAAACCCCTTATTTTGGGTTGTCTTAGCCAAGGAAACCAAACTTTCAGATGTCATTGAGAAGTGCTCTTTCTGCCCCTCATCTTCACTTTTCCATAGAAATCAACCCTGCTCTCAGGAATTGCAAGGAATAATTAAAATCCGTAGTCTTGCATGAGGAAGTTGGTCCTGTAGCTTACTGTAGGCTTTCAGGAGCTCCAAGGCGTGTGGCACTTTGAGCTAATAGCTCTGGCAGTGTTGCTGAGCTCTTATGTTGCCAGTATGTCAACACTGGAATGTCCTGAAGGTCATCCTGAAGCCATGCAGGATGGACCCTCATGCGTGTGGAGGATGCTCACTTGCTTTGGTGGTCGTGGTCACCTGCTTCTCAGCTGAGACCACACATGAAGGCCACCACTGCAGTGGCTGTGGGGCTGCCCTGTCACATGCACCTGCATGCCTGAGCACCTCTGATTGCTGCCTCTGCTCCTTTGCATGCAGGAAACAAGGCACATAGGAAGTGCACACAATCGGAGTGCAGTGCCCTTCACTGCTGCCACAGCTTCTGCCCCCAGGGTGATCACTGCTCAGTACAACAGCCCAGCAGGCCTCTACTCCTCAGACAACATCCAGACCTTCAACAGTGCAGTGGAGACAAAAACGTCACCTGGGGCCCTGGAGCCTACCAAGCCGTAAGTACCTCCTCCCTTCCCTCCCTGCCCCTCCCTCCCTGGGCCTCCAGGGAAGGGCTCCAGGAGACACGAGCTCGCTGCGAAGGGACCGGTTTGTTAAACCAAGAAAAGCTCTCTTTCAGGAGAACGGAAGTAGCAGAGGCACAGGCATGGATGTTGTTCCCAGGGACAGGGCTCGGAGGAGTGGGGAGCGTTTCATGAGGCGCAGACGTGAAATTAACGCTGTTGTGTTTCTTTGTTCAGCAGAGGCCGACGCAGTTTCCGCGTGCGTTCAGCATGACATACCAGCCCGCTGGTCTGAACAGGTGCCCGATAGCTTGTTACAAGCACTTCTAAAGTAGTGGTTTGTGCTGGTTCACTGAGATGCTGGGCAGGAAAGGCACCAGCTAGGGCAGGAAGCACTCCTATCCCTGTTCCCAGCTGGCCTGGGGTTCATAGACAGGCTCTGCCTCAGTTTGGATATTTCTGTGTTCTATTGTCAAACTTTGCTTTTCACAGGAGTTTTAAAAAGTAGCTGAAACATTCATTCCTGTGTGAGAGGTTCTATGTATGAGATTGGAAGGGGTCCCAACCTGTTCATTTTTGTGTTTGCAACTGAGCCTCACCAAAGCATTATTTTATCCTAGATTTTCAAAGTTCCCCCTTTTTTTCATTGGTGGTAATAAACCAGCAGCTATCTGAAAGTTTTCTGGCTGGGATGGTCAGGTTACTTAACTGCCCTAAGTCTCTGCATAGCAATATCAAACTGCCTAGAAGGCTTTGACTATTTTTATAAGAAAAGCTGGAAGACCTGTGCTTTCGATAATACTTGACTAAATTTCTGACTTGAGAATGGGGAGGCAAAAGTAACTTCAGCCTCTGCTGTTGCAGGGTACAAAGACCTGATTGTGGTTTAACACAAGCCTGACAACTTGCCCGTGAGTGAAACCAGCTCCTTGCATTGGCAGCCCAATCTGCAGCATGGCCCCTTCTAGGCAGTTACAGTGCTGCAGCTGGCACAGAGGTGACAGGTTGTTCTTCATTTGCTTCTGGTAGACTCAGCAGCCTCATTCAGGGGCTGGGCAAAAGCAGAGCAAGGACAAGGAAAATCTGGCTTTGCATTAACTTGATGGGACCATCTGGCAGTGAGGTACCATCTCTGGTCTAGTCTGGTGTCCCCTCCATGTGAGAGCACTCCCTGGAAGCCAGGTAGATTTGGCTGGAAAATTGTAGCTGATCCCTTTCTCTTGCAGGGATCAGCAAAGAGGTGGGTTCCTTCTAGGGCTGTGGCTCACTCTGCTCCTCCTAGCAGGAACGCCTGTTGCCAGCCCTGCTCCATCTCGATGGCATCTCTTTCATCTTTTCCTTGCTGAAACGCAACAAGTTGCAAAGGAATGCTGGGAAAACTGTGGATGAGGCTTTGATGCTAATATGCTTTTGTTTACAGTCATCAAAAGCAAATGAATTACTGCTGGTTTTCAGTGAGGGCTGGGGACCTCAGCCTGCCGTTAAAACCCACTGTGGTCTCCCCAGTGCACAAGCACAGGACATCTAGGTTCTCCCTTCACACACCCTTCCAGCTGCCTTTAAATTCCTGCCCATCTGTTTTGCTGAGTTATTTGGTACATGCCTAACCTTGCCCTGGGTTTACCTGACATTCATCTGCCTCCCCATCCTGCACCCTGCAGATACACAGCCTGGGCTAAAGTAACACTTGATCCTGTCACTGCACACGGTGATGTGACTGGAGACCTAGTCCAGGCTTCATCCGTAAAGGGTGTCTGGTATAAATGCAGGGCTGTACTACATATAGAAATAAAAGAAAACATCTCTGCTGGATTTGATGTCACAAAGCAAGTGGGGACAGAGAAGCCCTACTGCTGAGCACATCTGGTTTGAGATGGGAGATGAGATTACTCCTCAGAAGGATGCCAAGGCTAGCTTTGAGAAGAGCAGCAGTGAAGGTGGCATTCCTTGTCTGGACCACAAGTGTGTGTGCAGGGAGTTAGTGTATAATGAAACCCCTGCTGCCACTTCTTCATTGCTTTTAAAACCCATGCATTTGCTTATCAGTGGAGCTTGCTTTTTAGTGTTTGTGTGGACACACCTGGAGTGTGAGACCAGAGGCACAGCATTAGCCAGAAGCCTGTAAAGTTGTGTATTCGGTGGTGTGTCCTTCAGACAGTATTCTGCAGCTGCTTGATGGCTTGAAGTATTTGGCTTTGTCCTTCATTAATTTCTTTCTTCTTTCCTTTCTTTCTCTTCCTCATTTCCCCCTCAATTTGGCAACGCAACCCCCAAACAAACCTTAACCAAGCCCTCCTGCCACTGCCCGTGCGGATGCTGGGGCTGGCAGCCGCCCATCGCCGGCGGGAGCAATGCAGGCTCCCATGGCCTCCGTGTATGACCCTCTGCGGAGCTCCGAGCTGCGGCGCGGCCACAGCGCCTCCGCCGGGCCCGGCCAGGTCCGAGTGGGGCCCGAGCAGCTGAAACACGCGGCCCAGGTCTGCCCCAACAGCCCGGTGGAGGTGGAGGTGCCGGGACTCAAAGTGCTGCACGTGCAGTTCAATTCTCCCCTGCAGCTCTATTCACAGAGCAACATCATGGACACCCTGCAGGGACAGATCTCTTCTGTTAGCCCTGATTTCCCCAGGTAACCTGCCCACGGCCTCTGCGGCCAGCTCAGCACGTCTGCTCATCTGCATTTTGGTGTCCACGAGTCCCTTGTCCCCATCTGTGGCTCATGGCATTGTCCAGTCACACGAAAACACCATTTACCTTTCACCCTTCCACTGTTGGTGCATGACTCTTCACAGGAGCTTTCTCTGCCTTGTGTCCGTGCCCAGCACCATGGGAAACACCAAAACACGTTTTCGGTGTGTCAGTATGTCCATTGCCCCCTGCACACCCACACAGTGAGACTTTTCTGGAGGAGCCACCTGCAGCAAATGGGTTTGCTGAGGGTAGGAGAGTGCTCTATCCTGAAAGCTGGTATTTTTCCTTCACTTGAAGTAACTTTTGTTGTTTGTGACTGACAGGTGCTGCCAGTCTTTGTTCTTTTGTTTCATTGGCTGTGGGTGTGTGCTGAGCATGTTTCATTTCAGTCTGAAGCAGGTACCCGTGCTCTCCATATTTGGCTGACAACACTCATGAGTTTGGAGCAGCCTGGCAGGCACCAGGCACATGGAGGGACAGTGTTCCCACCCCTGCCCACTTGTCTGCAGAGGTTGCTGCAGCACAGGCCCACAGTGCCTGAAGGAGTGGAGGATGCTCAGCATGCTCTGGGGTCTGCAGGACCTGTGGTGAGCCTCAGCATCACAAGGCCTGGGTGATGTTTGATGTCTTCTTTGTGGTACTTGGGAACCCCCTGGCCTGTGCCTCTAAGTAACAGCCCCTAGGTTTTACAGGGAGGACTTTAGTGTCAGGACAGGTGAAACTGAAAGCACATTTATCTGTCTTGCAGGAGGAGTCCCGTCAAGGATGAATTGTGAACCTTCTGCTATGTGGGCGGGCAGCTTGCAGCTGTGTGACATGTGGCCCAGGACAGTGGTCAATCCCAGGGCTTCCATGGGGCAGAAAAGGACACAGCCAGATCTCATGGCTCCTGGACTGCTCACAGTTCCCTGTTGGGAGCCATGTACTTCAAAGCAGAAACGCTGGTGTCCTCAGCCCTGGACCCACACGGCCAAGCTTTGCCATGTGTCAGGAGCCAAGAGATAGTGGGAGGCTGAGGATTTACTGCTGTCTTGTTACTCAGTGCAGTTACGTGCTGTAAGTCAGTGCTCTGGCTTGTAGTCAGCACCAGAAGTGGTCACACTGGCAGCTCTCTGTGCTGGCCTGGAGAGCTGATAGTGCTCACAAAGGAGCCCCAGACATCAGCAATTGTTTAATGGCAAAAGGGAGTGCTCCAAGCACTGGCCCTTCCTGTAGCCTTGAGACCCTTGTAAGCTTTGCAAAATAGGCTGGCATAAAATAGTAAAATATCACTAGTAAAAAATACACTGTGCTTTTTGAAGATTCTGTACAAGCCTGTGCCTTTTTTTTTTTGTTTT
>VYXF01009980.1:0-27987 GCA_013397295.1 Polioptila caerulea | reverse complement strand
ACCTCCCACCTCCCCCTTGTCTTTATGCAAATTTTTTTTTTTTTTTTTTTGGTCTTTATTTGGGTAAAATCCAACTCCAGCAGACCTGGGGTTTAGATTTGATACAAAGCTGCTGTATCATAAGTGTGACCACATGGAGGACCTAGCATTGAGAACCCATGTCTCAGAGCTGCTCAGTTTTTCAACCTTAAATCCTTCCCTGCAGCCCCCTTAACAGCTGACTACACAGCAGTCAGGTACTGGTAGCCAAACCTGCATTATCATGGAAGAATTCTGATTTTTCAGATGCTGCCCACCACAGGCTATCAGATTGTTGCTGAGACCCACTACACTGTGATTGCAAGGTCCTGGCATGCCTGGAGCATCTGGACCAGCAGATTCATTACAGAGGCAATCCATACCCTGTAAAATATGAATCAGAGACAAACTCTGTAATCATTCAGCCAGCTGGGTAGGTCTGGAGAGAAAGCACAAGGCCTTGAATAGCACTCAAAATGAATGAATTACAGAAAATAGAGATGGCTGCTGGGACAAAATAATACTGGAAACTTGTTGTGTTGGGGCTGATGGTAGATAACAAACTGCTCTGCAGGTTTTTTTTTTAGTTTTCCTAGTCATCTATTGGGTTAAGCTTTGAAGTCTTCCAGTAAGAGCTGGCCCATATTTGGCAGGATCTGTTCTCTGCAGCTCCCAAGCAGCCATGTCTGAGATGAAAACCAGGATCTGGTATCTGTGCTTCTCCCACATGTCAGGCACCAGCAAAAGGGCAGTGCTGGCTGTGCAGCCTTCATCCCTGCATTTCTGCATTTGTTTTGCCATCCAGTTGGCTTGTACCTGGATTTTGCTTCTCCAGATGGTCAAGCTGCTGCCTTGGGCAATCCTGGGCATTTGGATGCTGTTGTGCTGCCTGCAGCCACCAGCTAAAGATACCATCACAGTAATTCTTGCCACCACAGGTGACAGGACTGTCCCTGTGTAACATATGCAGGTCAATTCTCGGAAACACTTTCTAGGGGAGAGTTGCCATGCCAGCACATGTTGGGCTCCTAAAAGTGATGTTAATATCTGCCTGGCTAGAGGTAGGCCCTAAACTTTGACATCAGGAGCAGAAGAAAGTTGTTCTCCTGTGGGACTGGCTTGGTCTGGGCTGGGTGGGAGGTGGCTGGGGAGGAGGGAGACAGTGGTGGGCACTGAGGGGTGCTGGTTCCTCTGCAGAGGGATGTTCGTGAAGATCCGGGACAAGCAGCGTCACCCCGAGTGCTACGTGTGCAGCGACTGTGGCACCAATCTCAAGCAGAAAGGACACTTCTTTGTGGAGGAGCAAATCTACTGCGAGAAGCACGCGCGGGAACGGGTCATTCCCCCAGAGGGCTACGAGGTGGTCACCGTCTTCCCAAAGTAAACCGTGCTGCTCACAAAGCCAGGGTGGATGACTTATCCTCTGCTGATTTTCCTTGGAGAGCATTATCCCTACCCCCTGCAGGATCTTGTTTGCAATAAGGAATGCTAGGCATGGCTTTGAACTTCCTTGTCGTTATTAATCCTCCATCTGTTCACATGAGATGTCACTAATTGTTCAACATTCTTTTCATCCTCTCACTTTTTTTTTTTAATAAACAGAAATTTCTTTTCCTTCATTGTGCTGTCAATCACACAGGAAAATCAGAGGCCAAAGTCAGATTACAACTTTTCTGTGTTCTAGTTATTTGCCATGTGTTTGCCTTCAATAAATGGGGTGAATCCACAAGGCAGAAGTGTCTGCTTTCTGCTGTTTTCCTTGTGTGCTGGACTGTGGTTCCCTGGGCAGCAGAAGAGGTGCTGAGTGCATGGCTGTGTTTATCCTGGAGAATAGTGGGAGGGATTTACAGAGTTGAGTCAGACTGGTCTTGCTGCCAGCTGAGCTGTGAGCAGCTGCCTGCTGGCACCCAGCAAGGGGCAGGTGGGCACAGCCAAGCCTCAGAGCAGACTGGTGCCTGTGCCCAGTGCAAGGCAGCCAGAGCTGCCTGCTCTGTGTCCAGCACTGCTTCATGAAGAGCACTGGGCACGTCAGTGTCTCCTGCTACGGCATCACCACAGATGCTCCTTGTTCCCCGCGGTCACCAACTGAGCTCCATGGGAAAAATTATTGCTTGCTGGAAAGCAGGGAATCCGAGAGGGAAGAGGGAAGGGCTGGGTGGTTGCAGTCCCTGTTCTGGCTCCCCCTGGGGGAACCACATGTGGCTGCCCAGGGCATCACTCTGCTCCTGGTGCTGCTGCTGTGCACAGCTGCTGGAGGGTGCCTTTTTGGGGTGATGAGGGGGGCACATGCCCCTTGTGCCCTGGACAAAGGGCTCATGGTGCCTCAGGAGCAGAACCTCCACCCGTGTAGAGCACAGAGGAGGCCTGCAGAGGTTATTTCTCTCACACTTCTAAATGAGATGCTAGCTGTTCTTAATCATGTAAAAATAAATGGTTTCTAAGATGTGTCATCTTTCCTTTAAAACGAATTGCTGGTGGTTGAAATCAGCAGGGTGGGTTTGTAGCTGCACACAGGCCCTCTGTGGCCAGCACAGGCCCTCTGGACTTGGTGGGTGCATCTGCAGCAGCTGCAGACATGGGTCATGTCCCTGCCCTGAAAAGTCCTGTCTGTGTTCAGCAATGCTGTGCTGCTGCACCCTGTGTTTCTTCTCCTTCACAGTGAATCACACCACAGCACAGCTGTGTTGTAAAAAGAAAACCAAGAAAAAACAAATAAACCAAAACAGCCAAGCTCAAACTGCAACCCCAAATCCAATCCTCATCTGAGGTAAAGCCAACCTGATGCCAAGGCTGTAAGCTTCCCACTGTTCAGACACACTTTGCAGGTTTTGGGCAGGTTGGGCAGGGGACTAATTCACCAACCCAGCTAAATTTAGTTCATCCTCTCAGACTCCTTCTATGGACAGAGGCAAGCAAGCAAGGCTGCCATAGCTCAACGAGCAAATTTTGTTTGGATCATCCCTAAAAAAGCCTGGCTTCTCTGGGCCCCTGGCACACATCGGCACACACCTGCACAATCTCCAGATAGTGACACAAGCAGCTCTTTTTTTTCAACATGAGAGTTGAGGGATTTTTTTTTTTCCTTCTGGGATGATGTCTCCCCTCACTACTGCTTATGGGGTTCAGTTCCTCTCCACAGCACACAGGGAAAGGCTCTCTGTGCTTGGCAGGAGGGACTGCTGTACAATACACCGTGCAGTGGTGGGAAGCAGAGACCTGCAGGGGTGAAGGAGTGACCCCGCAGGCACAAACTGCTCTGGCTGTACTGTGGCCCGAGTCTCCTGCCCTGCAGTGGGACTGTGCTTGCTCCACATGTGTTTTCTCAGCAGGCTGGGGGCTCAGCTCCCAGGAAAATGCCGGCTGCTGAGGCCATCTGGAGCGCTGTGTCCCAGCCCCGGAGCCTGGGCTGAGCCCTCCAGTGCCTACAAAGCCGCTGCATTATTTTTTGCACAAACATGTGTCAGTAAAGCCGTGCCCACTGCAGAAACCCTCACGATTTTGGGGCAAGGGCGTTAGGGCCTGGCCCGGGCCTGGCCCTTCCCACCCAGCGCCGCGCTGCCAACGGGAGACGAGCCCGGCCTTGTGCAGGGCCACGGGCTGTCCCTGGCCCGAGCTCCTGCAGCCAGGCTGGGAATGACTGCAGGGGGCTTGATACAGGAGTCAGGGACTACAGAAGATTTGTGGAGTAGTCTGGAAGGTTTCTAATGTGGATACCAGAGTTAATCCAATTTATTACGTGGGAATGGGTTTGGTGAGGAAGTTCACATTTGTTACTTGAGGACTTTGATCACTCTGCTGTGGCTGGCTGAGAAAAGGCATGTATTTATCTTTTATGATGCAGGGTAAAATATTTGACAACTGCAGTGTTCACTGTAGTCTGACTTCCCAGATTTCTCAGGGGTTAAACAGTTGGCATCTGCAGTCTGTTAATAACAAAATAGGTTAAATAGGGTCACTCATGCCTTGCAACCACACTGAGCTGCCTGCTTTATGTTATCAATAATGTAAGAACACATAAAAGGTTCCTATGTGAAGTGTATTGGGCAGTTTGAGTGGGTGAGCATCCTGCCAGAGGGACTGTCTCACAAACGTGGGCAGCACAGCACAAAGCACAATCTGTCATTCTGAACACCCATTACTTTGATTTTGCACCATATTGCAGGTTAAGCAGGGTAGAGCAGTCATCAAAAGTTATGTAGGCTGTGTGGGAGCAGCTGTCACTTATTATTAAGTCTTTAACAAGATTAGGTTGAGATACAGACAGTTCAATAGGCAAAGAAAAAGCCACACACACAAGCAAAGCAAAACAAGGAATATATTCACTGCTTCCCATGGGCAGGCAGGTGTTCAGCCATCTCCAGGAGAGTAGAGCCCTATTATGCATAATGGTTATTTGGGAAGACAAACAGTGTCACTCCAAACATCTCCCCTTCACCCTTTTCCCCCCCTTCACATAGTGACCATGATGTTATCTGGTCTGGAACATCCCTTTGGCCAGTTCAGGTCAGCTGTCCCAGCTGTGTTTCCCCCCAACCTCCCATGCACCCCCAGACTCCTCACTGGAGTGGCAGCATGAGAAGCAAAAAAGCCCTTCAGCAATAACAAAAATAACTCTTTATTATCAACCCTGTGCTCAGCACAAATCCAAACCACAGCCCCTTACTGAAACTGTGAAGAAAACTAACCCTACCTCAGCCAAAACCAGCACAATCATTTAATCTTAGATCTTGAAATAGATCTTCACTAGAATTAAAGGATGCATGAAGGAGACCAGCACAGTGTGTGAATGTAACATGGAGACAGCACATGCTGGACTTTGTATTACTCAGGCTAATAAGTAACTGAACAGAAAAATGAGGAACTTCTGTCTTCAGCAATTATCAACAAAATGGGGCTTTCACCAGGCAAAGGTCAAAGCCAGTTTGCTCATTAACAGATTTATCTGTTCCCTTAGAGGTAAATATAAATATCTCTTGCTACTATAAGATTCCCTTTTCTATATCAGGCCAACAGAGTAATAATGATCATAAAGTGAATGAAAACTGGTGCCTCAAGTCTTGAGGAGTTTTTTCTGTGTTATGTATGCCACGTTAACAAGCACAACTGCAACTGTGACAGCTCCAGCTGCAGTCCCATGACTGCAGCTGTTAAATGACTCCTAAAAGACAGTCACAAACCAGAGCTGAAAGTTTAAAAGCTGCCTGATTCATCCAGTGCTGTGTCCAGTTCTGGACCCCTTGCTACAAGGACACTGAGGTGCATGAGTGTGGCCAGAGCAGGGTAATGAAGGTAACTAAGTGTTCTGGAAGGGGAAAGGGCAGAATGTCCATGTGGGTGTGTGAATGCCAAGGAGTAGTTCCTGGGAAGAGAAGGGCAGTCAAGAGGTAAAGGACATTGCATGTATATTTAACCTACAGGAGTTAGCTGTCAGCAAGGGTTTTCAATTTAAAATCATAAAATCATTTCCTTGGAAAACACTTTTGAGATGGAGTCCAACCAATAAATATGGCACTGCTGGATCCACCCCCACTCGTGTCCCCAAGTGCCATATCCACATCTTTTGAATAATTCCAGGGATGGCAACTCCATCGCTTCCCTGGGCAGACTGTTTCAGTGCTTGACTTTTTTGGTGAAGAAACTTCCTAATACACAATCTCAACCTTTCCTAGTGCAACCTGAGGCTATTTCCTCTTGTCCTATTGCTTGTGACTTGGGAGAAAGGACCAACATCTCGCTACAAGCTCCTTTCATGGAGCTGTAAAGTGATAAGGTCTCCCTTCTCCAGGCTCAACATCCTCAGCCCCCTCAGTCATTCCTAAAACTTCTGCTCCAGACTCTTCAACAGCTTTCCTGACCAGCACTCAATACAGAAGTAAGGCCTGCACCAGAAAGATGTAGGCTATTTTAGGCTTATTGCTTTTTGGTTTCTGGGTTTTTTTTTTTTGCTTTGTGGGTGTTTTTCTGCTGTTGTGTGGGGTAAGTTTGTTTTTCTTTAAATGTGTAACATTGGCTAATGTGCTAAATGAGTAGGAAAGTGTGAATTTAATGGTCACAAGATCAGCTTCACTTGTTTAAGAAGCCAAAATCCACTTTTAGAACAAACCAGATATTTATTTAACCAACATAATTTGCAGTAGTTAAAAACAGAAGCTACACAAATGGCTTTAACAAAGGCGCACATTCTCTCCCTTCCAAATAAAACTATAATTGACACCATATTTTAAAAGAACAATGGAAAAACAGGGGTTTAGGACTTCCACAGGAAGATTTTTAAACAAATTTGCCAGTTTATAGCACTGAGCACAAGAACTAGCTGCAAATGTGAAACATGCTCATTTTCTTACGTCTTTATGAAAGCCTACTGAAGCTATGACTATCACCTGCATTATACTCTTAGAACATGTTAAAATCCACTGGAGGAACACGAGGGTTTTAACAAGGCCTTAAGGAAAGTCAGCATCAAGGACCAGTAAGCATAAGTGACATCTCTGGAAGATCTGAAAGACTACTTAGAGGCCACATTTGCATATTAAAACACACATTCTGCACTGGACTCTGATGATTCTTCTAGGACTTTGAAGACACCCATTTTTTCCTTTTTCATTTTTTCAGTGGTCTTCATTTGATCTAAGATTAAAACAAATCAAAGGTCAACAATAACAGGTGTAGTAGAAAATGGATTTGGAAAACAAGTTGACAAAACCACTTTGCAGAGTTAGAGAACAAGTTGTTAAAGCCATTTTGCTCCTCCATCAACAGCTGGCTAAGAGAAGTTTGTGTTTGGAAATATTTTTCAGCTCTACGCTTCTAGAAAAAAATTCCAACATCTCTGGCTAAATGTGAATGGAAAAAAGCACTTCTAAAAGCTGCCTGAACTAGTCTCATTTTCCTGAAAAAAATACCCAGAAAACCTCTTTGGAAAATTACCAGGAGAAACATAAAGTTACAGCTCTGATAAGTAATATTCTTTCCAAAAATTCCAAGACCTGCAAACTTCGTTTCCTGGCAGTTGCAATCACTATGTTGCCCTTCCAGTGAATATTAAGCTAATGAAAAAGTATTATATAAATTTAATAATGATGGCTTACCAAGGTGGGAGCTGGCATTTCACTTTCTAAAGCACTAACTGCAGTTAGCTATGGCAAATATTCAGTATTTGATGCCAGACGAATATCTTTGTACTAACCTTTTTTGACAACTTTAATATATTAATTTTGATTAGCATAGCAAAGAAGAGAAAAAGCAACCATGATAAATATGTTGCACACTAATAACACAAGATAAACAGCACCTTCTTCAACTTGGTATGAGAAATCAGATTGTTTCAGTCTGAACATGTAAAGACATAGATCTTACTACCCATTCATCAAGAGTAATTTTCTCTATTATCAGTTAGTTAACTGAAATAAGCAGTTTTACAGAACAATGTCTTAATTTTTTTTCCTAAATTATTTAAAATATAGCAAAAGTTTCCTAAGGCAAATTCATTTTACACAAACTACACACAGCACACTTATTTAAGGCTAAAATTTTTACTTCTAAATTCTGTAACGACTGAGGGTTTTTTTCCTGTATCTATGCGTGGAGTCTTGTTCTGCTAAAGGCATATTAAATCTACAAATCATACAAAAGCATTTTAGATCTGTGAACTGGGGAATTTTTCCTCTCAGAAAGGCTGAGGGCTTTTTTCAATAATATCTTGGTCTGACAAGCACGAGAATTTGAAGACAACCTCAAAAAAAGTTGTGGTTTCATTGGAGTTTTTTGCTAAATAGCTGACAAACAGCTAAACCACTGACAAGCCATGGGAACTCTGAAAAGCTTGATTTCTTTCCTCCAAATTTTAGACTTCTTTCCCCAAAAAATGTTAGACAATGTTAGATAAATGCATTTTGAATTACAACAGTATCAGTACGTTTTTAAGTTCGCTGGAATAAATCTTTCCTGAGAATAATTTCTATTTTGATCCATGATAGCAACGCTCCTTGAAAGCTGCTTTGCAAAACACCTCCTAATCTGTGCTTGTCATTCACAGTATGCTCAGGGCACGGCATGCCTGAATGTGGTTTGCTGGAATACTTTTGTCTAAGTTCTGTTATTTCTTCTCCAGCAAACCACATTGAAAATGTCAACAAAGGGACCAAAGGGTCCTTTGTCAAATGGAACAAACACAGCTGTAGGGAAATGAAGCTATGGCAGCTTTCTACACACAAAGACTCTTAGAAAATATGAATTTACTGTTGAACAGAGTAAGAAAACATGAAAACTCAGACTTACCAATAAGATCACTTCTATCCAGAAGTAACTCTAGATCTTTATCACTGATTACTTTTTCTTTAGATCCTTTAACCTCCCTGTTAAAGAAGAAATAATCTCTCAATACAGATAAAAGCATGTTAGTATTGCATAGAAGTCAGTTTTCCCAGGTAGCAGAACCCCCAGGACATTCTTTCCTCTATGAAGATCCACATACCACTTCCTAAGACAAGAGAGCTCTTGAGGTGCTTGCAAGTTACACGTTACAAACTCATGGTCCAAGAAAATATGAAATCTGCATACCTCTCATAGTCTCTGGATTTCAGTAATTCTATTAACTCCTGAGGGTCCAGGCAGCTTTTTGACTGTGCTAGACCAGATTTGCCACCTTTAAACTGATCTGTAGAAAGAATAAATTTTAAGAAAGCACACAGAGACTGGAACAAATTACTGTTGAAAATCAAAACTAATGCTAGGTTTCATTGTCTTAGCCCTCAGATAAACAGAGACTAACTCAGAGGTACGTGAAGGTTTGCATGCAGGCCTTTCACTTTCTATAATGTGTATGAATGTAGATAAATATGTAGTATGCAGAATATGATTGAAACACCAATTCAACAATCCCACATGCACACACAGAGCAGAAAAGCCATTAGTTCTACTTACAGTAAAAGCATTATAAATAAAGTTAGATGGTAGAGGCTGAAGTTTGTTCCCTTTGTATTGTAAGCTGGTTAAAACAAAGTAAGTAGTATTAGCCACAAGAGAGGAAATATGTGAACGATGTGGTTTGCAGAGAGAACAGTCTCAGTTTAATGAAACAGCCAGACATGACAAAATAATACCCTGACACAGGCTGCTTTTTTGAGACCATGCTAGCATCTATTTACAGCAAATCTGGATGTCAGTCCAACTGTAAAAAACATTACACAAGATTATTACCTAACCAAAGCTGAGCATGGATGAAATCAAGCTCAGTCTTACAAATTTCAAGGAGACTGGCAAGACCTGTTGTTCTGTGCCAAATTTTTTCAGTTTTTATCAACATATGTACCCATTTTATTAATGTGTCTTCACTGATCCCTTTCATCACACTGATCTTCCTTCCTGTGTCTTGGTTTCAGAAATCCTCCCTACATCTTTTCCCATCTCTCTTCAAGAACTCTGAATTTATCTGTGAAATGCAAACCAAGAGTTCAAGTTTCAAGTTCCAGAGTGGTCTGAGCTATAGGATTCTCTCCCCCATTAACATCTACAGCAGTGACACACATGCTCCAGGTCCTTTCCTGCATTATTAGTGATGCTGTCTCTCCCTTCTAGCTTTCAGAGTTTCACAAACTATGTAATTAAATCAGTGCTGTGCAGGTCTCAAGCTGCCATAATAGTGATACAAGAAAAATAATTTCCCTTAAGCAACTTTCTTCAATGTAACAGACGCACAAGATGGACAGTCAAAAACAAATCACTGTTTTGTAACAAATTCCAGTTCTTAAGCTCCAGTATTTGTACTGTGTATACCATACAAGGTTAGTTTAGTGCTATTCCTTCCTCATTTACTTCTCCAAAGTTCCAACATTTTTTAGATATTCACAATACCAGGATCCATAACATTAGCTTTACATTCACAATGAATCCAAAGGTTCCTGAAGTGACACCCCTACCTAAGCTGCAAGATTTACATGTGATACACCAACAGATGCCAAGATAAATATTGAACTTATTCCAAACTGAAGGCACACTTAGCTTCCTTCCAGTACAAGCAGTCCCAGTCTCCAGTGCTGCCTTAGTACATGGCAGTCATCTATTACAGCCCAGTCTGTGCTCATCTTGCTGCTTGGGTTTTCACTTCAGTTTGGACCATTATCAAATCATTAAAGAAACCAAACCAAATCAAACCAAGAAAGTATACTGGTCAATAACATGCCCATAAAGAGGCAGCCCTGGCAGTCACACCAAGACAGCAGTGCAAAAAGATTACAAAGAAAAAGGCTAATGCTAGGTTAACGTAATTATCAGAGATTAGCTAACATCATCCAGAACCAGAGGCAAACCACATCTTAGGCTTGACTGTGCAGTAGACAGAGGTGTGGCCTTTTTGCCCCTTCATGCCCTCATGGAAAGGCTTTTTATCCCCTCAATATGAGAATACAAGAATGATGAGAAGTTTTTAACCTCCTCTGAAGTTTAATATAAAACTAGTTACTGTTCAGAAGCCAAGTTATAAGAATTGTAATTCTCCAAGTGAGTTTAATGTTTGGAAATTGCTATATCCAATGAGCTACAATCCAAATATCACAAACAGAATAAGCGACAGAAGCAAAGCAGGATTTCTATAGGATCTGTACAAGAAAAACTTATCCCCAAAAGGGACACTTCAAAGCAATCACATTCTCAAGACTTGAGTATGACAAGCCATAATCAAGAACACCACAAGAATCACCATTGTTCTGTACATAAACCCAAGGACTCTTGTTCCATTTAGCACTGGTCAGTTGTTCAGCCAGGACTGGACTTCTGTGGTTGCAACACATCGGACAGAGGCAAACAGGATACTGAAATTTGTTACAGCTTGAGATTTAAAGAAGCAACAAATATTGACATGAAGTCCTAAGACAAAGATACTAACTTTTATGGATGATCAGCTTTTCCAGCTTCCTCTTGGCAGCAGCTCTCTCCACAATCTTCTGGTCAATAGTATTTGCTGTCACAAGACGATAAACAACTACTGGCTTTGTCTGACCAATTCTGTGACACCTGTCTTGGGCCTGCAAGTCTGACTGGGGGTTCTGAGCAGAAAAAGAAATAAATCAGTCAAAATTTAGTTATGCCATTATCCTTTTTTTAAAGGACATACCACATGCAGCATTTTTAATGGGGAGCTCATTGTCAGTGCAGAAGAGACATGGTTTAAGAGAACTCTACCTCTCTTGACTCTTAAAGCTTATCCATGACAAGCTCTGCTGCTGTAGCTGCACAGGCAGAGAAACCCAACCAGCCTGGACTGTTTCTGCACCAGGTGCTGCAGTTTTCTACAAATGGACATTGTTAATATGAGATTTAGATAATAATTTTAGTTGTAGGTTTGTGTTGGGTTTCTTTGTTGGAGAATAGGAAAAAGTATTTTAAAAGTTTTCAGCCATTTTTAAAGCTAAAACCAGCAGCACTGTCTATTAAAATAAAGTGAAGATGCAGAGGTCCTCAGTCGTTTCCTTCCAAACCTCTCTTCTTCCCAGCCTCCAGACTTACAGGAGCAACAGAATCCTAGCTAGCTAAAACACATGTGGCAAGTCACAGAAGAAATTCGTGGAGCTGGTACTAACCTGGCAGCTGTTGTAAACAGGGAACCTGTAAAAGGTCCAGCTTCAGTCAAATTTAAGTAATAAAAAGAAGGATATGTATTGACAACACAAAAAAACCTCATGCTTTTGGTAACTCAGGGGCAAACTCAGAAACCAACTCTAATGTTACCTTCATGTAACACCTCTTTAAAGTTAGAAATATATAGAATAGAAATGTCTATACCATAATGGGTTCATAAATGATTATCAGAAGCAGCAAGAGAAAGCATTTTTTGACACATATCACTAGGTTAGCAATCTGTCAACATACCCAGTCACTGTCATATATGATAACTGTGTCTGCTGCAGTTAAGTTAATGCCCAGGCCTCCAGCTCTGGTACTCACTAAGAACAGGAAGACTTCAGGGTCAGTATTAAATCGATGCATCTGGAAGAGATTTCATCTATTAAAAAACGTAGATGGACCAAACATAACATAGCTAATGTTTTATTTTGAGAGACCTGTTTAAAAAGATGAACACAGAAAATACAACACAAGCTGTCAGAGGTTTTAAGAAGCACTGCATTTTAGGCATTCCTCAAGGTAATGGGTAGCAGCACACTTTACTGCTTTTATATTTCTGAGCTGCAGATATTAATGCAGAAGACTGTTTTCAGCATAGAGGTGGTTCTGCCTATTAGAGACAAAGTGCTGTGCAAAATCACACCCCAGTGTCACAGCAAAAGCAGAATTTGCTAATGTGCTCACAGGGCATGCCCATCTACTTACGTTTTCTTCTCTCTCCGAGTAGGACATGGAGCCATCCAAGCGACTGAATTTGAAGTCTCTCAGGTAACAGTAATCCATCAAAATGTCAAGCATCATTGTCATTTGTGAGAACAACAACACCTACAAAATCAGAAAGATTCCTTAATAACATTTTTTGTTCATAAGGAGATGACTGTACCTCATCCCTCCAATAATCTTCTGCTTTACCTTATGTCCTCTCTTTTTAAGTTCTGGAAGCATTCGGTCCAAGAGTAGAAACTTGCCTGAATTCTTTACTAGATCTTCATCAACCTTGGAACAGAGAAGAGAGGATCATATATTATGAGGGAAGGAGACCAATGCCTTCTCCAACTCAGAAGAACCAACAAAAGCTGTCTGAAGTCTCACTGAAACAAGAGTGCACCATTTTCTTAACTAAAAGCCATAGTATTGGAAGTAATGTTAGTTTTAGCAAACAACGTTGATACACTTAAATCATAACGAAACTAAATCAAATTCCACCTTTTCATATGCCTAAATAATTATTTTTTAAAACTAATTAGTTTTCACCCCATTTCTGGAGGGAGAAACCCTCATGCTAATTTTTCCTCATGGAACAGAGCTGCTGTTTCTTTCCCAGCTTGTAATTAAGGCACAAGACTTCCACCTACTGGACACAGAGAGGCACCACTGAACAAGTTACTACACATCAGCCAAGTGCTGAAAGTTCACAGCAAGTTTTCACACTGCTGCCTTAAATCCCTCTTCAAGAAAGCTTGTTAGATCTAATTCTTGCCATAGGGCTAAGGACAAGGATATAGGAACTGCTAAGGTCTGAAACATAGAGCAGCCACTGTGGTAATTATGAATATTTTTTCCTGAGCAAGTACTAACTCCTGTGGGTGGTGTCAGCTGTCAGTCTCCATTTTCTACACACTAATTTTCCCTCAGCTCCATGACTGAGGAATCTGCTTTTTATGCACTGACTTGGAATTGATACACTTCAACAGCATACTCTGGAGCACAGCAGGCTCTGTTATCACTCACCAAATAGGAAACATGACTACACATACCTACAAACCTACATCTACATTTAGAATGTGCAAGCAACTTCCTGATCTTCAAGATCCTTTCACTTCTAATTATTTCATACTTTCCTATATTTCCATCTGCTTTGTGTAGATTAAAGAACCAGCTGGTCTTTGTGATATACCTTGGATTTTTTCCCTTTTGAGGAAGGATGCTGTATTCTCTGAGAAGGTAACTCTGTTGTACTTGGTTCAGTTCTTTAACAACTCACACTTAAACATTAACACTGCACCTCCTGCAGCATGTACAATTTACTTCATGAACAGTTCACCAAGGTTAGCATTTGTTTTGAAAAATAGCCCTGGTGAGGAGACCTTGAGGCAGCTCCTAAAGCACCTGGAGTCAATGAAAGCCAACTCTGAATGAGTAACTCCTTACCAGCAGAAGAGCACTGTCACAATGAAGAACATCACAGCACCACTGTGCAAAGGGCACAGCAGCTGAACAAGTCCCAGCAACTGCTGCTGCAGGAAGTTTCAAATAATGATTCGGTACACTGCTGGAATTCAATAGGAGGTGTATGCCAAATACATTGAAAAGGTCATTCCTTACTGCCATCAGCTCCCAGTCTATTGCTTTTTAATGCCTGGAATTAATTTCGTCTAATGCTTTTAAAATGTGTACCTTGAACTGTTGTGTCGCAGGATCCAAAGGATACTCAATAAGATAGGGGTGATTACAACACTTCCTCAATAACATCATAATATTCTGTAGTTTAAGGTTCACCTCGGAATCCATGGGAATGCTCATTTCTACCACTGGCCTTGAAAAGATACAACATCTTATTAGTACTGAAAGTGTCCCCTTATGCTACAAATATTTGAGAGAAAAAAAACCCTACAACAAAATCAAGCAATGGAGTCACAGGCAGTGACACGTCCTTAAAATCCCTTACAGTTTGTAAAGCTTTTACCAAACAAAACTTCTAAGAGTGTGACACTTGGCAACAAAGGCATAACTGTTTGCCATTATGGATTAAAATATAAAAGAGCAGTCAGTAGTAATTAAAAGCAGAATTTGACTTGTGTAAGTCACTCAGAAGAAAAGGGAACAGAAGCAAGCCCTCACCAGACCACATGGTCAGATTTCCTGGGAGCAATAATTAAGATGTTCCAGAATCAGCTCTCTGCTATCCCAATTTGGCCACATTACAGGAATCACAATGAATACAGCTATTTAGCTCTTCTACATGTAAGTACTGTCTCCTGTTCCCACAGACTACACTAGACTAGAACAAAAATCTAGCAAAATAAACACTTCTCAACCTGAAGATTTTCCTTATGCCCAAGGGACTTTCAACCAATTTAGAGCCACCAACAGAAGGAAGAAGTGGAGGACATTTGGAGTGGTGTTTGTCTCTCCAAGTAACTGTTACACATGATGGGGTCCTTCTCTCCTGTGGATGGCTGAACACCTGTCTGTCCATGGGAAGCAGTGAATTAATTCCTTGTTTTGCTTTGCTTGCATGTTTAAACTTTATCTCAAACCACAGGTTTTCCAGCTTTTACCCTTCTGATTCTCTCCCCAACCCCACTGATGGAGCTGTGAGCAAGCAGCTGTGTGGTGCTTGGCTGCTGCCTGGGGTTAAACCACAACAGTGTCCTGAAGTTAACTGTAATGAGCCAGTGAGTGATGGTACAATAATCACTGCTATCATGGCTCAGTGAATACCAGGTAAAATCAAAGAAACAAACCATAAAGCGACAGGGATAGCAAATAACTAAATGCCATTCTTCCTGATCAATTTCAGGAAGTAAAGCTCTGGAAGCAAACGAAGATAGAGACAGACAGTGCAACAAAAAACAAACAAAAAAAAATCTATCAAGACAGACACCTCTCTTTTTCTACTTCCTCTTGCATCTTGCTGATTAATTTTTCCAAGTCATCAGGTGAACCATTATGTTCTTCACAGTAATCAACCACCTTCCGACTACGGCGTTTTGGTCGGCCTGTAGAGCTCAGCTCAACCACTTCTTCCTATGGGAAATGAGAACACTGCCATCAACAGCAGCCAGCTGCAGAATCAAAGGCCTGTCCTGATCCAAGAATTCTCAAAACTGAAAAAAGGCCTCCGTGAAGTGCATCATGCAACACTTATTTAGACTCAGCAGCTTAAACTTTGGCCATGTAGAACATGCAGCCCAATTGTAGTAAAGGTTTGCAACTGTAGATTTTGAAAGTTTCTGTTTGATTTTAAAAAGCTACATTCGTATCTTACTGATTCTAAGCTGAAACTGTCAACTCTATGAAAACAGTCCTCTTTCCTCCCCAAGGTACAAGCAATCAAGAACATATTTACACTTAAATTTTTTAGTTCTGTGCCACAAGCCTATCACGGTAACTGCCACTGAAAAAGATAACAAATAGATCAGACCAAAAATTTAAGAATAAAAGCAGGTTTAGCTACAACAGTAATGAAGCAGCACCAATATGGTTCTGCATACAAACTACTAAAAGCAAGCACATTTCTGACATCCTTCTCAGTGGATACCTCATTATTTCCAAGCAGTTTCCTAATGGTGCGGTTGACAATGGCAGTATAGAAAGTTTCCTGCTTCTTTGCCAGAGGTGCATACACCACAACTTCTCGTTTAGGAGGAACCTCAAGAGCAACATCTGATTTCAGCCTTCTCAGTAAGAAAGGTGTCAGAATCTGAAATGGTAAGCAGACGCTGCAATTACTCAAAGCTGTCAACACAGCTAGTAAAAAAAAAAACAAAACAAAAAACAAGACAACAACACAGAAGCAGGCCTACTGATGTAATGGCCAATTTAAAGCAAGAGAGTTCATTTGCACATATATTTAGTTTTTTAATATGTATGCTGACTCAACATTTTCATGCACATGCTGGTACTAACATGTTGAAACAACACACCCATTGACATTTTTAAAATTCTGAAGTGCTTAGTAGGGGTGCAGTAGGAACTACGTTATAGACCTTTCTTACAAATTCCAGTAACTGAAAGTAATCTTATTACAAAACTGCTCATTTTGTCTGTTATAATTCTTAAATCAAGTTTTTCTGAAAACACCCAAAATCTTTAACCAAAATAAATAAATTGTCATCAACAATTATACATGGAAGATATACTTTAGATCCCTCACCAGCAGCTTATAATGGAAAAAATTATAGGTCTGTAAGCATTTACTTCCACACACTCTCCTTAAAAAGAGCATTAAATGTAAATTTGAAGACAGCCATATTATAACTAGTTTGTCAAAAGGTATTCTGCTCAACACCTGGAAGTTACATAAGGTCCCTCAAAGTTATCTGTTAAAAAAATAAATACATTGATTAAGTCTCTTGGTGAATGGAAGTCTGTAACTGCAATTAAGTTTGACTAAATTGAGTTCCAAGAATAAAAAAGAGTGGCTATCAAAGAGATATACTGTTCCTTTAGCATTCTTAAGTGCTGTAAAGATTGAAAAAAACACCCTATAAGTCTAAGGAAGTCCAGAAGTGCTACAATAAAAACCTCAGACCAGAATTCAGCATCATAAACAACATTTTGACACATTTCATGACACGAATGATCAATGTTACAACTATATCATAAAAAATACAAAATGAAGGATAAATTAAAACCTGATGCAGCATATGCAAGATGTTTTGCTCCCTTTCTTTAGCAATAATATCTTCAGCAGTTTCTGTAATGCTGGTAATATCAAACCAGGATTCAAAGCTATAAAAACAAAGCAAGGAAAAAAAATAGCTTACTTTGTAGCTATTATTCTTCATTATTTTAGTATCTATTCTTCTCTTATCCTGTGATTAAGAAAAATAAAGCACTCACATCCATCATGAATAGAAGGTGTACAGGAGGAATTTCTGAAACATACCTGTCAATTCAGAAGCTTGAGGTTTTACGTGTTTTGCAAAAATACCTGTACTAGTTGTAATAGTCATTATTGTCTATTATATTCCACCTCGGTTATAGCTTTTTCAAAGAATTAGTCTAAACACTGTTTTGGCAATGTTCGTCCACCTGATCTCCTACTGCTGCAGAAAAGGATCTGTGGGTCCTGTGCCTGCCAGCCTCACACAGCTTCATCCAGCACCTCAGAGAATCTCAAAGCACCACCAGGCATTTGTGATAAAATAAACGCCTCTCACTGCAAATGTTTATGTCTTAGCTCACAGCTGAGCTTCCACTATCCAGGGAGACAACAATTAATTCCTTCCTTTCAGAAACTAAGTGTGAGGCAAGACACAATTTCAAAGCTTTTGCCACCATATAATCATACTGAATTACAACCATGCCATAAAATCGCTCTTCACATGCTGGTAAGTTTAAGTATTAAAGAGTCATGATAATACACACTGCAAACAGAAATAGTTTCCACCATCAGATTGCAACCTACCTTTTCAAATCATCAAACACATCTGGCAACAGGAAGTTAAGCAATGACCAAAGCTCTGCCAAGTTGTTTTGCAGGGGAGTGCCAGTCAACAGGAGTTTATTGTCTGCGTTAAATCGTTTCAATTCTCTGATAAGGCGGCAGTTCATATTTTTAATCCTGTGACCTTCATCTACTATCAGGTATTTCCAGTAGCAGCTCTATGAAAATAAAGGGTATTTCAGTAAATTTCAGCTTTATTCCATCGAAACAGGTGTGAGATTAATTAAGAACCACTAGTAAGACTGATTGATAGTGCCCGTTACAAAGGCAGTTTTTCACTTTGCCAGACTAATAGAGCTGAGCCCGAACAGTTAATGCCACACATCTGCTTCATGGTGACTGCCTTTTAGAAAGCTTAGGTGCTTAGAAGAAAACTTCCACAAGAAGCTCATCTTGCTGAAACAACCACTGTGATGTTAACCACAATATTTACACACTAAGTATAGTTTTTACTCTAAACATCCTCAACCATCACCTACAGGTAAGAAAGGTGTTACAGGAAAGTAACAAAAACAGCAGGTATGCTGTAACTAACTGCTTTTAGAATAATGTTCTGTTTGAAGAACATAAGCATTAAATTGAAGACCTACTACTACCAAGGAAACAGAAGGGAATGCCAACATACATGCTACAGTATGAAACATTGTACAGGCAGCATGTGGGTTTATTTACTGTGTTGCAAAGCCCTGCTGTCAGTACTGAGGCACAACACAGTCCCTAGGGCTAAGAGAACTTGGATACCTGCAGGGCATTTCTGTCTCGCATTGCTATTTCAAAGGAAGTAATGACCACAGGATAGATCTGCAGTGATCCTTGTCTTCCGTGAATTTTACGAACCAGTTTACGACGCTCCTGCTGAGCTCCATGATAGAGCATTAGTGGAATCTGTAAAAAAAGGTTACAAGTCAAGACTAGGATGCCCATTTTAAGCTAATGGGAAGACAGTAGAAATCTCTTTCAAGAGATTCTTACAAGAAGGTCTCTTGACAAGAGATCTCTTACAAGAAGGCTGTAAATACTTAGCAAGTCATGGCACAGTTTGTAGTAACCACATAAACAACTACAATTAAAATTATATTTATATAGAGAAAATTTCAAGGCAAAGAATTAGAATAGAAATTAAACAATCTTTAAAACTCTTTTTAAGGAAGACAAAGTTTTCATTTCTTTTACCTCTGGAGTGAATCTCTTGAATTCAGACATCCAATTTGGAAGAGTAGACAAAGGACCACATACTAAGAATGGACCAGGGACCCCTCGCTCCACCATCAGTGCTATTGTTGCAATACACTGGATTGTCTTCCCCAGGCCCATTTCATCAGCTAAAATGCCATTAATACCATTTTCCCAAAGCATCTGCATATCAAAAAAAAAAAAGTAAAGGCAAAATAATCAACCCACATTTCGAAAAACAAAGATCTTTAGGAATGTAACACCTGTGGAAACTCTCTGCTAGGCCCGTTTTATATCACAGATGAAGATGATTCTATTATAAAAATAAATACAAGCATCTTGTAAATGCCAGATATTCTCATGTAGATATATGCATTCCTAGCCAACTAAGTGCCTGACTAGGGCACAAAAACCAGAACAATCTCAAAGGAAAGTACATAACTTAGTGGTGCATCAGAAGGCCCTCTGATTGAAAGCCCAGCTCTCATTACCCAAGGTTTTACTCATCCCAGCTGCAAAACTTCACTTAGCTCTGCTCTCCAAAAGACCAAATGACTGTGCTGACATTTCAGTGGTATCTATTGAAGGAGCTTCTGTAGGCATGGAGCTCCTGTAGCTCCTCACCACAAGAAAAAGGTGCACTTCCTGACCAACACAGCCACCTGCTCCAGCCAAAGTTCTTAGTGCAGACACTGACTACTCTGACACACAACAGAGCAACCTCTCACAAAAGAACAGAAAAACACACTGGCTCTTTGGCCACTCTCTACTATTCAATAAAGATACATAAAGAGGTTATTATAACTGAGGGCCCGACTAAGGAAACTGGCTTTCCCTCCAGAAGAGGCCTGTCTTCACTAGGCACTTTCCAGTAACAGAAGTGAGTCAGTTTAGTGGCACTCACTTGAGAGGTGAGTCTAAGCCTGTTGAAACAGACTGTGTATGTTTGTAGGGAGGAAAAACAGAAAGAAGAAATCTGAGAGAAACATGAGATCAGTAGCAGAATTAAAATTATTTTGACTCTTATGAATTTTTTAATTTGTCTTGCATGCTGAAACAGGTAGTAGTTAAAAATGTATGTGGGTAATTTTGATGGCAAGTTCCTATAGTTTTTTATTTCAGAGGGTAAAGACAACATTTTTAACATACTATGTTAATATTACTAGTTAAGACTCCAAGATACAAAGAATGAAATCTTATCTGTGTCAAGCGTGCAAAGGTAAGAGGTCTTTGAATATCTTTGGGCTGGGTATTGAAAGAAAAAAATAAGACTGCCCCTCAGTAGGATGCAGAGTCCTTCTGCTTTCAGGAACTCTTTGTAAGGAGAGGTTGAGTTGAAAAAGAAAAAAGATGGAAAAGGGGAAGATGGAGAACACTAGCCAGAAAGTCTAAAGAAAGGCTTAGAAACACCAATAGCCTTCCCACACTGAAACATTTTATTTGCTGTTTGACAATTTTTTTGTAACACCAGATTTTTGTACCATGAAAGATCATTAATATCTCTCTCCTCTTCACCTTCCCCATACCAACTATGATCACAGACTGCTAATATCTCTTCCCCTCCACGCCTGTTTCCAAACAGCAGCAATTCAGATCAAATTCAATTGCATCCATACCCTTAGCCACTCCATGCCTTCCACTTGGTACCACCTCATCACACCACCAGTAAAAATCTTTGGCTGCTGAAAAGGCACTGGTTGTCCATTAAATTTTCGCACTGGATCAAGAAATTGTTTGGCACTGTGTCGTACAGCTTGACACAATCTGTCCTTAATGACACTATTTGAGTCTCCATTTCTCTGCAGGTCTTCTGGATGCAGGTTGTCAGCAGGGCTTTCATCCTGTAGCAAGAAGGTCAAGGAACATGTGATAAGTGGAATGCACATCAAAGCCTTCCAAGACATACTTCTTCCCAATTTACACCAGCCTTAATGTGAAGTAATTCAGTCTCTGACACAAAGACTTCTTTTGATAATACTGTCAACTCAAAAGTAGTTTACAGATTCTTTTCTCCTATAGAATTCAAGGGCAGTGACAGCTACTGAAGCTATCTGGCTTATAATTTTCTATCCATAGAAGCAAACAGACTTAAAACATTGCTCACAGAGGCTGGCATTCAATGCAGCTATTTCCCTTCTGCAAGCAGAAGGGCTTTCCTTTCTGTAAGCTATTCTAATGTTAGGAAGGGCATGCAGCTCTTGAACTATAGAAGAAAAAGAGATCTCACTTGTTATCTCCACACTTGACTGCTTAAAAATAACTTTCTCAAGGTCTTCAACACCAACACAAATATATTTTAATAAATTCCTCTTTCCTTTATTTCCGAAGCTACCAGCGATCTACAAAGCATAAATACCTCCAAACTCAGTTTTTTAAAAAAATAAATTAAAAGTTTTCACCTTGGATTTCTGAAATAAGTATTTAAGTGCATTAATTTATACCACCTTTCTAAACTTTCATTCAGGACTTCAATAACTAGCAAAGATGCCTATTTACAGATAAAGTTTAGAGATACACTACAAAGTATAAAAAGGCTTCCCTCTCTTTGGGCTTAGCACTATTAAACTGCAATAACATGTATCAACATACCTGATTTTCCACTTTACTTTTTTTTGCCACTGACAAGATTTCCTGGAAACAAATGGAAAAAAAAAAAACATGCTTATGGACTTTTCAATCTTAAAGGCTATTGTAACTTGTATTTCATGTAATCTCTTCATTCATCTTTCAGTCTGGATATACTTTAAAAAGCTTTCCATACATCATTAATCATACAAGTGACTCTGAAACAAGACCATACACCATGTAATACATTTCAGTTACAAAGGGTAGCTGAAAATCCAATTGGCAACAAAGGCTCTTCACAGCTTGCCTCCCTAACAACTTGAAAAAACAAAAGAATATCCAACCTCTACAGCTGTGACAACACTGCTTGTTACATAAATCTTTACTCACAGACTACTGATAGCTGATAATATCTGGTAGCAATGTATGAGAATGGAGTGCTCTGAAATATAGATGTCACAGAAATTGGCACACCCATTAAAAATTGTACTACAAAATTCAGACTATTTATAGTTAAGGCATACCTCTTTTGACATAATTTCTGATATGTTGTATGTCCCATCTTCTCTTCCTCTCTTCTTTTTTGCACCTACGAGATATTTGAGTTTATACAATGCATCAAACATTAAGGAAATCAAACCCACAGTACTGAAAAAAGGCAAAGCCTAATACATTACCTGATTTCTCCTCTTTGCCATCAACTGGGTTTTGACCCTAGAAAATAACCATAGGAAGAGGTTCATCATCTTATGCATCTCTATCATGACACAGATAAAAGATGTAATCAGACTCCAACCACTACCTTTGAAAGCTTCTTGAAACATTTTTACTATAAAACAGTTTTCAAAAACATAGAAAAAAAATCCTGCTTATTTTTTCTTGTTACTTAGTCTCATTTTGCCTGAACAAAGCAATCATTGCTAAAACAAAAAACTTCTCAAGACAAATTGAAATCATTTTCCCTAATAATAACTAGTCAAAAACATCCTCTAAAAATGAGGGTCATAGTATACAATTTTTAAGCATTTTCCAACAGTCTTACTACAGCTAAAATAAATATGGTATATTAGAAAGATTTTGCAAGTGAAATACTGGACAATCAAACTGACTTATTCTACTTACCTTGATCAAACTAACATCGTAATTTCTCAGACTTTTATTTAGAAAATTGCACAAAGTAGCTAATTAATCTTACCTTGGCAGATTTTAACATCATCTCTCTCTTTTTTTCTAACTTCTCTTTCCTCCTCTGTTCCTAAACAAAATTAAAACCACACATGCAATTCTTATCTTTCCATAACATCCACAAGAGTACTATCCACTACAGAAGAGATAGATTACATTGCTAATATCAAGTTTCATGTGCTCTATAGACTTTGTTTTTTTGCAACCCCACTAAGTTTGTTCTGATGTAGTTTAAAACAATAAAGCAAAATTTGGACAAGAAAGTGCCCCTGCTGTAAATTGCTTGTCAGTAAATACTTTAAACACTTAAACGCAGTAATTTAGAAAGATTTGAACAAAAATATTCCCAATTGCAAACTCCTGAAGATTACACCTACTGCAGTTAAGTTTTCCGTATTTCCAACTTCTACGTACTACACGTTCATTGCAGAACAGACAGCAATGTAAGCAGCCCAGAATGCCTTTAACAAAGAAGTGCTTTCACGTCTTGAAGAACATAAGATTTTCATTCCATCTACTATTTTTACTTGCTGGAAGCAAAAGGATCCTGAAGAAAAAGACCTTGGTATTTATCACATGGAGCAAGATTTAGTACTGCAATACACATTCTAGCAATACAATAACCATGAATTCGAGCTGATAGTTCAACTAGAGAAGTAGTTTGGAGAGGAGGTTCTTGCAGTCTGTCAGTGTGCTTTTGTGGAAAATGTTGTTCTTAATATTTTCCTGCTTTTCTCTCTCTCTCAAGCATAAAATCCTGCAAGCTTGCCCATAGAGGTACAGTTAAGAAAGTCAAGACAAAGCTAGGCATGAACTCAGCAGCCCATGGATTAAAAGAAGACACGCAACACTGTTTTATGGAAGCTCTGGTCTGGGAACAGCATGGCCTCAGATCACTGTAATTTACAGATTTGTTTGAGGGAGGCCTAAGTCAGCATCTTGAAGGTACATCTCATCTTCAGCTTCCAGTTAATAACACCAACAGGCTACTCAGCTCCCTGAACCTGTCAGTTCTTGGCACCTTCTATCCTCCCTCCTTTTCTAGCTCCCTTAAACTTCAGTTCTTATTTGAAATACTCTGCTTTCTTTGCACTCAGGCCAAAAGAACTGTAAAGGCATCAGTGCCACCTTTACACTGTGACTTTAAATTGTAATTCATGTTCTTCCATGTGTGATTCATCTTTTAATTTATAGAACAAATTCTGAACACTATGTAAAAGCATCATGTCATTCCTGTGCTGTAGGTTCCACTAGATTTTAATGTTGTTAATGCAAACTCAAAAACATTTTTATTTCAAACAGCTGGATGGAAAAAAACCCAAACAGACAGCACCTTAAGAATCCCCACTGCAGACAAGAACACACCTACCTCTAGCTGCTGCTGTTCCATTTTAGTTAGCAGGAATTTGGAATAGATGTTGCTTTTTTCAAGCAAATGTTGAAGCCTCTTATAGCGCATTTCACTTGATTCCCTGTCCCAAGAAGTGCGAGCCTGGCCAATAAAAAGAGATGTCAAGCATTTACAGATACAATTGTGATTATACTGAAGAACCATCCCTTGAGTTAAAAGCATTAACTCTGAAGTGTCTCACACACAGACCCTTTTCCTTCCAGCCATCATACATCTGTGATTTGTGACTGTATGGACTCACATGGAGCTATGAAGTGTTGTAAGAGCCAAGTAACGGAGGGTTGCATTCACTTGCATATGCACCATACACACCCTCAGTATAGGAGAACATGACATTCAAGGGCTCAAAGATGTCTCAACTCCAATGCAAAATGAAATCTCAGTTCATTTATAGTCTGCAAAATTTGTGAGGAAAAAAACTCCACCTGGCAAATTTCAGTACAGCTCCCCTAGGGCCATTATATCCTTTCACATACATTTACATCAAGTTAGTTTCTCATGAAGAACAAAATATACAGACAGCTAAAAAACTACCACACAGTTTTACAGAGTTCAAGTCAATTCCCCGTGTGAAAACAGTAACTACTGCTCACTTTGCTGACAAAATCCATACAAGCTTTTCAAAGTAACTGCTGCTGAATTAGTCAAGGCTGTGCATTTAGAAGTTTGCAAATCGCCTTTTAAAACTTGGATCAAGACACTCCCAAAAAGTAAAAGCCATTCACCATTCTGCATTCATCTAACATTGCCTGCAAAACTGAGATACCAAACAAGTCACAGAATCATTTAGTTTGAAAAAGACCCAAAATCATCGAGTCCAAGCATTAACCAGCACAGCCAAGTTACCACTAAACCAAGGATGCCTGGAAGGTGAAACATCTACACACTTTTCGAGTGCTGCTTCCATCACTTCCCCAGGCAAAGTGCATCAGTGCTTGATCACCCCTTCAGTGAAAAACATTTTCCAAGAACGTCCCATCTAAACTTCCCCTGGCTCAGCCTGAGGACAGTTTCCTCTTGTCTTATTGCTTGTTACCTAGAAGAAGAGACTGACAACCCCCCACCTGTCTGCAGTAGCTGCAGAGAGTGAGAAGTTTTAAATTAGCATCTCCAAGAGAAACCCAGAGAGATAACATGCAGAGCTCTACAAGATGCTTATCTATGTCATTGCCTCCAGAAGAAACACAGGAGGAAGGGCAGGCTAAGACACAGAAAAACAAGGGGCTCTTCTGAAACTAAATACACAATAGGCAGGGAAATGGGGTATTTCCTGAATCATGGGATAAACTGTGAGACACTCAAAAGGTGGAGAATGTCTGTCCCCCTAGAAATCAAAACTTGATTTTCTCCAAGTAATTCCAATCAGGTAGCAACTATCTTATTCTTTTAAGAGAAGAAGATCTCTCCCCACAATTTCCTTAGGGGAGGAGTTTGCATTCGTGTGATTTTCATTGCTTCTGCTCTCCTAAATCCAGGTTTTTTTTACTTCAGATGACAAGTACCTGAGCTCAGAAAGATCAACTCTTGATTGCAATGCCAAGACAGAATATAATTAAAACTAACCTTCTTTCTCAGCAAACTGTTATTGCTCACTTTTTATTGGAGTGAACACAGCATTCTTATTTGGTCAAACTGAAGGACTGTTTCCTCAACCAACTTCAAAAATTTCAAGTAGAAAAAGAAAACTCAAAGATGAACAGCACTTGACTCTGAAGACATCTCACTATGCCTTTTGACTCAAGCCTTCAAGCCTTATGACAGCGGGTTTTTTCCTCTTTTTGACTGAAAAGGCAAAAAACTTGCCACTCTTTGCCACCACTCTACATTCACACATATTTGCACAGTGGTGTTTCCCTAACCTTTAAACAGAACTGGCAACTCCTTTGCTGAACTGCTGTACAAATCACCTGGCAGGGGGTTTGCTGAAGTGGCAAGCATAAGAAACACAGAAGCTGCCCCCCAGTAAGCCTGTGGTAACTACAGGAGTAAATCCCCTTGGTCTGCCTGGCCCCCGACTGCACAGGGAAAAGGTGATAAAGCACACAGGACAATGGAGCTAAATCCTTGCTAGCGTTTAAGTCCTGTGGATTCTCAGGAAATGAAGAATACAAAAAACCCCACATTATAGCATCGTTACAGAAGTGGTCATTGTGAAAGAAATTAAAATTTTAAGTGTTTTTCTTGACAGTTCCTGTTCAACGAGAAAATTTGCTCTACAAGAGTTTCCTCCTTACCTTCCAGAAGTATTACTTCCAGATGTTTAGATCCTACTCTAATCAGGGGATACCTGACGTTCCAACAGGGTACATCATCACATACTGTTTGCAACAAAGAATATTATGAGACTTCTGGGAGAATCGATATTCCTTTCTAACTACAGTATCACAAAACAATGCATCGTCAAAACATACCTTTATAAATCCTAACTACTTGTCTTAAGAGAAAGGAAAAAGAGTAATCAAATTTGGTTCCAGGCCTTAGAGACTGGTATGTTTCAGGCCCTTAGAAAAACATGTCAATACTTAAGATAGGGGGAAAAAAATCCCTCACCTAATTTCTCTATTATACTGAGTAATAGCATTAGTTCCTTGAACGAAATCTTTAAGGTCCCTTCCAATCCAAACCATTCGGTCATTCCTTAGAACACAATTCCCCAAAGAGAATTTAAGAGAACAGTTCTTTCAAGCTTATATTCCCTTATGTCTGAAACACAATACAAATTACCGTTATCAGAATACTATATAAAGGATCAGCACAGGTCTAGAAGCAGCATGCTCTCATGTTCTCACTCCAAAACAGATTGGTTAGTATCAGCCAGTGCTTAACATCAACGTTTGAAAACATCCAGGTTTGAAAACATTCTCAGCAAAAGGGAAAAGAAGCACAAGTCATGATTACATCACTTGCGGTGGGGAGGTACCATTTCCCCGGAGCAGTCTTTCTTTCCTATAACACAGGCAAACCAAGGTACACAAACCAAACATCGCCTCTCAGTTTGCCCACATGTCCGCTCCTCCTGGCAGCAATGCCAGGTCACAGGCAGCTGCCGCACAAGTGTGTGCGGGAAAGAGCAGGAGTGACCAAGACAGTGACAGGCATAAACCCGATCCTTGTTAGCTGGGCTTTCTCAGCTACACTACTTCATCAGTTCTGCAAAAACTACTACACCTGCTACTGAATAAACACATAACCAGGCTTATTTCTGGAAAGGATCTGCAGAACCCTACTCAGGCCGTTTAGTTGGTGAGGTTTTTTTAACCAAGGAGGGAAAGGAGTGTTAGGTACACTTTGAGAAACAAAACCAGAGAAGTTTTGTCTTTAATGTTCCAGACAGAATTCAAAAGAATACGAACTTACAACGCTTTTTCAAATTAGCTCGCTTCATAGGCATTAAACCTCACATTTTTAGGCTCAGAATAACAAAAGCAAAGATGTAATCTTCTCGCTGCAAATTTCAATGCGTATAAAACGCAGCAGGCTTCTCCCTTAAGAGCAAGAGTTCACCGCTAGCCTTTAAAAACAAAAAGGAAAATGAAGGCCCCCGGTGAATGATCAAAAGGCGCTTATACACCACAGCACCCACAGCATGGCCTTTATTAACCCCTCGTGTTTGTTTGTTTTGAAACCCAAGGAGCTGCACGGCCCCGGCCCGCAGACAAACCCCGCCGCCCGCGGGGACTCCTGCCCCCGGGCCGCCCCTCACCTTCTCCAGCATCTGCCGCTCCTGCTCCAGCCCCGCCGCCTCCAGCTGCTCCTCTTCCTCCAGCATGGCCGGCGTGATCACCGCCGCCTCTGCCTGCTCCCCCATCTCGGCTCCCAGCGGTTCTGCAACGAGCTCACG
>VYXF01009979.1:221109-240739 GCA_013397295.1 Polioptila caerulea | reverse complement strand
ACGAAGAAAACTGTTGTATACTATATTAGGTCATCTTTAAAAAATAACACGCCAATAGTTGATATGGTCTATAAAAGCAGCTGTGAAAAAGCTGCAAGACATGGAAAGACTTTAACAGTGCAAATAGAATTTCCTTTTCCAGACGGCTGATTCGTTTGTGATAAAGCCACAAGAAAACTGCTTTCTTGTGCAAAAGTCTCCATAGCATAGCAAGAGAAACTCTTCTCCCTAAGTGAACTGAGAAAAAGACTATTTTAAAGGTGGTAAACTGACTGAAAGTTGTGAGTTTTATCTTTGCATTGTCAGTGAGAAAGAAAAGAAGTGTTCTGAAAGTTTATTCTAATTTTCTTATTGTTGTTTTCTCCTTTAATTCTGTTAATAAAATTTTCTTTATATGTTTTCAAGTTTAGACCTGCTTTGCTTTCTTTGCTTTTAATCCTTTCTCACAGTAGAAAATAAACCTACCACATTAATTGGTGCATTGGCCGGGAAACCAAATTAACCTGCAACAAATGCATATTGCCTTTGTTTATTAATCCTTTGCAAGCAATGTGTCACTGCATTCTAAATTTCAGGGCAGATTTTGTTTGAAACAAGTGTAATATTGAGCTAGTAATTTTAAATATCATTTATAGCTGTATCCTGTGTCCAGAAATTGTCTCCCTTCACCAGTGTGTGCTGTTCAGGAAGGCTTACACCTTGGATTTAAATCTAGTGTTGAAAACATAAGAACTTGCTGAAGGCAGATGCAGTGATAGGGCCTGAATTTGGTCAGCCTAAGCAATGGGTTGTAGAATGCATAGGTGTAAACCTCATCTTCCATTCTGTTGGAAGCACAGACACACTACGAGAGCCCAAGACAGAGATACAAAATGCAGTGTTTTGTTCTGATGTCTCTATTGATGTGCAGGGCCGAGTTTTGGGTAGAATTTGGCAGCCTTTCACCAAGTCCAGCCTCACCTCTCGTACTTGTTTTGCCATACTGTTGCAGCTCCTCAGAGACTCACATGGCACAGCCAGCCGCATATGTGGAAAACTCTTAGGAGCTACCACAGAGTTGCTGCTGACTGATAGTTTGTGTGTGAGGAAGTGTCACTCTGTCATGATTCAACCTCTTTCATTCCTTTAGAAATAAAATGAGAAGGACCTAAAGGTGTCAAGTGGTTTTTATGTCCTTCTTGGTGATATTCAAACCTTTATCTGAGAAGTGGAATACCACATACTACTTGCTTGGGCTGTGCATCCTCTTTGTGGTGCTCAAAAGTCTCCTTCAACTTAAAATTATTTTCCTAAGTGTTTCTTTAGAAGTTCTCCAAAGATCCAGCAAAATAAAAATGCTTAGCTGATCTTGTGTGAAAAGAAAAAGACTGCAGGCACACAGCAATTTCAGAGAAGCTGGCAAGAATTTTTAATGTGACTGAAAGTCTCTGAGTGACAAATTAGTAATAAAAATGTCACTAATTAGACCATAGTAAAATCTTGATAATCAAAACTACTTGGGCGAGACTAAATATATTCAGATAACGGGTAGGCCAGATAATGGGAATGAGCTGAACAGAGAGACAAGCTGGCAGCTTGTTACAAAGGGCGGCTTGGAGAGGTGGTGGGTGTTTTGAATAAACAAGCAGCTAACATAATTACAGAACATAGTCCAAAAGTAGTAATGAAAGGATAGCTGGATAAAGAATTTTAAATAGCAGGGAAACATCATCTCCCTTGAAAGACAGAGGCAGTGCTAGAAATGTGTGGTTTTATTAAGACAAGTAAGCCTGGGAACTATGGCTTAAACCAGACTGAAATCTGCTCTGTTCTATCAAAAGAGCTCAAAGGGGCCTTTTGGGTCTCCTGCTACCAGCACAAGTTCATGACATGGGACATCAATAGGATTCGAGTCTGCAGCAGGATAAATTACCTCTTTAAGAGGGTTTGGGTTAGCTGTTTTCCTCAGGTAACAGGAAAGTTCTGTAGTAGGAGCTGGTGACATAATTCTGGAGAAAGGGAGGAGACACAAAGAGGTTTACTTTATTCTTGAGCAGCTGGATTAAGAAATGTAGTTTAGTAGAAAACATGCATGTCCAAAGAATAAAGGAAGAATCCAGTGTCAGTATCAGCTACTGTGTGAGAAAGAAAAACCTCCAGTCTTAGGGAAATGTCTTTTAAGCAGGAGTTTTTTGATTCATTGTTTGGTAAGTCGAACTGACTTACAGGGATGCCATGATCCTTAAACACATTAGTTCTGCTGGTTCTAATACTGCATTTTTGTCACTCTTACCATCCCTTCTCAGGTGAGACTGTGGGAGTAGTAGTACATTAAGTACCTAGTTTAGTGTTTTCATGTGAAGCAAATATATGGTGCAGGGTGAAAGGGCCTTCGGTGTGGGAAAGAAAACAACTTTGGGAATATGTAGCATAAAATGGATCTGCTATGAATGTCAGCTTTTTAACTGAAACTAGTAGCTTCTCAATCGCTATGTCATTGTGAAGGGTATATATTACAATGAGTGCAAGTTTTAGTTTCAGCTTCAAGGTAATGCTTACACACTCCAGAAAATAAAGTAGGTGAAAACAACCATATTCTGTGTTTTGAAAATTTTTTTTTTTTTTTTCATGAGTGTGATTCCTTTTGTCTTTTCGAATTTGCTGTTGTACCGTGATCCTATACTGGTATTATTGAACTATCCTTTTCATGTTGCAGTAGGATCATTTGTGATGATGGCGAACACAAAGGACGTTACTGGTACAGAAGCACTGATCTATTCTTCAAAATACCACTTTTTAATGCCATTTAATTTGAAGCATCTGCATTATCTGTCCAGGGGTCTTTTCTGGTGGAGAGGGAGGCAGAGACACCTCCAGAAAGGTTACTCAGAGTGCTGACACTTACATACTGACCCATACCTTGTCCTTCTGATTGCTGTGCAGAGATTTTTAGAATAAGTTAGGCAGGATGAATCAGGATCAGCATGTGTGTGTGAAACTTTATTCCCCTTGATACTTGTAAGACCAGGGGTTTTTTTTCTGCTTGTCATCCATCTGACACACAGAGGCTTGCCAAGAGCATCCAAATTTTATATCCCCTGTGTGCCCTCAGCCTGGCTTCTGACAATACAGCCCTTCCTCACACAGGGCCACCCTTTCACTCACATTATGCTTCATAAATAGTTAATACCTGGATGTTTCAGGCTTCTCCCTGGAGAACCTTGCATTCACTCACCAAAAATTTACTCACAAATTGGTATCATGCCTGAGTAGTCAGTGGATGCTTATACCAGAGGTGGCTGTGGCTTCTGCTTAAGGTCAGATCCTTGCATCTTAATTGATAACTGAAGAAGAAGATGGGATTCATATTTAAATGGTCTTCTCAGGAATTTAGTCAGCTTTTCAACTAGCTAGTAGATTCTCAGTCACTATGTGACTAGAAAGGGTATTTATTACAATGGGTGTGAGTTTTAATGCTGGCTTTTAAGTAATGCTTACACTCTCTATAAAGAAGTACAGTCTTGCTTCCAAAAATGAATAGATTTCCCACAGGGAAATCATGAGTGAACTAATTGGGCTTTTATGGTTATCTTGTTGCAGTATATGCAACCATAATTTATCCAATTATAATTATTCACAAATCTGCATCTGCCTTACCTCCATTATGAAGGAAGTGTGTGTAGATTATTTATGCACCTGGATTAACTCAGTAAAATATGAAATGAGCTTGTCTGATGCCAATAGATGACAGTCATTTTACACAAGAATATGGTGCTGGTGATTATGAAAGACAGGCTTGTTAGGGGAAAGGCTGATCATACACAAAGACTGCTGTGATCAAATTTACACTTCAGTTCCCTCTTGTACCAGTCCTGCAATTTTGTCAGGTGCTTGGGTGACTTCAGCAGCTTGTGAGCTGGAACACTGGCAAGTCAGAACCTGTGCAAGTATTTAACGTAGCTCTTCATATTCCTGCATTTGTAAGAAGTATTTCGGTAAAGGGTATGCACTGGATAGTGCAAACTCTTTTCCACGAATCCACATAAAATAAGGAGTGCAGAAATTACCTAGAAAATTTCTAACTTAAAATAATTTGTCTTCTTACTAAGTCAGTGGTTCTTGAGATACCCACTACTGAAAAAATTTGTATTTCAATGGATAGAAAAGTACAGTTTACATTTATTTTTTCTCTTATGTCCATATTGTGGCAGGGTAGCATAAGGTTTTCCATATACTAGCAATCCTTATATGCACTTGTGGAATATTTTGTTGAGCAGCTTTCTAAAGTGCTTCTTCCTTGGATCCAAGTAATTTCCATTACTAAGCAACTTATAGCCATGGAAAATTTCTACATATATATACATTTAAGTTATCAATAAATAAGAAAATAGGTACAACCCACACCTAAGACTAGAATCACAAGATACTCCCCTTTTAATGATGTCAAGTTTCTCTGACCTGGAAATGTTAATAATTTAGATACTTGTATTTTGGCTAGTGGTTACTTAATGACAAAAATAAATTTGTGAAAAGACACTAGGCAATACATTAAAAGATTCTTAATAACATCAAATAAAAGTGGCAAGCTGGGACAGGCTAATGATGACTGAAATCAAGCAAATCAGCAGGCTGTTAAGGAACGTAGCTGGTATATTTACAGATACAGGATTTTCTCCTTAATTGATGATTGTTAGTGAATGCCAGTGCAAAATGAGGGGTATTTTTTGAATAGTGGATAACACTGATATATGTCTGTTAAAGAAAATAAAATAAGAGATCCTTACAAAGTTATCTGTCCAGAAACATTGCAGTTAGGGTGAAGAGTGAGGCATTGGATTGATCTGGCCGTAACTCAGTGCAAAGCATTATCTACAACCTGCCCCTGACCATGCCACAGTTCATCCTTTCGCATAAACAGTGCTGCTGCTCCACGAGACTAATCCAGGTGTACAAGCTAAGGTGCACTGTGCCTCTGTGTAGGGATAACGTTGCAGTCCTTTGTGCCAGCTACTGTTAACTGCTGAGAATTTATAGAAAAGCCTTCCTTCTACGTCCATGTAAAGTTACATCATGTAAGAGATGTGTGATTATGGGGTTTTTCCTTTCAAAACAAGCTTTGAATTATTTGATCAATTTATATTTATGCTGAGAGAGGGATAGAAGTATCAAAATAATAAGGTGCACTAGCTTTGTGAGTATAGGTAGCTAGTTGAAAGAGAGTGGTGTTACTACTGGTTTCTCACCTTGTGTCTTGCTGAAATTATAGCATGAGTTTTCAACTGGACACCAGAAAACCCATCTTGTACAAAACACATTGTCAGCTACGTAAAAGAGATTTTAGAAGTTTTATTCCTTAAGATAACTACCAGCATTGCATGGTTCCCATTTTAGTTCCCCACACTCCTTTGTAACAGTTAACAACCAGCTCATCCTTTTTTGTTGTTTTTCTCAAGTGTGATACATGTTCACACCAGTATTGATGAAAATAAATAAAACAGAGCTGTGATGGCTGACCCTCCTTTAAAAAGATGGGATGAAAATCAATGTGTGATAAGTGCAAGTGGATAGAAAGAGTGAAGTATTGTTAATTAAGTTTTGTGTAACCTGACCAACAAAATGGCAACAAAAACTCGTAATAATTATGTGCATGTTCTCTTTGGAAGGAAAAAAAAGGAAGAGGTCTTGGTCCCTGAGATGAAGTGTAAAGCTCCCTTTTAAAACCTTTCTAATCTAAAGGAAGACTGATATATCTTTTAGGTTTTTTTATGGTCTCTGATCTCATTAATTGTTGCTTGGAATAACTAAAACCCATAGCAGAAGATCATAATGGAAGTTGGGACACAATAAAATAATTGAGTACAATAATTTAGGCTTTTAGATATTGTTGCATATTATTGTACATTATCTGATTGATTTTTCTCCATTCTACAAACGGCTTCCTTAACAAAACTAAATCTTGTAGGGCAAAAAAAAACTCCAAAAAACAAACAAAAAAACCCCACCAAAACAAACCTCCCCCCCAAAAAAACCCCAAAACCCCTCAAAAAACCCTCAAACTGATGGTATCCCTGATTACTAACTGGTTTTCTTTCTAATTCTGTGAAGAAAATTGAAAATTAAAGTTAAGGCACAGAGAATGGAGGGCTGACGTCAATCCTAGCCTAGGAAATATCCTGATATGATGTGTACTCGTGTGCTTCTGTAGTTTAACTAAAACTGAATCTGCCCATCATAGAAGGGAAGTTGGCTTTTTATTTTTCTTTGTTTTTAATGAAAGAAGTTTTTTCATTCATGTGAAATCTGGAAGTGCTTTGTTTTAATTTCTACTACTAGTGAGCTACTAGCATACTAGAAAATATGGGAAGTGGTTAGTCTCTGTCTCAGTCTTTTGTGTTAGAATTTATTCTGTGGGGGGAATCCGAACGAGATTCCACAGTTCATTAGGAGTTTGAATGAAGGGGTTGCAAGAGAAGAAAGCTTGTGTGCTACCTGAAGATTTATTATTTGCTAATATATATAAAAATAAAGTCAACTTAATATGATTCTATGCATAGTAGAGAACTGCTCCTTTGGTGGTCATTTGATGGACAGGCCCTTAAAATTTGCTATTGCCCACTGGAATGTCTCACATTAAAATTTCATTACTTCCCTCTTGACTCACTTTCACTGTACTTTATTATTTTAAATGTGTTTTAGCACTTTCATTCAGTGGCTGGATTTGGCAGAAGCTGTATAAGTGTGCCATCAGACAATATGCTAACTCACAAAAGCAACTGGTTGTGCTCACTTGGACCTCTCAATGCTATGGAGCAAGAGGGAATGGTACTCTGCCTGGATTTCCTGATGTTGTTTGAATGAAAAAGGCTTTGTGTGTTCTTGTATGCAAAACCACACATAAGAAAACCAAGAAGCTGCAGAAAATCACTCTTTTCTAATTCATTCTACTCTGTTTCTAAAACTCCATCCTTTCAAGCTGTAAGTCTCAAGCAAGGCAGTGAATGAGTAGATGTTACCTGGGATGATTTTTGAAGACTCAAGTTCAGATCAGTGAGGGAAATAACTTCTGGAGTTGAGTGTTTTGCATTGCTAATGTTGTGTACCTATCTTTGCTCTGACCTTACTGGCAGCCAAACCCAGAAGGAGCTCTTGTCTTTCCTTCTCCTTCTTCAGTCTCCTTCTGAGTCTTCTCCACTTAAAATTATAATAGATTATACTCCCCTGTTGGGAATCTGTTGAATGCAGTTATAGCTGGAAATTTAACCTCTAAAGGATTCTTGATTCTCATGGGGCTGGCAAAGCCGTGCTTCGCCAACAGGTATCAAACACCTGTATGCATGCAGCAATAAGGCTGTCACTCCTGAGGGAATTTTTCTGCTTTAAGACTCAGAAGAGAATAATCCCTTTAATATGTCCACCTTTTCCTGACAGAGTGGTGTAAGCTGGGCAGCAGTGAGGCTGGACTTACACATTGAGCAGCTAATATAATTCCTGAAAGAGCATCACATTAGCCTACTCATTCTCAAAAAGGTGATTTGTCCCACTGGGTACTAAAAATGTTACTGAACCATTGGAGGTAAACATCTTCTTATAGTGACTGTATATATGGTAGTAAGAAAGAATCATATTAGTAGGTGTAGGCATTGTGGAAGATTTTTTCAGACTCACTGAGTAACACCTGCAAAATTGCAACTTTGCAGTATAGTAATTAATATTATCAAAAGTTATGAAGGTACTATCACAGCTTTCAGACTCAAAACCATAGGAGAACTTCCAGTCAATATTTTTTTTTTCTTGCACTAAGACTCATCTACAGCATTTTGCCTGGTGACAAGAGGATTTGAAAGTAGAGTATAAATCATATGCCCCTTTTCTCTGGCAATGTAGGAGAGACATAAGAGCAGTAAGTAGGGTGTTTGTGAAAATACAACTGCTTTTTAAATATCTTTGTTTGGCTTATGTACCTTTTGTAAGTGTACCTTTATGTACCTTTTGTGTAAGTGAATACTGAACGTATGTTATCAGTGTTATCACTGAATAGACTGCGACTCACAAGAATGACAAAACCTAATCTGCAGTGAATAAACTCTTCTGAAATAAACATAGGGGTTGAAGGAGATAAATGGGGGGGGGAGGGGAGTCGGAAAGGAAGTTATTGCATATTTACTAAACATGCCAAAGTATATTACTGCATGAGTGAGTCATGCTTATTCTAGTAACTGAAGCAGCTAACAGAGCATCATCTTTGGTTTTTTGACCTTAATTAATTTGATTTCCTGGTAGCATGCAAAAGATCTTAATAGTTCTTCACTAATGTTATTGAGTATTGAGGGCTCTTATTGTTCCTTAAAAAATTAGGACAACCTAGACCTCAGAAATAAATGCTTAATGTGTACAATATCAAAATGTGCATTCATACATAAATTAATCACATTTTTTGCCAAAAGTGGGACTACAGTCACTCTACTGACCATGCATGAAACTCACCACTTCTAGCTGGTTTTATCTACCATAACTTTTGTGGGCTATCTACATAAAATTGAGTAGGAAATACAAATTCCACTTATTTCAGTAATGTTGAGTTATTTGGATTTTCTGTGTCTGACGCAGGTGATTTATGCCTTTTCAATTTAAGGAGGCTAAATATCTTGTCAGGACAGTGGATGTTTGTGTACATAGTGCACATTAAAGTTCATGGGAGTTTCCACATTCATATTCAGCACATAAATTGATGGAGTGAGTTGTAGAGTGTGCTAATACCCTATTGCTTCCACTTATGCTGTAATCTTCATGGGAACATCTTAATGGCTGCACAAAGGGACTAAATTCCCATTAGCTATATAGAAAGCCAATGCTGAGTAAGTGAGTATGAGATTTAATATAAATGTAATGAATGACTCAGTCAATCTGATTTGTGTAGGAAGCAAGTTTAATGGAACTTGGATAAAAAAATTCTGGCTCCCGGATGTGGTATTGGCTCAAATAGTCAATTCTGCAGGAAATGCAACATAGAAGAGGAGTGAGAATATTATAAATGTTTCTTATGTGACAGAAGGCAACTGTGCAGGTTCTCATTGTAATAGAAGCAGAAGATTACAGACATCTTCATCCCACTCCCAACTTAATTGTATGGCTTGACTGAAAAGATTACTTGATTTTTTACTGATGGCATCCACATGATCTCAGTTTTTGAATGGCATAAAAAACAGTTACATCAGGAAATATGAGCATCCATGGGAATACTATTTAGTATAGCTGACAACAGAAAACAAAAATTATAGCCTTTGTCTTCTAGAGGGAGTGCATAGGTTTTCAGCAAGACACTACGTAAGTAAGTAAATCTTAGCCAGTTATGTAATAAAATATGTGCAGTGATATAAGGAATAATCAAACCAATTTAAACCTCCTAGTTTATGCCAAGCACTATATTTTAATTGTAACATATATAATATTAATAATATAAATAGCATGGCACAATTAAAGCAAAAATTTATATTGAGATTAAGTGCATTTCTTTGTTAATGTTTATTTCAAGTATTAGTTCTAGACTCTGTAATTCTGATTGCTTGAATGCTTTAATTGTAAACTGTCTTGCATTTGCTTATATTTTCCATAATTTTCTCAGAGGAATTTCAAGGGTCTTTTGCAGTTGCATGATAATTAAACCTTGTTAAACAAGGTTTGGTCATAAGCATTCAGTGCTATCAGAAATACACGCAGAGTGAGCGACAAAAAGGCGTATTCCAACTGGCAGTGTTCTGGGAATTTCTGATGCAAGGAGAGTTCAGATTTGGCAGTGCTGAGAAGACATTTGTGAACATACAAAGAACAAAGTTTTTGGCTTGGGGAGGGGGGGAGGGGGCGAGGATTGTGCTTTAGCTGAGATGTATACCAGAGAAGTTTTATGTTTTTTCCATGCACAATAACCAATCTATCAAACACTTTCAATGAGGAGTGGATTCTGATGGAACCTGCAGTTCCGTAAGAGAATGAAAGAAATGCCAATGTTTTGATCAATAATTTAGGTGGATTATATCTTCAAGAGGATCAGAAGATACTAAGTGCTCTGACTATTGAGACAGAAAAGCCCGGCTTTGACCTCCAAGTATGTGCTTTCACTTAGGAAACTGAAGGTCTCTGCTAGTGTTGATTAGGGATGATTAGTACCTAGCAAGAAATTGTTAATAGCAAACTTCGGGTTGAGTGTCATTTTAAAAAAATAATATAGGGGCAAGGAAAAGGTTTCATTAGCAATAAGAGATTATTATAAGCAGCTGAGAAAAAGAACTTCATTGAAGTCTCATAGCCTCTTCTATAATCAGGCTCTTTGTTTTCTAGGTCCACACTTCTACTCTTTTACCAGTCTAAGCCCCCCTGAAACTTTCTGTGCATGCTTTTTTTGCTATTATCGTTTATAAGAAAATGGATACATGCTTTTAAAACTTCCTGTGCTACTTCAAACTACTTCTCAAGAACCCACAGAAATCCTAATAAATCCTACTCAATAGCAACTGCTAATAAATCAGAAAGTAGTTGTGGTGACTATCTGTTTGCTAATACTGTTTTTTAAATAAACTGGCAGAACTGACTGCTGATTGATCAAACATTTGGTGTGGTGGGAAGCCTGTAGTTGTGTGTGATGCTCTCTTCTTGAGCTGTAGTCTCACCCATCTCTTTGCAGGCTCCTCCTTTTCCTTCATGTCCATTCTGCAACACTGACAGGATCTGATGAATCCTGGTTCCTGCTCTCCATTTCTGTTATGGATCTGTTGAAGATACTGGGATCAGAAGTCCAGAGGGCACAGTAGCACAGAAGTATTATATGACTAATTTGTAGCAGGTCGTAATATATGTCAGTTGTATGCTGTCATGGGATATACCTCAGGGGTGATGTGTTTTCATTCTTATTGCTGTGGGATGTAAAGATATTAATTGCTGAGGCAGTTTCAAGTATCTGATTTCCTCCCTCCAGGAGAGCTTCAGCTGCTGTGGAGCTGGGTGCCTGGCCAGTTTTACTTTACTGAAGTTTTACTTTCAAATACAGCTAAAGATAAATTTGCTGTGCTTTTTTTTTTTTTTTTTCCTTAAACATTTGAGATATAAATTTTTAACATGAAAATAAATATGCATGGTGGCTAGATGAGTGTAATGTTGGAAGCCCTATCACTTACTTCTGAAGCTTGGCTGCCAATTTTTCCTCAGCTGACTAAACTTCAAAAGTAGGTTGCGTATTTCTGCCACAGCCTTCTTCATACACTTTTCATTGTTTTGCAAGGAGATAATTTTACTAGTAGTCAAAGCAGTACGCATTGTAGTGAGAGAGATAAATCAGACTTCTTCTAATTTATCTCCCCAAGATTTTCGAGAGTTTTGCTTTTGAGTATTTTTGGGGAGTTTTTCTTAATTTTTCTTTAAAGGGAAGATAGAAAGCAACTTGACTGTTACTGTAGGTCTAAGAAGAAAGAAGCACCACCTTTGCTCATTTGAGAGCAGTGGATCTGGAATACTATTGCTGTGAAGTGATCAAAAGGAGAAGAGAGGCAAGAGCAGCAACTGAAAAATGAGGTTTTCAAAATAAGCTTGTAGCAAATAGGAGGATGAAATTTCGAACTGAAGGATTTTCAAAATGGCAAAATGATCTTCATGCTTCTATATTTTCCATTTCTATGGTGTTTGCCTTGAGTGGTTGCTGTTGTCTGATAGCAGCTCAGAGCTCTGTATAGCTGGATCAATAAAACATATCCAATAATGTCTGAAACCTGCAAGCAAAGCACTTTCACCCTTTCTGTACCATGCTTTCTTTTCAGACATGTTGTTGTCCACTACTACAGCATGTCATGAAACTTGGGAGCACTCAGGGGTGTATTGAGAGGCTAAGTTAGACCGTGTTAAAACAACATGTAAAAGCCTGGTGTGAAAACCTCAGGGATTTCTCTTAGGGAGAGAATTTACCAGAGACAGCTGGCAGAGGAATCATAAAAACAACCTTTTCTCTTTTTTTCTTTGTCTTTTCTTCCACATTGCTCCATTTCCAGAAGGGAACAAGACAGTAGTTGCTGTTCTCTGGGTTTGTAGCTCTGTTTCACTCAGATCTGTGTCCTGTATTAGTTGTGGACAAAAATGTCACAGAACAGCTAGAAGTTGGTTTGGTTTGGGTAGCTGTGGGTTCAGGGACACTTAGGAGGATGAGAAGGAAAGTTTTGCAGCCATTTGTTGTTCAGGTAATGTGGAATGGTAATGTATGAAATCTATTCCTGATTATCTCGGACAAAATCCTGCATTCACCTGACAAGTAAACCCACAAATTCTCTATGCAGGGCGCCACAAGAGCATCATCCTTCTGTATCTGAGGGAGTTAAGAGATGATGAGGCTGAATATTGCAGTGATCCCTCAGTGACTCTGTCTCTCACAATGAAGACAGGAGTGAGCAGGTGTGCAATTATTTTCAGGATGACCTAACACTTTGATTTAAGCAGCCACCACTGCTTTCTTAGCAGCTGGGAGAATGTGTGACTGTGGCAGCACAGTCTGTGTTATGTGTAGTGGGTACCACTCTAACACAGGAGCAACACTGAAGCTATGATGGCTGACAGGTAGAAACCTCAAGTGTGAAAGAAGCATCTAAATCTCTTCCTGACAGTTGCCTTAGGATACCATGGAATGAAATGAGAACTGGAATCTGTTAAGCCCCTGTGTTGTGTTTGGTGCAGCGCTAATCCTTCACAAGTTTCTGGCCAATAAAAACTTGTTTATGGCATGATATATATCAAGGTTTGTTGTTTATGTGTCATTCAGGGATAATAATTGCTACATAGCAGTGCATATTAAATAACAATAATTTGTTATTACGACTTAGGATAGCCGCTTAAGTACTGCGAATTGGAAGGACAATAAAAGGTCAAGGTGTGAAATTACTTCCTTGGAGTCACCCAGGCAGTACAGCTGTAGAAGAGAGCTCAGTTCTCTCAGTTTCATCCTCATGCTGTGAAAGCAAGCTTGTTATTCTTTGTGTTCAGATATTTTTTAAACAAGTATAGTCTGTCTGGTAGGGCTTTGATAGAAATGTGTATGTTCCTGCTATCCATGTGTTAATCACATGATCTGGATTCCAAGCTCATATGCCAGTCGGATTCTCCCAGTGGCACGCTGCTCATTTGTGGGTTTCCTGCAGGGGTTCTTGGCCTGGCTACAAACTTAATTGTTTTCCACATGGCAAACCTCCTTTTCTCTGAGATATTTTTCCTAATAACAACAAATTTAATTAATCATATATTTATTGTAGCCTTTGATTCAAGGTATTTGATAAGCATCCACACTTCTTAGAATATGCTCTGTACCAATAGGGCCATTTTTTATGTACTTTACTGAATGATTCCCTATCATCATCTTCCATTTACCTTTGTTTTTGTTGTTAGTGACGAACAGATTGGGTGAAAGTTCACTACTAACTTAATTATCTTTTATTCAGTCCACTGGATTCCTGCAATAAATGCTGATTACTGTCTCAGCCCCTTTCTTACCCTTTTTGTAATTGCACTGCAGATTGCTAAAATGTGCCAAAGTTTTTTTTAGTTTGCTCTGAATATCTTGACTACAGTATTCATGATTGAGTTGATCCTTTAGAGTTTACAATGTGGAGTTGCAATATTGGTCTTAGAGTGAGAAAAGGGTTGCAGTCAAACAAATGTTTCTACCTGAGGTTGCATATCTCCTGTACTCCTTCTGCATGACCCTCGTTACAGGAAACATTCACATGTGCCTTCCAGCTTTTTAAGCTGGAATCCCAAATGGCTCTTGTTTAGAAGCTTAATTAAGATTTTGGTGCATAAATAAATGGCTGTTTAATTCCTTCTCCCCATGTTGTGTTGAGCACTAGTGTGTTACCTGTTTATCTCAGCTTTGACCTCTGTAGAAAAAAGGTAAATGTATTAAGTCTAAAACTGGTGAGAAAGTACCTGTATTCCTTTGTGGAGTAAACTTAGTTTTGGATCTTAATTTTGCTCTCTTTTTAAATCCTACACGCTATGCAAAGCCAACTCTCAGGTTTTCATCCAAGTCATGCTGTTTTCCCTTTCCACCTTAGCAACAAGAAGTGCTTTTTTTGACTCATGCTGTGATCTGTACTTGCACTTCTGAGAAGTCTGACCTGACTGTTCTGGAGTACTTCAGACTAAAAGATTCACCCATGACTGAAAGTGGTTGAGAATCTTGTATTTATTTATCCTCTCATGCCATTGTCACAATTGGCTTAATTTCTTACATGAAAGTAAACTTGAAGTAAATTTTCTAGGTTGTACTATCTGTGCTATAGCTTATGTTGTACTCATAGAAAGAGCAGTTTTCATTCAAATCTATCGATTTTGCATGTCCCTGATTTTCAGTGCTACCAGCCCCTATGAAAAAACAGTACATCAGGGTATGCCGTGAAATGACCTCCAAGAGGGCCTTGGAAGTGGCAGCCTGACACTAAGTTTCTAAAGATGTATTTAGGAACTTAACTACTTACACTTTGCTAGCAGAGAAGAATACACTGTGATAGGCTTAGCTGGTTCTTAGAGCAAGTCTTCTCTGATATGTTGTTTCAGGTGTGAAATTCAATGTTTCTAATCTGAGTGTTCCTTTAAAACAGTTTTTATTACACCTGTACATTTTTTTAGTGTGCAACCCTGAATGTTGCATGATCAACCTTTTTGCTTTTCAAGTGTCTTTTATAAATTGTGCCACATTGATATACTGTCACATCAATAAATTAAGTTTAGGGACTAACCTAAATAAATGCCAAAATCATTAGCAGTTCATTAACCTTCTGTATTTCTCTCCAAATTGACTTTGGTTTAATTGACGATGTGGGTTCAGTTCACTTGCTCTGTGCTCATACAAACAAACAAAACATTCGTGACCCAGAACTGAATAATGTGGCGGGGGAAAAGTGGGCAAGTAAGGAAAAGAATGGAAAAGATGTATCATCACATCTCTGTCAGAAAGTACCAGCAGCCAAATATTAACTGTGTGGTTGAGACAGCAGAGCTGGGAAAGAGTGGGTGATGTTTGGGACTTAACTGTGCTTCATTTGCCCCTGGCACCCAGTAAAAATATCCTGTTGGGCTGGATGGAAAAAGTTTCAGCTTACTAGGATTTGTTTTGGAGTTGTGGTTATATGTATTTATTTGTTCTAACAACAACAAACAAACAATAAGTTTCCTAAACAGGCATTATAGCTCATAAAAAGTATTTGCTTTCAAGTCAGCAAGGGCCTCGTGAAGGTATGTTCATTCATGCGTTTTTATTGAACTTAATAATAGATGATCTTTTTTTGTTGTTCTTGTCCCTTGCTTCCAAATCACAGATGGAGAGCATAGTTCATCTAAGCTTGCTAGAGAGCGTGAAAATGACTTGGTGTTGCTTCTCCAGCATGACCTTAATTAAAGATGGCATTTGTTTGATGTGTGTGGCAAAATGTGAAATGACTGTGGTTGCTTAGGTACTGAAGTGTTTTGTGCCCTCATCTGGGAGCCTGTGTTAGGTACTCGGCCTCTGTGCCTGTGTGCTCTGGGCAATGTGTTAGTTGCAGACCACAGCAAAGGTCTCTGCCTGCATTGTTCCAAGGAGGATTCCGTGAGGCTCTGCATGTGTGCAAGTGGGACTGATGTGAATGAATGATTTTTGAGATCTGACCTGAATTTAATTTCATGGTGGTGGTAGTTTATTAATGCTTTACTGCAAAATGAACCCTTTGGAGCTGTGCACCTTAGGCCGGTTCTGCTCCCTTGCATCATAGGGAAATGTCTGTTATAGGGAAACCACAACTCGCTGATTGTGACTGCTCTGTGTGGGATGCTCTTTGTAATGATGGCTTAAAGTATTTTTTAATAACTTTAAATAAACAGGATTGTTTAAGTTGGAAAATACCTCTAAGATCATTGAGTCCAACCTTCTACCAATCCTCACTTAATCAATTAGATCATGGCTGGAAGTGCTGCTTCCAGTTGTTTCTTGAACAGCTCCAGGTGGTGACCTCACCACCTGCCTGAGCAGTCCATTCCAATGTTTTACAACCTTTTCCACAAAGAAGTTCCTGATGGCCAGCCTGAACCTTCCCTGGCACAACTTGAGGGTCATGTCCTCTCATCCTGTCACCTGTTAACTGAGAGAAGAGACTGACCGTCCCCTGGCTATGACCTGCTTTCAGGTAGCTTTAGAGAGTGATGAGGTCTCCCCTGAGCCTTTTCTTCTCCAGGCTAAACCACCTCAGCTCCCTCAGCTGCTCCTAATAAGACTTACCCCCCAGACCCTTCACCAGCTTTGTTGCCTTTCTCTAGACGTACTCCAGTACCTCAATATCTTTCTTGTAGTGAGGGGCCCAAAACTGAACACAGAATTTGAGATGCGGCCTCACCAGTGCTAAATACAGGGGAACAATCATTGCCCTGGTCCTGCTGGCCACACTATTGCTGATACAGGCCAGGATGTCACTGGCCTCCTTGGCCTCCTTGGCTCATTTTCAGCTGCTATTGACCAATATCCCCCACTCCTTCCCCGACAGGCAGCTTTCCAGCCACTGTGTGCCTTTTAGCACTACCTGGGGTTGTTGTGGCCGAAGTGTAGGTCCTGGCACTTGGCTGTGTTGAACCTCATACTGTTGGTCTTGGCCCATCAATCCAGCGTGTCCAAATCTCTCTGCAGTGGTTTCCTACCCTCCAGCAGATTGAATTGGTGTCATCCGTGAATTTATACTTGACCCCCTCATCCAGATCATTGATAAAGATATTAAACAGGACTAGGCCCAACACAGATCCCTGGGGGACACCACTGGTGACTGGCTACCAGCTGGATGCAACACCATTTCCAGTGACTCTGGGCTGAGCCATCCAGCATTCTTAATCCAGCAAAGAGTGCAGCCATCCAAGCCAGGATTTGCCAGCTTCCCCAGGAGAATGTCATGGGAAAGAGTATGAAAAGTTTCCTGATGTCTAGTCAGACAACATCCACAGCCTTCCCCTCATCCACCAGCCTGGTCAGCTGGTCATAAGAGGAGGTCAGGCTGCTCAGGCAAGACATGTCTTTCCAAAGGTTTCTTTGCTGACTGGGTCTAATCCCCTGTTTGACCTGTAAGTGCCATGTGCTCGCACTCAAGATAATCTCCTATAACCTTCCCTGGCACCAAGGTTAGGCTGACAGGATGGTAGTTTCCTGGATCCTTCTTCCAGCACTTCTTGTGGATTGGTGTCACATAGGTGAATTTAACCACCCTACTTAATATGTACAATTCAAAAATAATTGTCAGGAACACTGTTGAAAAAACAGATCTTTCACTTGAGAGTTTTCTTTTCCTTGTTTTTCTGACTCATAAACATTGCTATACTAATAGTCTTCAAATAGTTTAGCATAAGCAATTACCTTGAATTTTACCACATTTAATATCAAGATCCATATAACTAAAAGATTAATCAAAATATTTCTGAAAGAACATTTGCTGTTGAAAAAGGTACTGTATTGACAATAAATATCTATTTCTACTTCCCCAAGAAGCTTACATAAATATTGAAAGGTTTTTCTCTTGTTAGAAAGAATGCTGAAAATACTTTAACTTAGTAGTGTATATGTATATACAATGTTAATATGCATAGAATCAATTTATATGTACATGTATAAATAAAAAGTGCAGAACTTGGCTTGGTGTATTTTTTGTTTGTTTTTGTTGGTTTATTTAGCATATTCCCTAAAGATTCTAGTAGAGTCAAGAGACTTACCCTCCCAAATAAGGGATATCAGAATTATAATAAAAGGTTCTAGTAGAGAGGACAGTAAAATATGCTGCTAGATCTACATGAGCTATGAAAGAATAATTTCCATTTTGTTTCACTTGGAAATTAATTTTTGACTGCTAAACTTGTCTGGATTATCCTGTTTCTTTTGGACTGGGTCTTTAGTGAAGTTTTCTTTGATCCAGTTCTAAATACATGTATTTTTAATTTTCTTCCTTGAGATGCTTATGTTAATGACTTGGAAGCTGTGGTGGAAGTTCTACATTTAAAACTCACAAAAAGTAACATATTAAAGCTGTATATTTAAATCCATAGGAATTTGCTTGCTCAGTGACTATGCTAATAATAAATTATGTACATAAATGTACACACGGAGACTCTCACCTTACTTATTTCTCCTCACTTTTTCCCTTATCCCCTTTTCTAAGATGAACAGTCCTTGAGAGAATTGGCTTTGAGTGTACTGCAAGACTGCTGGGAAGTGAATTTGTGTGTTAATTTTAGATGGGTTTTAAGCTTGCTGATAACTTTCCCTTCTGTGATGAGATTTCCTTTTATTAGTTAATGCTGACTTTGCTGCATTTGGACTGCATTCTCCATCACTCTTTATGAGTAGCAAAGTTACAACCACCATAAAAGCAAAGAGCATGGAGGAAGAAGAGGTGGAATAAAGAATTTATTTTCATTTATTTGGGATTTTCACATAACTCTCAAATGGTAGATGAAAGTGGGTTTTAATGGTCCCCCTTAAGTTGGGAGTGGGTAAAAAAAACCCAAACAAAAATAAAATTATTTACTTAGCCTTCCTCTGTGTCTGTATTACTGTCATTCTTGTTTCAGGCTAATGATTAAATGGTGCCTTTTTATTCAGGTCTGATTAGTAGGAGTGAGATTTAAATATTTTCCTTCTGTGCTAATAGTAGTTTGACAAGCTCTCTTGACTTCAAGGTGAGCTGAATATTATACAGTAGAAAGGGGGATTTGGGGGCATCCCTGTCAAAACTACGAGTACTGTAGGGTTCACACATGCGTAATTTGAGGCTTGCAACGTATTTGTGTTGAATGCAGAGTAGGTGGAATTGGATTAATTCCTTTCCTCCTTTATCCAGTCATATCCCACTACTTGGTCCAAATAACAAACTCTATAGCTTAGTTTATCAGAAAAAAAAAAATGAAAATTTTGGTTAAAGCTTGATTCTGGCTGTTTCCCAGATATTACTGTTTCATTTTGCATTCAAAATATATGGAGTGTATCCTTCAGTCTGTTTTTCATTGCTCAGTTTTATGTTGAAAAGCAAAGGAGAGTTTCTGCAAGAAAATGTATAGCACATACAATTTTATTTCCCAATCACTTTCAATTTCATAATAATTTTCTTGTTTTTAAAGTATTTTACTTATCCAGCTCTCCTGAACCTGAGGTGCAGTATCATTATAATGCAGTTTAAAGACTAAAAAGAAATTGCTCAGTTTGTAGTATCTCAAATATAACAAGAAAAATGCTTTTTCTGAAGCAGTGACTTCTGGTGCTTCTTGACTTCTGGCATTTATGTAGCCAAGTTATGGCACCAAATTTAACACTTATGTGAGAAAAGCATTTGATTTGTGTTAATATTGAGTAAAAGGAGTATATGCTTGCTGAGAAGACTAGTGAATGTGTGCAGAAGGTGCAGCTGAAGTAACTGATTTCAACTGAACATAAATAACATAAAAACCTCACTAAAGAAAGTTACCATGGATGATACCAAAGGCCACACACGCTCAGATATTCATATCATGAAGGATAATAGCAGCTTTTTGATACAGATGATGTAGACCCATAAATAGAGTTGAGATTAATGATTTTTTGGATGGATATTTTAAGATGATTTGGGGGGGGGGGGTGTGAGTC
>VYXF01009979.1:199994-219936 GCA_013397295.1 Polioptila caerulea | reverse complement strand
AAAAAAAGGAAAACAGTAAAAATTCAATTTTTAAATAAAATTGGTGCCTGTTTGGACTAACTTGATGTTTTGCTCTATGAGAAGTAAAACTTTTTACAACCTTATTCTTCCCTGACTGCAGTCCATAGGGTATTCTATCCCCCTCTAAAGCTGCTTCACAGTGCAGGTATATATAATCTGCTGTTGTGTCTCCCCTGCTTCAGTTTGTATTTTCATAGTTCGGGCTTGATTTCTGCCTCCTAAGATGGATATAGCAGCCAAGTGTCCCATTCCCCATGGCTGTGCACTGTCTGCAGGACTCTGCTTTGCCTGCACCCACCCCTGCTGTAGCTGCACACCTTCCTTGGGTCACAGACCAAGTACTGCTGGTGAAAACTATTGCAGGAGTAGAGCAATGAGCCCATCACCTCCTGCCTCACTGGTCACAGTCTGAGTACAGTCCACAGCACAGTAAATAATTTTTGCACCTTTTTTTCTGGTCACAGCTCAGGATCTTTGCTGAACTGGTAAGCAAGGGGTCTTGCTTGCATAGAGGAACAGAAGGAGATTATGAGTGTCTTTCCCAGAGGTTGTATTTTATTAGATATTGTACAGACATAAGTAAGACAGTACTGCTGCATTAGGGATTGGCATTAGCAACCTACAGGTTGCTTCCAGTGGGTATTGTGTGTTTTGTAGATATTATGTTATCCATTTTCTCTCTGCTTTGTCTGTCTTGTTTTTATTAAAGTAGTGCCTGGAGAGGGTTGATGTACCAGTCACTGTAAGCACAAAAAGTCTTAGGCCAAGCTCCTGTTCATATTAAGTTGGTGGGGTGGGGGTGGAAGAGGGAGAAGTGAGAAAAGATGAAGTAAGGTACTCTGCTTGCCTGATGCCCTGCAGTCTGGTTCATTTTAGTGTCACTACCACCATGGCATGGTGGTATCAGCTCTGGTGGCAGTGTGAAATAGCGCCTCAGTGCCTCATCGAAGGAGTAACTTGTGGTTTTGCACTCCAAGCTCTTATACTTCCTGCAGGAAAACTGTGAGTGTGCTTCAGAGAGGGCAGCATAAAACCTTCACTGTAGAAGTGGTTTCTGTTTGTTAAAAAATAAAACAAAAAAAAAATCCCCAAGTATGCTCTGTATGCAGCTTTAAGGGCATTCCTTGATGAAAAGCTATTTTACTGGCTTCTTCCAGGCAATGGCTGGAAACCCCTCCTTGCTCAGTTTACCCAGCAGTTCTGTTGATCTCTACCTTCTGCCAGGCTGACAGTGCAGGTTCTCAGCACATTCAGGGTTTGTCCTAGTGCCTGTTTCAGGTCTCTGCACAACCTTTGCTTACTATAGTGTATATCTGCTTTCTAAGTGTTCTTTTAAAATTAAGTTAGCACCTCTAGTAGTAGATTTTGGTAGCAGTGATAAGAACACTGACTTTTATATCTCTGGATTAAAGCCAGCTGGGGAAGTCAAGACCTTGTCGGATCTGTTCTTAGCAGCAACACCCCTCTTTTGAAAATAAAGCATGGCACTGTAATTCTAGGAATCTCTGGACTATGAGTTAGTATTTTTCTTGCCTTGTCATTATTTAAATACTTCTCTTGCCTTGTTAGACTTGTAGTAAAAGACTAGTTCTTAATTTAGCTGGCAGTTTCTTTGTAAAGTGGCTCAGTGCAGTATCAGAAAATGACTTTTTTGTGTCAGTGACAACTGAAGGCTAATATTTTAAGCAGGAAAGAGTAGAAGGGAGAGACTACTTGACAGCAGGCTGAAAACCCTTCGGGAAAAAGCCTCCTCCTCTCACAGAGACATCAGCCTCTGCAATTTCTCTGCAGTGTGAAGAGAAACACATTACAGAATCTTAAATGACTTGAAGAGGGTCAGAAATGGTGATCCTTAAAATCAGCTTGCGGCTGAAATGACACACAAGAGCTGAGCAGATGTGTCTACCCCTTGTTTTGTGCTGGATGTGACCTAGATGACACTGCTCCCTAGAAGATGAAATATCCATAACCTGGGATGGCTGGACACTAGAGTGACAGGAATTTATGCATGAATTCATCCTTTAAAGGCCCACTGCAAGAACTTAAAGGCACGATTTGGGTAGTTTGCAGCTGTTCTTGGGGGATTAAATCACTAGGTGCTGCATGGAGTTCTGTTTGTACTGAATAGCAGTAAACTCTTTAATGTGTCAAGAGGACTGAGCACTCAGTAAGTGGAAAACTAAACATAAAGAATACGGCTATGCCAGCTGTTACCTTAATAGTAAGAGTTTCCATGCTTTTTTTTTTTAGGCAGGTGTATACTAGCAATCTGCTGTTTGATCATGTTTGCAGCCAAAACACTTAGTACAAGAGGAGTGCACAGCTACCAGCTGTTAGGGATGTGTATGTTCTTCCTGCATACCACGAAGCATCTTTGCCTCTTCTGTTCTTGTCTGTATCCTAAAATTGTACTAATTGCTGTAGCTCTGCCTTGCAGCGACACCTACTGCTAAGGGCAGACTTCACAGAAAGCTGCTTTTTGGCTCAAAGATGTTATTTGCTGCTCCCCAGGTGATTGCTAGTAGGTTTTCTAGAATATATTCAAGTTCTCTATCTTCTTCCCGATTCTGGTGTTATTGCAAAAGAAAAAAAAATAACCCTGAGAGCAGCAGTTTGAACCCACATGTTGTGCATGAACCAGTCCCAAACGTAATGCCCATGGCTGCTTTTCACACCAACTGTTTAAAGATTTAATCTCTTTTTATGGAATCTCCCCTACTCTGCAGGTGTGGTGGGATGTGTCACTTCAGCACATAGAAGTGTGTTGTTGAGCTTCAGAACCAGTACAGAATGCAATGTATATTACACATCTTTCTGCAACAAATTAGAGTGTGTGTTTGGAAATGTACCCTCTGGAGTGAATTGAAGTAACTATGTGGCTAAAACCTGGATTTTTATGAAGTACCACTATTTGCTAAGGACAGTCTTGATCCATTAGTGAGGGGCATGATTCCTGGCCTCTCTTTGATAGCCTCCCTAATTCATATCTGGAACTGTTTGCAGCTTATAGCAGAAGGCAGATTTTATCAGATGAGTCCTCTCTCTTCCCCTTTTAAATCCCTGTTAGAGCTCATTTCTTCCATACCCTGACAAGAAATTGGAGGGTTAGGGCCAGCTGGAGGATGTTCAAGGTGACTCATCAGTGTGGAAGGTAAATAGAAACCAGTGATCCCACTTCTTAAACTGAGAAACAAATGCTAGGTTGAGTGCTTTGGAAAATCACGTCAGTAAAGTACATGTTACTTTGTTAGGTTTAGTCAGATAAGTTTGCGTATAAATGTAACTTTAATTCCCCATTTCTTTCTCTGTCCAAGCTGCCATGGGACTCACTCTCTCAGGGTGCTGGTAGCCAAATTAAAAGACTGAATGGAAAGAGATATTCCAGTGGAAAGAGGCCGCTTGAGTTTTGTTCAGAAAGACACAGGGCTGTCAGCTGCAATCTTTTGTTCTTTCTGCAGGCAGATTTCCCAATACTTTGGTCAAAGATTGAGCAAGAATAATTGAACTGGACATGCTAACTCTACTATAAGGGCTCACAGGTATGCTGCAAATCAAATGAGTTTGTGCAAAAAAAAAATAGCAGAATGACTGCTGGCTAGGAATTGAAAATACACCAGGAGAGAAACTTTAGTGATATCCTCTAACATGAGAGATTTTTTTAGTTTATAGTTTAATGAAATATATTTTCCAGTGTCAAAATAGATAACTTACATCAGTAATAGAAAAATAACATTGTTTTTGTCAGCTTGAAAGTAATCCCAGCAGAGATACACACACTGTACCATGCTAATACAATTCTACTTTAATACAAAGTAGAAATTTAATATCATTCCTGAGATGTTACTATTGCATTATCAAAAATGAATTTCAGCAAGAGCAAAATGACTCATGTTCCAAACAATATTATTAAAATTTGCAACATGTCTCTTATAGACTACAATGGTCATTTAAAGGTTACCTTTAATTATTTGTTGTGAGGTTTTTTTGGCTTTTAAAATTTATTTTTCTGTGTGGTTAGTTTTAAATATTTGTTCTTATATAAGCATTTCTTTCTTAGTATTCTTATATTTTAACAGACCAATGGTTTGGTGGTTCTCTTTTTTAGGTTTGTTTGGCTTTTTTTTCCCCAAATGCATATTGCATCATTTTACTGTTGAATGTGTGGTCATTCCTCTTTAGAAGAGGAGAGACTGGGAATGCCCTGGTGAATTCAGCTCTGTTAGGGAGTAAATGCCTCTTTAAACATTGCTTGTTATTTTCACTGTATGTGAGGAAATGCTCCCCTCATGCCTGGGAAGAAAAGAGATATGATTTGATTTCCTACCTGTCCCCATTCTTTGCTCTCAAACCAGACAAACCTCCTTGGGTTGTCTCCTCCCCCTACAAAGGCTTTCCCATCAGTTTGTGGTGGCTGAGAGAGCAGTAGCAATGCTGACTTGGTGTGACCCTTGTCTGATGTTGGAAGGAGGCAGCATCTTTTCACCAGGCATAGTGTAGTGTGCCATTCCCTTCTCTGCAGTAGCATGGGAGCCATTCAAAGGACAAGAGTGATAGCAGTACTGTGTCTGCAGCTCCCTGGGCACACACACTCCAGGGCCTGTTTGCCTCCATTCTGAACCTGCCCAGGGCATAACACAGGCTTTGACAAACTGCTTGCATGGGAGCAGCTTGGTTTGGTGCTCTCATCCTTGGTAGTGTGACAGGACAGTGCATGAGGTTATTGCATATCAAGAGAAATAGCATGACCCTTACCCCTTTTATTCTTGCTAATGTTATAAGAACCTGTCCTTGCTTTGTTTTCAGAATTTTTTTCTACAGAACCCCAGGAGGTCCATGATCTTCTGCTTACACTTCTTACTTTTCTATCACAACTGCTAAATTTTAAGTAAGCTAATTATGTGGCTCATAAAGCAGATCCTGGAAGAGGAGGCAGTGGGGATGAGGAGCAGCAGTGGGGGCAGAACGGAGGTGGGTGAGGACCAGCTGCATGCAGGAACCTCTCAAATTATGTCTTAAAGCAAATACTATTTAATGCCCCTCCAAGTAAGCCTCTTAAACTGTAGGAGTTAGGTGTTGGGTTGGCTACAGGAGGAATTATTCACATAAACAAAACCTTCTTCAGTTAGTCACAGCTATTGATTATGGTTTGCTAAAAGAGCATCAAATGTTTCTGAGACTGGGAAGCCAGCTGTAAAATCACATTTCTGAGACTTCTTTTCTCTGCCAGGGGACTGTTGAGAGGCTGTGACTTGATAGTACTCAGTTTTACCTGTGAACAAGATAATTGAAAGAACCAGAATCTCTAGTTCTCCTTTTTTTAACATTATTTTAGTTTATAAAGGTGGTATTTTGGTCACCTTTTAATCTTTCAGAGAAATCATTGCATCTTTAAGCAAAAACCCTCTTCAAACTGCCAAATCCATTAGAAGCTCTGGTGACTGTACCAAGCAGGTGGCAAGGCATTATGCAAGTCTTTTTCTACATTGTCAAAACCATGCTTGGTGCCTTTATGGTACCTCTGTAGCATCTTGTGTACCAAAGATTCAGAGGTGTCTTTCCAGGTCTGTGTGAGAGTGTCATGTGTGAAACCAGGGCATTGCTTTTCCTGTTCCTTGTTAGGGAGAACAGTCCCCCAGTGCTGGATGTTCAACTCTGCACACAGACAGCCATCTGCCATAGGGGCTTAGTCATGTATTATCACATGAGTCAGAGCAATTCTTTCATCAAATCCCTTACAAGAAAGGATCCTGCCTTAAACACATGGTGCTGAAGTGTGCTGCCTGAACTTGACCTTGAGTGCCCTAGCTAATGTATGACCAACAGAGATGTTTGGAGGTAAACTAGTAAAAAGCAGTGAGAAAATAAATATTTTACATGAAAGTCCTTTCTTACACATACTAATATGTGTTTGTTTTAGAGTTGGATTTGGTTTGGGATTTGTTTGCTTTTTAGTGTAGGGTGGTTGGATGTTTGTTTATATGTTGGATGTTTTTAACTCTAATATTCAATATTTAAGGCTCAGGCCTGAGAATTCCCCTGTATAGGGATGCTATCAGACCCTCAGTCAAGAATGGATGAGCACAGAGAAAGAACTGAGTATCTGGAGAAGACAGGAATTCTCTTCCTTTAAAACAGGGATGTAAGTGCCAGGTGAAAAGACTGACTTCTGTCTAATTATTGTGCTTTAAAGCCCAGTAGGTAATGATACTGTAGGGTCATGAATGATGAATCCAGATTAAGCAAGTAAAAACATAATTTTATTAATCATTTTACCGTCTCTTTAGTAGCAATACTGATTAAAACAAGGCTGAGTGCAGGAACACACTGCTGTAAATGAAAATGTTGTGTACTAATCTGGAATCTCCAGCACATCTGGCAGATAAGGTAGCATGGGATTGGTACAGTAATTCAATTCACATTTGAGCATCCTGTCTTCTTATATTTTCTGTTCCTGATAATGAAGTGTTTAGTATGGACAGAGCTTGTAAATTAAATAGAGTATTGATATTCTTTTTGGCCAACACTTGGCTGATTTAAATAAGGATGTATTAGGTATACTTAGGACATTTTTATAAGCCATATTTCTCAGGAAAATTTAACAGGGTGATAATTTCCAATTAAGTAGCAACATTGAAATGGAACACTTTTTATAGTAGTGCTCATAGCTGCTATGTAGTTTGTGGGGTTCTTTTTCACTGAACCATTTTGAGAACAAAGAGCAGCAGATACAACATGTAATGTATTATAATTTAAACAAGGGTGTGTCTTGGGGTTTTGCTTGTTTGTTTCACAGGGAACCTGTTCTAAAAGCAGACTTTCAGAATAAACTCAGGTGTGCTAAATCGAAAGTTTTGTTTATTGAATGCACAGGTTTCAACAAGGGGAAAATGGCCCCAAAGAAGAGGCCAATATTTCTGCTCAGTTCTGGTCAAAGATTAAGTGGTTTGGCTTATCCTCAGGGGATGGCAAAATGCTTCTCTATTAGCATTAATTTAAAAGGGGATCTAATACAGTTAGATAGGAGATAATTTAAACAAAACAAAGAATTCATACCTGGCTTGCATGAATTCACGTCTGAACTTCAGACTTCAATATATGCTTAAGTCCAGTGTCTCTTCTTCAAAACGAAAAATATCAACCAAAAGGAGAGGGAAAAGTTCTTTGATTTTACACTTTTAGGCCTGTTTGTCTTTGTAGCACATTGAAATTGAAGGCCTGGAGCAGTAACTGTAGCATTTTGATAAAAGTCATGTGCAATGTAGTGATTATCTTTGTAACTCGACGCTAGACATGGAAAAATCTACTACAAAAATCAGTTTTTTAATAGTTTAGAACACTGAACAGTCTCAAATTCAGGGTCTGGAATTCCCCCTGAGCCTCTACTTTTACATCCACTCTAAGCCCTTCTCCCTTTCTGAAGCCTTAGGGAACTTCCATAAGACTGTTCCAGAGATAGAAGACAAGAGCTGTTTCTACTTAATGCAAAGACCTATAAATTAATAACCTATTTCCAGCTTTGCTATGAGGAGAGTTGTCACACAGAAGTTTATTCCCCTTGAGAATATACACTCAGTTTTGTACAGTAAGCTCTAGATTGCCTCCTACAAATATTTATGCTTGGAAATTTTGTGTTAAAAGTTCTTTTATAGCAACAAAGAGAGGTTTTGAAATTAATGCACATGTTTCTTCATCACTTTTATGAGCTGGGACATTACTGCTATGCCATCTTCATTCATAACCAGACTTTCCATATGGATGTTGATTATTCTTTTTCAAGGATGACAGCATTGGTTTTGCATTTGTGTTATGTAGGAGAATTCAGATATGAAGTCCCATTTAGTCCCACTCAGAAATGCAGCTTCTAGTCTGGTTTGAAGCTAATTCTGATGGTCCAAATGAGCTTTCTTTGTGTCTTGTGATGATTTAACATATTTCATCAAGATTGCTAAAAACTTACTGAAAATTTTTGTTGTTGATGATTATTTATGTTGAAAATTCTAATTCACACGTTCTATATTATTTCAAGAAAGAAAATATCCTATTTTGTGCATCCTTTGGGTTTTTTAAACTATTTTATTAAATAACGAATAATGAAAGAAATGTGTTTAAGAAAATTGTACCATAGATCTGATCTTTTACATCAATATGCTAGCTGACCTTCTTTCTTGGCTCCTGGAAAACTTAGCTAAAAGGAAGTGCCTAACAAGAATATTGTTTCAATTTTAGATCTATTTTTTGTGGGAAGATGTTGGAGATCAAGGTTATTCTTGATGCAAGTAGCTAAAACTCCTCTTTTCCTAAGAAGAGCAATACATTGTAATATCCATGTTCATCTTCATCCTTGGGACTGTATTTAACTGCCAGTACTAGAGTAAAAGCAATGCAAATCCACTGCTTCCATGAAGCCACTCTGGTTTAGATTAGTGCAAATGCCAGTGCATATGTACTTGTAGTTATTCCAAATATGAAATAAATTAGGTAAGATCAGGTCTTGTAATTTTACATTTCCAGTTGCTTCAAAGAAACTTCTACTGAAGCTTACCACTGCCCAAATCTGGGAGTTAAGACAACAGAAAAGATGTGGGGGTCAGTCAGAAATAAGAGTGAAACTGTCATAAGTTAAATAAAAACAGTTTGAGGGAGGGGGGGAGGCTGTGGCCATTTCTCTGGGTAATGTTACAATTGTTTGCTTGAAAATCTGTTGAACAGTTATCTGTTAAAACAAGGGGAAATTACTATTACACAAGATTATGTAGCATGAACATAAGTTATGGTATCAAGACATTAAAAAATAAAGTATAACCAGTTACATTTGTATTAAGAAAATGTATCTACCATCCTAATACTTCGTTGTCTGGTTTCTTGTTTGTCCCTCTTTTCGATACTCATTTCCAAACAACTTTTAGCCCAAGATTATTCTCTTGAGTATTTTAAATAATTTTTCAAGTAGATGTCAAAGCATGCTTGATTCATTCAGAAATTTATGCATTGTAGTAGTCTAGTTGTCTTTTAACAAAATTTGAGTTTTTGACTTTCATGAGCCCTGAAATTTCCTTGGCACACAAAAGTTTTTGTTAGACTATGATATAAAATGGTTATGTGGAAATCTGCTCTGGGCTTTAAGGAAAGATGTGTGTTTTAGTAGCATGAGAATTAATATTTTTTGTGTAATTTAAATAAGTGTGTGATTAATTTTTTAATGAGTTGCCAGCTACTGCAAATCAAATTTAGGCAAACAAAATTTGAAATATAAATGCATTAGCTGAATATATTTAATCATAGACATGAATATGAACTTATCATGCTCATTGCTTTACACTTGCAGGTTGACTTGAATTATTAATGCATTTTGTTGAGGGGAAGCAGAAGAGACAGTAGCACTGATCTGGCTGTGATGAGGAGCATAGAGTTGCTGGTTGCCAGCAGCAGTAGGAAACTATTTTTTCTTTGCTTTTTTAGCACAGCTGACCACCCTTTTCCAAACGTTATGTCCCCACCTGCCCCACATACCTCTCATTCTGAGGTAGGGAGCAGTGATTTCATGAAGTCTGTTATTGCTGATGGAACACCAGATTTAAAAAAAAAGCTGCTTTTTTATTTTCCTCTTTGCAGCAAATGTCAATGTATAATGCTAATAAAGGTGATTATTTTTTTAGTCAGGTTTTTTTCATATAGGAATAGAGTCAGCTTGTTACTGAAGTTTGATAACAACGCTGATCAGCAATTGAAATAGCAAGCAGTTGAGGTATTCCATCATATTTGTAGCTGTTTGTTTTCCTTATGTCAGAAATCTAGGCTGCAGCAATGGAAAATAGGAAATGAAGAAATAAAAAGTTGCATTCAAAGCTTGAAGTCAATGGTGGTTACACCGAATTATTAAACAATATGATTTTAAAACTTCAGAAATAAAATTAATGGTTGAAGCCTCTCCATTTCACTTGATAACCAGGTAATGGATGCCGCAAAAGCTAGCTGCACACTCTTGCAGTTACTTCACCTTCAGTTATATTTCCGTGTCAGTGTTTGCTGTAGGTATAGGACCATGGTAGACAGGCTATAGTAAAGTTTTGTTAGTGAGGCGTATTGTACTTGCGAGGCAATGAAAGCAGGTGTTATTTGAAAGGCTGCCTGATGGGATGTATTGTGAAGGATCAGCAGCATTGTGTCTGTAGGGATTTGATGTTTGAGACTCGGCTGATCCTTCATCAGCAATCAGGGGTTACAGAGGCAAGGTCTGCAAACCAGGATCCAACCCAACCCTGGGGCCAATGTGTGACACTAAAGGAAGGGCTTGTGAATCTCTGAAGAATTCCTGGTATCAGACCAGACTTCAATAAAATGCAAATATATGGCTGTAGAGAGCTTGTGTTCCTTCTCACTCTGGAAAATATAAGAAAAAAAAATTAAGGTCCAGGTAAGACTTCCTGCTTTTGTTTCAGCAGCTCATTTGATTTGTGAGGGTCTTAGATTTGACAAGTTATTCTTTAAATACATTCAAACAAGTAGCATATCAGGAAAAAATGTCAGGATTAATATTATGCATTTCAATGCATTTTTCCTTTTTTTTTGCCTGTGCCCTAAGCAGTGTTTTCTTACATTTACCTAGTAATAATAAATGTGTGTTTAGGGCAAAAAAAAAAAAAAGGCTGATTAAATGTTATATTATAGCTTTAGCTGTCATTTTTCCAACAGAGAGCAAAAAGAAAAGGAGGAAATAAAAATAGTAAACTTGTTGGTTCTTCCCCCAGTAGCATCAAGCCCACATGACCTTGTCATGAAAAGGTCACTTAGACTTTAATGGAAATGATAACAGCAAGTACTTTATGTTTGAGCTTTCTCCTCCTGATTTTCTCTGTGGCACAGCACAGGGCTGTTTTGTTTGTGGAGCCTGTTACAGTGATGGATGTAAAGCAGCTCAGTGAGTACCAAAGCTCTTGGGTTTGACAGAATGGGAGAATGACAGAAAAGAGAAGACAAAATCATACCTTAAGTAAAGCTTGTAGGAATATTAAATCTAACACCTGACAAGAGATTACTCCAAACCTAGCGGCCTTGAATCTGAATCATCATAAAGAACTCTGCATGGAAGTGCTCCTGAAGACAGTCCAGAAACTCACTTTTAGTGAAATCGCAGTTGGTCCCTTGCCTCTGTATCTGACAGCACATTACTGCTGCTATGTTTACTGGTACTCCAGGTTTTTTGCTTGAATTTGTGGGTTTTGGTACTTGGGAAATTATTTGTTAATGAGTTGCCCTGTTCTTTTATTTTTATTTTTTTTCCCAAAGTGAGCATTAAGATATAAGTTTTCCTAGAATTTTCTTTTCTTTTTGTTTTGGTGACTGTAACATTTTCTGCTAAAATTCAGTGTTAGTTTCTGTCTGTGGGAAAAAATTATTTCCTTTTCCATGTGTTTAATTTCTGTGTGAACTTTCTAAAGAGAAGTGTTATCTATGTGGCTTTAGTTCAATATTGAATCAATGCACTGAAAAAAGAATAGTGTTCGTAATACATTCTCACATTGGTTTCTTTCTTGTCTTCTCATATTTGATTGTTTGCTGAATCCTGCTTCTGTTTGGCTGAGATCTCTATGAAGCTTACTGCTCAAAGCAGAGTAAATAAAGAAGCACAGCAGCTTTATAGGAAACAAAAAGTACCAAAAGTATGGTTGTTTTGCATCTGAGATCCAGTCTGGTCCGTATGGGAGCAGATGGCTAGCTCCAGTGGTGGTGATCCATTTGCCTCAGTACTACTGGGTACCTATGTTCTTTGATATGGATAGTTTAGAAGCCATGGTTTAGGAATAAGAGATTTGCAGCTGGTGGATCTTTCTTGGATACACAACTTTGGAATAGCAACCCTCTGAGTGTGACACCTTGGAGCTCGCACGCCCTCACATCTGCGATGCTCGGAGAACTGTCACTAACAATGTGGCCTGGGCTGATACCCCCATCCCCACACTTCTTGAGGTGCAGCCCTTGCCTGCTGGCAAACACAAAGGGATTTGATGTCAGCATTCCACTGAACTCAAGGGGAATTTATGATAGGTACCTTTGTACAAATACAAAGGGATGTATACATAATTTTATCTATGTGCAAATGATTTGATTATAGTATGAATGTTACCATCTCAAATCTATAGTTAATCATTGTTATAATTGTAGGGAAACCTACCAAATTGCGATGTAAATATTAATTACTCAATGACTAAATGCTGCTAAGCCCTTTTGCACCCTTGTCTTTGCATCCAGATCCTTTGCACCCTTATCCCCCTCAGCATTCCCAGTTTCCATGTAAATAATTTCAAATGGCTTCTAATTTGATCTGCCTTTGTATACTTTCATCTTTGTAGCAAGTAGTAGAGTGAACCTTGTCATCGAACTATATGAAGTTGTATTTTCACAAACTCATATTAAACCCTGCTTTCACCAATGTCTTTGATGATGTTTCTTTAAGTAGCCAAACCACTCATTTGCAGTGTAAGGATAGACCTATTTTAAATAGTTAAAAAGCCTCATAACAAGACCAGTGTCCAACCACAAAGCAGAAAAGCTATTATGGACTGGTAGTTTGTTTGTGGTTTTGTTTTGTTGTTTTGGGGGTTTTTTTTTTGCTAAACAAAAATCTTTTTAAATTTGCTGAACAGAGCTGCAGCTGACAGAAGAGGGATGTCTGCAGTTGTAATTGATATGGAATAGCAATTGCAAACCATCCTGATAATACAGGTGGAAATACATGGGTGGGAGGGAATAGTTTGAGATGCAATTAGATCCCCTTTCTAGCAATCTGCAGCCATACAAAGCCATAGATTTGTTAAATTTATTTTTGCAGTTTCTGCGAGACAAAGGAGAAAATGAGACAGAACATAAATACAGATTATACATTTTGTTGTTGGTAACTGCTATTTTTTAAATAATACTGGGACAAAAATGTGCTGGCCCTACATATCAAGCCAACCAAGCAATTCTCTGTGTATCTGCCATTTATTTCACATATGTATTACTACCACCACTCCAAGTCATTAATTAAGCAGAGTTCTCTTATGTGTAGATTTTGCTGGCAGGTTAATTATGGTTACCAGGCTACTGAATCAATAAATGAGTGAGGGAAAGAGATTGCATATCTAGAAGTTGTGTAAAATTGGAAAAGGAACAGAGGGGCTATACTAAAGCAATTTAAGGACAGTTGTCACAAATTTGAATTTAAGCAAAAAAACATGGATTGATTTCAAGATCTGTTTGGAAAATAATGTATTTTAAATGCTAATTGGAAGGAATAATAGAATAGGAATCATAAGTTATGCTTTTATTTCCCAGGTATTTGGTAATGTTTATAAATGTATTTCCTTTTTATGCACTCATCTTAGTGTGCAAGGGAGTCTGTTCAGTGGACTCTTTTGCCCCGCCTGAATTTGCAGGGCTATTGAATATGATCATATATTTGCTCCTTTTCTGCAAAAAGCATCAGAACTTGTTAGCTCACAGCCAAGACCTTTTTGTGTTTGATATGCTGCTCATATCCTGTCTGACAGGGACAGGAAGTTTTTTATATTTGCCAGAGGGGTAAATATAAAGTAAATTGTTTCCAATATTTTTGTTCTGTTAGAATATTTTTTGTAAAAACTAATAATTAGTCCTAAAATTGGTGCATCAAATTCAGTCACTAAAGGGAAATGGTTACTAGCAGAATATGCACCATATTTAAAAGGAAGGACATTGCTCAGAAAGGCTTTTGTTTCTTCATTCTTGCTGCCTGTGAGAAACTGTTAGATGGGATGGCTTGATAATATTCTCTTTATGTAACTCTTCCTTGGCATAGGTGGAGCTGAGGGCTGTTAACTCTTGCCATAATTTCAGACACTGCTGGAACACATGCTGCTTCCCAGTAACTTGGGAAGCAGTTATTGACAGTGGCTTTGAGTTCCCCCTCCTGCACAATAAAACAGTTGATTTTTGGATTATGTCTTCATGCCCTAGTTCACTGAATGACACTGGATTTATACAAGAAATGAATCTAAGAGAAATAAAAGGTGGTAGTTTGGCAGACGGAGCTATTTCTGGGGAGTGGAGCTTAACACAGACTATTCAGATTGGAAAGGTGGTAATTTGTGGTAATGCCAAGGAGTGCAGATTCACACGCTGAGTTAGGGCTGCAGTGCACTTGTGTTCTTGTCTTCTTAGCATCATCTCTTCTAATTACAGAAGCATGAAACAGTACCATGGGGCTCTGCAGCTGAGCTGGTGGCCAAAAGCACAGGCCTCCTTTGCTTCCAGTTGTGCTGGTTGAAAAAGCTACAGCTACCAGTTGCGTATCACAACATTTTTTTCTGGAGGTATTGGTCCTCCTCACCCACCAGAGCTCAGTAAGCTACTTGGACAGCCATTCCTTAACATGTCCCAATTCACAGAGGCAGGGTTAACTGCCTCTAGCCCTTAGATAATGTCTCTGGTGACTTACTGACACACAGTAAGTGTGCAGTGCTCCATGTGCAGCCCACCTAGCAAATTTGGGGGGTCTGCCATAACGTGATGGTACCCTTTGGGCCAGAAGAAATGGTAAGAGCAGGACCTTTGGTGTTCTGACTGTCCACTTAAGTTATTCTCCACTTTATAAACCCCACAATCCACTTTGGTTGCCCTGGAAGACAATTTGCCTTTAATCCACTTGTGACCCTTAGCACTTCATCCATCTGTGTCACTTCCCACCTTTTAATTTTATTTTTTTCATCTGTTTAAATTGAAAACATCTCAGAAGAAGGTGTTTCTGTTTTCAGGATGCCAAGCCAAGCAAAACAAAGCCCAAATTTTGTTCAGGTCCTTCAGTTTCTGCTGAAATAATTAATGAGGTTTCGTGTGAGCTGTTGCGAAGTGCCTAGAGACTGTTAAATTTGCCTACGCAGTTGCCATGGTGCACCTTGGCCAAATTGTTGTTTGTAAAGCAATTTTGTCTCTAATATAAAAGGCACTGTATAAAATCAGTTCCTATTATTTTTCATAGAGAATTTTCAATCCAAAACTGTAAGCTTAGAATTGCCCACCATCTCCTTAAACACTTCCAGATAATAATGATACACATTCTTCCAGCTAACATATATCATTGCTTTTTTTCAAGCAAAGCTTAGTTCATAGCTGTAGAAATACTACGATTTACTGGCCTCCAGCCAATCTGTTAATTCCCTGCTAGTTCTCTAATGCAACTGGGGCTTTATTTGATTTCAGTGTAAGTTATTAACTTGCTGGAGTAAAGGATCATGAATTGTTTCTCTAAAGAATTTTACAATGCTACAGAAGTTTAATTTTTTTTCTAATAAATAAGAATAAATATGTGGGGGACAGCTTTAAATAGAAGTTATAGAAGGCAGTTCTTTTGATTTGAGATATCAAATAGCACCATCATGTGAAAACGATCCAAGTGTCATAGATCTGTTACTTTGGCACCTTCCTGTCTTTGGGAGAATCTCAGCACTTTTATATGTACCAGAATGATTGAAGATTGATTTGTTTTGTACTGCTTAGTTTGGTTTGGTCTTTTTGGCCATGTTTTCTTAAAATTATAAGATCAGATGACAAGATCTTGGGCCAGGCTTCACTTCTGGTAAGTCCTTTGATCCATTGAGAGAATAAACAATAACTAAGACCCTGGATGTGTTAAAATAATTGAGACCAATAATAGATTTTAATCTCTTTTTATGTATCTTGTCCCATTATTTTTTTTTCCCAGAAGTTATAAGCTCCTTTTGTTTTTTAATGTGGAAGAATAGAAAACTTTTCAGAAGGAAAAAGCTGACTGTCTGTGAATGCCTGGGAAACATCCTTTAGGATGTTTAGGCAGGTCACATCCCTTTGGTCCTCAGCCTTGCTTAGATGCCTTCTATCTGCTATATAAGCCAGTGGACAGGATAGCTGATTTAAGGACAGGTATTACACACTCCTCTTGCATTGAGCCATTACTATAATCTGTGTGAGCTGAACTCCCTAAGACAACAGATGTGTCCAGGTGAAAGGAAGTATATCAATCAATTTTCAGCTGTAACCTCAAGTGAAAGGAGAAGTTAAAATCTTCCAGTCAAACACAGCGGGCAAAAAGTGTTGTTCCTGTCTTGTGATGTTGTCTTCATCAGATGGGATAAGGCACTTTCTTGAAGCAACATATCACCTTGGTAAGTGGCTGGCAAGCTTCTAGAATAATCTAGAAATTACTTCACCTAATAAGATTCCTCTGGATCAAATCTGCTTGACCTTGGCTTGTTAATGTGGGTTTGGGTGGGGGCTGTGAGGAGTGAGTGAAGTAGTAAGGTTACAGGAAGAGCATGGTCTGCACAAGAAGGCTGAGGGCAGTAGCGCTTGCAGTAGGTACTGAAGAAAGCAGGAGCAGAAGCTGTGCTAGGAGCCATTCAGAGGAGTACAGTGCTTGTTCTCCTGCTCTGCTCATGGCTTCAGCCTGAAGAGAAAAAAGCTGAGGTATACCCAAAGTTACCTGTGATGTGCTGGTAGCTGTTGTGTTTTGCTGCTTCCTTCTTCCCCTCCCACTGCCCCCCTCCCAAAAAAAAATCTTCAACCAAGGTCACACATGGTACTGCACAGTAGATACTCATTTACAAACTCTCCCTGTGAGAGTTCAGCACCCACATAATAAAAAATGACTTAAAGATGAGAGCATCTATAGAGGTGAACTCTGTTGTCCCTGTTTGTATTGGCTGGCTAAGTAGGGGGAGAGGTGGATTGCCCATCTAATGTACACCAAAAGGAAAAAAACAGGTTTGTATCATTGTTGAGGGGTGGCTCTGACTGAAAAATAAACACCAAAGGAAAGCAGCTTAAGCTGAAAATTGGCTTCTCAGTGGCAAGAAGAGCCTGATCTGATTGTTTGTACCTTTTTTTACTTGTCTCTCCTCTTCTCCCCCCACCCTCCCCAACCCCCTCACCAGCCCTGTGCCTTTCAGCCCTTTCAGGATTACCAGTCAGTCTCTCTTTGCCTGGAAGGAGCACTCTGCCCTAGTGTGCTTCTTTTGTCTTGTGTACCATAGTTATCTAACTTGTGCATCTTGGAGCAAAACTGGTAAAGACTGCTAAGACAAGATGGTCATTTTCAATCTTTAATAGCTTATCAGTTTTAAAAACCTCATGAAAGAGCTGTTAGTTAAATGATGATTAATAGGGAAGCTTATGAATAAAAGATACCAATTTATGTTTGATTTTGTAATAATGGTGTTAGACTTGTCTCTTTTCTCTTATTTAAGTCTGTATAAACAAAAGGATCACAGGAGAACAGCATTTCTCTGCTTGTTTAAATCAACTGGAATTAGTGGCACATGTACTTTTTGGTCTCCAAGTTAGGGGGAAGTGCTGAAAACTATTGTGGTTCTGTACCAGGATAGTCCAAGATTTAAAGCTAACACTAAAACCACCTACTTTATATCAGAAGATTCAAACAGTCTGTGGAATGATATAGGAACTGTAATAAAGTAACCATTTTTGTGTCATAGGAGGGGGAAAAAAGAGACAAAGGATATTGTAATGATTAACTCTTCGTTATTTTTCTCTCCCAGTTGTTATGCATGTTGCTGTAGAGCCACCACAGGGAACTTTCTGCCTAGGTGAGAAGATAGTTGTGTTTACAGTGTGAGTTTCCACTTGTGAAAAGGTGAAGGATCCATCTGTAGATGGAGAGCAGGCCTTTTCAGGTTTTCATTATTGTCTGTCTTGTAGATTAAGCTGGCTGGGCAGCAGGTTCAGATAGATAGAAATAAGCTATTTGCAAGTACAGTGGCATAGTCAGATGAAGATTGGTACTAGTCTGACAAAAACAGTTCAAATTTCTATTTAGAGAAACAGGGAAAGCAGTCAAGTACAGGAAGCTAAAAGCCATACAAGATCTCAAGCTTATTCCCTATGCCACCATGAACAATTAAGTTTACACAGCACTGTCAACTGGTTGTGGGTTTTTATTTATAATGCAAATGCACTGATGTTCTCTTTCTTCACTTGCAGCTACCCTGAGAGCTTGTGCTGATGGAGGTGCCAATCGTCTCCACAGCATCACAGAAGGGAGCCAGGAAAGGTATGTGAGCAATACACTTGAAGTCATTGAAGTCACTTTTCTCCATTAAAGTAAAATGTGGAGGAGCAGGATCTGTTCAGTTACTTAAATAGCTGCTTGCTCTGTGCGTGGTACTTTAATGAACTGTGGCAGGTAGTATAATATTTTCTCCACATTATCTTAAATTTTTATTCCCAACTACAATTTATAAAAAACACAGGTAGCCTGAAACACCATTTTCCCTGAAGCCCACTGGTCTTTTTTCCTCTTGAAAGCTCTGCTCTCAGTCTGTCTTATTTTGTGCATCCATCAGAGTTAGGCCTCTGAAAAAAAATTGCTGTGCCCCTAGCAAGGGTTGCCTAGAGGAACATCTGGTGCCTGTCACCACAAGCTGAAACAAAGTATGTACTCTTCATTTTTCATGTGAGGCCTTCGAGGAAATCTACTTGCTTAGTGAAGTGAGATGGGTAATAAAATAGGAAATATTTTTTATTTATTTTTCAATTAGCATCAGGGCATTGTAAATGACCAAAGGCAAGTACAGAGACTATCTATAAATGTGTACACTAGGTGAGGAAATATGACTGAAAGAATATGTTCTTGTTTTCTGCAATGACATTTAAAATTGTAAAATATCCCAGGTTTCTGCACCAGAAGTGTTGAGCTGGGGCTGTGATGCAAAATACTTCATTCAAGTGATTTCTTATCTTTGTAGTGGAACCAGGGAACATTGTGCAAACTTAGCTTACTAAGGATTCTTTTTGCTTGTCTTTAGGATTTTCAGGTTCTTTGAGCAAGAATTCATAATAATAAGTTTCATAAAAGCAAATTGATACACTGACACTCGGAGAAAAGGAATGAGAAAGGCATCTGGTAGAAATTAAAAGCCTATGAACAGTTTTATTCATACAGCAAAATCTGACATATAGTTTGCTTTTCATCTCGTGAAAAGTCTGTGATGGGGACATGAGGAAGCTCAGTTTCCTCCTCTCCTTCAGAAGAGAGTTATAGAGGAAGACTGTAGTCCAAAAGTAAAAATTAATGTGAAAATTTCTTTGTTTGTCACCTATGAGAAGTTTATCTATAGTTCTGCAACTGCTAAAATCCAGACTGGAGTCTGGGAAGCACTACTGCTGTGGACTATGTTTTATAACATTCAGTTTCTCCTTTTCTAGTAGTTGCTCACAGAGCCATAAGCAGGTGTCTGTTTGAATTCAAGACTGGCTTGCAGCAAGCAGTTCTCTTTCTTTGATAATGGTGATGCTCTCCAAAGAACAACATTTGAAAACTTTTGCTTTACCTTCTCTGGTAACCCATTCATTTGTTCTGCACACCTTTATGTTTGTATTAAATAAATATAATTCAGGAGTAAAAGGATGATTATAATTGACTTAATAGTTCTTTCAGTCATACATACTTGGCCCTTGGAGTATATTTTTTCCTCTATCTTTCTTCTTCTCATCTTAATTGCTTTGAGTATGTATATTTTACCTTCAAAGTAGCTCTTTTGAAACAAAAAAAGGAAATGTGCATAATTTGGATTTTTGTCTTTAAAGAAATCATTCTGCTGGAAAGAATATCCATTTACTTCTCTGAAGCATTTTTCTTTAAATTCCCTGTCCATTGTTATTAAAGAGCTGTCTGCTCGGACTCTACTGACATACTAATCATTTTTTAACGCTGTCTTAACTTTTTGAAACTATACTTTATTCAAAGCTCTGATATCTAATTGTGTTGTATCAAAACCCAAAAAACAATAGCCCTTTAATTTTAGATAGATTATAATGTACAAGTGTCCTAGGGTGACATTATGATGCTTGTATCCCCATTCGTGTGTGCTATTTATGCTGGATATGTTCTGTGCCTTTAAGACAGACTCTGAAG
>VYXF01009979.1:152364-199804 GCA_013397295.1 Polioptila caerulea | reverse complement strand
GCCTGTTAAATAAACAGGTTCTTTCCACTTCTCTCTGAGGAATTCTTCTCGAACCGGCTGGGGGGAGGGGCCGTGGGGGTTTGCTTTCTGGAGAGGCTCCCTTTGGAGATTCTCTCCCAAATTTGCCCTGAACCAGGACAACAAGAGATATAAATAAAGAATTTCATTGATATTTTGGGCTTAATTCTCAGTGACACTAAATTTTTTGAAAAATCCTTTAGAATGGGAATTAGTTATAATATTTTGGGAAAAGAACAGCTTATAGTATGGTGCTGTTGTACTGGTATCTTCCTTTGGAGATAAATTCATATTACAGAATCACAAAATGAGTAAAGTTGGAAGGGACCACAGGGTCCCTGGGTTGAAGCAGCCCTTCTTGTTGTCCTTGACAGCCTTGGCCAGCGTTAATTCCAGATGGGTCTTGACCGTCCTCATCTCATTTATACTTACTGTGACAACCTCTCTGTATTCATTCCAGGTGTCGTGACACTGATTTCATTTCCTGTGTATTTCCTGCTTACACTCAAGTAATGACAGGAGTCATTGATCATCCACAGGCCTCTTTCCCCTTGGCCTGATTTCTTTCTCACTGAGATGCAACATTCTTGGGACTGGAGGAAGTGATCCTTGAATATCAACCAGCTTTCTTGGACCTCTATTTCTTTCAGGCCTCATTTCCTTGGGATTCTTCCAAGAAGACCCATGAAGAGGGTAAAGTTCACTCTTCTGAAGTTCATGGTCACAATCTTACTGCTCTGCTTCCTCCTTCCCCATTCTGAACTCCACAGTCTCTTGGTCACTACAGCCAAAGCTGTGCCCATCATTCATATCTCCAACACGGCCTTCTGTGTTTATTGGTGTTAGATCAAGCAGCACACCATTCCTTGTGGGATCGTCCACTTGTGTCAGGAAATATTCATCAAGGCTTTCCAGGAACCTCCTGGATGGTTTGTGCTTCACTGTGTTGTTTCTCCAGCAGATATCAGGGTAGTTAAAATCCCCCACAAGAACCAGCACCTGTGACTTTGAGGCTGCTTTGAGCTGCCTGTAGAAGGATTCATCAACCACCTCCTCCTACCCAGGCAACCTGTAGCAATCATGCAGAACAGCATCACCCTTACTAGTCTGTAATTTTATCCAAACCCATAAGCCCTCAACTCACTCGTCATCCTCACCAAGATAGAGCTCAATACATTCCAAGTGTTGCCTCACTCATAGAGGGCAGCTCCACTTCCATGCCTTCCTGGTCTATCTCTCCTAAAGAGCATGTAGCCCTTCATGACAACATTCCAGCCACAGGAGCTATCCCACTACTTCTCCATAAATAGTCTTTCTGCTGGTTGTTTCTTTGGATGCTTGTGTTTAATTGAGATATTCCCTCCTAAGCCTTCTTTTGCTGCTATGTATGGTTGCTGTAGCTCTTCCTCAGTGCTGAACAATTCTTTAACTTGCTTTTCATTATGTTGGCCTCTGCTGGTGAATTAAAAGCAGCAAAGGGTGATTCTCCATCTGTTTCCTGTTTTCTCCACTGATATCTTGACTTGCTTTTATGCTAGACCCATCAAGCAGAGGAAACCCACACCTTCTTCTCTATAGCACTGTACAGGCTGACATAGCAATGAGACTTTAGGTCACGAGGTTAACAAATGTAAGATGTGTTCTGTCTTCCTCTGTGTTTGTGGCATCATTTTTATGAAGTTTGGTTGGTTTTCCCATTTTCTCAGAAAATCTGAGTTGTGATTATTTTTGTTTAAAAACAAATAAGTCCAAGAAAACCTTCATTTTTTTAAGTGCTAACAAGGAGTAACTATGATGGGTTCTTTCAATGATATGTTTAAAAAAAATGCCTTCTAGAGCATGAGGGCTAACAGTAACCAAAAGGGTAGGATAACTTTCCCTTAAAGAGACTGGTTCTTGGGAGCTGTCAGTGCTGGGGACAGGGGAAAGGCAGGAGTGAAAGAGGACTGCAAGTTGGTGTTTTCTCTCTCTGACTCTACAGTCCTGAAAGGTTATTTTCCTTAGACTGTTAACACCAGTTCCCATTTAGAAATAAGGATTACTGCTAAACCATTCTTGATTGCTAAACATTTGCTACTAATCAGAGTTAAAAGGTGAGTCACTGATCTTTATGGGTTTTTTGCTCTGCCTCATTCTGTCTGCCTTGCCTATCCAATTTTGAATTTTCTTGAATCATTATGAAGCACTGCTTTCCACTTTAGCATTAGGCTGTTGTTTATCCGTATTGCACTGCAGAACTTGTTTCTCAACACTTTCTGATTAAATCTCAAGACATTGATTAACCTGGGTGTCACTGACTTTAGGGTATACAAAGGTGAAAATGCATTGAAAACTAGCATCGCATTGAAACCTTTAAAACCAATCATTAGTACTTGTCTTGGATGCTGTTTTCCAGAGAAATGTCAAATCCAATGTGTACTCAGGTTTTGCAGTATTAAGAGCATCAGATTAAAGAGGGGAGCAGTGAGCTCTACAAGAGGAAGGATAAACCAGTCATGAAAAATACTGCGTTTCTGGAGTTCTGGTTAGTATTTCAGACATACTGTGTGACACTAGTTGGCTTGCTCACAGTCACAGAGAACATCACTTTCACTACTCTTTCAGTTTCTCCCAGTGAACTGTATAAAATATAAGAGTAGCAGTAAAACTGGGAAATGGTAGCATTTTCTACATATTAAACATAAATGAGTTGAACTCAGGTAATGCAAGAAAATGCAGCTGCTACTATACCATTCTTCTCTGAACTGGCCGTAAACGAAGCCAGCTTCAAGGAGCTCTACAGGAGTTTTTAAAAATGAGGAACAAATTTTGTCAACATTTCCAGTTGGTGCAGCTGCTAAATTTCAAATGCAGACCTCAAAAAGATTTTTTTTACAATCAGCTTATATCTTTGAAATCCCTGTTAAGATGCAATTCCACTTCAGCTTTAGCTTGCCTAACTTCATCCATCCCTAAGCAGATCTCTGTGCACTCCAGCTTCTCTCCTAAAGAAAGGGCAACTCTTCTTCCTCGCCTTCCTGTCCTGTTTTTCCTAAAAAGCCTGCATTGCAGCAGTCACTCATATTTCTGGGATCCCAACAAGATTATCTGTGTGCAACTGCACACAGATCTCTGTGTTTTTTCTCCCAGGCTGCGTGCATTTTCTAGGATTTTATTTTGTGTCAAAAAGTTAAAAAAAAGTTAAACAAAAGTTTAACCTCAAAATAGGAAAACTAAGCTAATGTAACTTCTATGAGGAAAGGTAGTCATTATCCTATATTTGCCTACGTGAAAAGTGGAAAGATGAATCATACTGTCTGTATATTTTGATGGTTTAATGTGTGCATTTTAGCCATTAGTGAGTGTTAGTAGTGCCTTGGCTACTTCAGTTGCCTATTTATAGCGTACACTGAATTTTACTAATCTGAGAACCAGTGCCTCCATTGTCAAGACAATCAAAAGAGAACAGCTGGCAAAACCTGTCTGTAAAATGAGATCTTCTGTCTTTTTTCCTGAATAATCTTCTACTCATGGCAAAGTAGGTCTCTAATAAGATTATTAGACTGAGAAATTCATACATACTTTGCTGTGTTCCATTTTGGATTAGAAATAGGGTACTTATGAAGGTAATTAGCCATTAACATAACTTAATGTACAGTTGAGAGGAATTCTTTGCTTGAGCTCTTCAGATTAAACTGAGTATTGTTTTCAAGACATCTATTCAGGCAAAATTTCAGGCACTGATGCAAAAAACACTGAATGAGATTATCTGAGTATAGAGTTATACAAGAAGACTACAATGATCATTTCTTGTCTTTAAAATCTATTCATTGTATGATTTGGGGAGGATGTGAGATGGTTATACTAATGAAGTTTTTGCTTTATTCATGTTGATATGAGAATATGTTTTAGTAATGGTTAAAAAAAAATATAGCCTCTGAAACTGTGAGGTCAAAACCAGCACCTTTGCTGCTAGTGGTGAAGAGTTCTTTGAGGTATTACAGTCCAAAAGCCAAGAAAGTTGAAAGCTCAGGCGGTGCTTTATTTGTCAAATGGCTTAACAGAGATCTTTTACATCAGACATCTTTGTCTGACCTAAAAACTATAGCAGTGTTTAAAGATAAAAATTAGAATCTTGTGTTTATCCTAATCAATTCTGCAGGAGTGTTCAGAAAAAAATCTCCCTGTCCACAATTTCCTCCTTTAGGAAATACCTGACTTGGGGTCCATTTTAAAATTTTTAGAAAACAGCCAGGCATCAACAAACTTAAAGAAACCAAAGAAATTGATCTCTCAGTGTTTAGAAAGATGAATTCATTTCAAGTTACATGTGTTTGCTTCAGATGAGAAATTCTCATGATACCTCATGATCATGTAATTTTTTGCTTTTTTTCATTTATATCTTCAATTTAATTACTTTAATTCGATGGCATTTTCAAATATATTTGTATTCCAGTAGCTGTGCACTGTTAAGTCAGGATTTGTTTCAGAAACAGTGAAGAGTTGAGGTGGCAAGACATGAATATCATTAAATATGCACAGTTTCAGTCATCAATTTAAACCAAAATTAGCTTCCTGTATTGGAAGGGGTTTCCTGAAAGTATTAGAGCAATAACATGACTAGGCATTATCAGGCTTATTTGGTCTCTGAATCAAATGCTTACAGAAACTATGAGAGTTGGAAATCATTGCTCTATTTTTTTTACTGCTAGGTTCATCTTCATATTAAACAGCTGTATAAGCCAGACACAGGAGTATGTATTCTTCTGGAGTAAAGGAGTTATTTCTATTCACTTAGTCATCATATGCTATAAAAAAAAAAATCTAGGAGTTACACAGCCATTAGTTTGGATTCACTGGAGAATTTTAGGAGGAGGAGAAGTACTATTTTGAACATCACAAGAAGTGGAGATACATTTTGAGAGAGATACCAGCAACTGAATTTACTTGGAGGTGCTTCAAAATGCACTTACTACATAAATTATAACAGAAAATGAGCAAGTTTTTTTTAATCATTCCCTCAAACTGAACATCAAGTGGCAGATAATAATAAAACATATGGTCTTATAAATATTAGCAGTATCTAGGTGAGATTAAATTACTTTTCATGTTGAATTTCTGTTGCTTTTTCTAGTCAAGATGGTAATTGTAGAATCACAGTAATATTTACAACTAAAAATGATGGTAGATGACAGCGCTGGCTGTTGTTGTGACCCCTGAAATTTAGATATTTGATAGAAATAAGGCTTGGTTGCATCATGCCCTTACAGAACCTGTGAAATGGCTGGCTTTTCATCCCTGAGGTACATGTGTGTACATGGATGTATGAATGTCTTGTTTCTTTTATGTCAGGAAGCAGTTGAATCAAATTACTGCCTTACTACAGGACCATGCTTTCTTTACAGGAGAAGAGTAGAAAAGAAAAAAGCAGTCCTCAGTAGAACCTCTGGATATGACTCACAAGAGGCAGATATAGATGTATCAGGTTTTGTGTAGAGCAACAGTGAGAGTACTGTCTACAGGTTAAAATGGAGAACTGGGAACCAAGACTTATTTTGTTTCTTTATTAATTTGCTCAAAGTCATACAGCGAGTCACGGAATCATCTTACATTCTCAGTTAGTCACCTTTAAAATGCAGGAAAATAGTTCTTAAGAATAAATAAAATTCTCTCCTCATTCACATGATCTCATCAGAGTTTCTGATATTTCCTTGTTAAAAGATGAGCCTATCAAAGGCCCAGGTATAATTCCTCATGAGATCAGTATTTAATAATGATTGGTAGGTCCTAGGTGGAAGCAGACTTGATCTCCATGAGTGCTCCAAGGATCTTCATGCTTTGCATAAATCCACTGATTTTCTTTCTTTTTTTTTTTGCATATCTCAAGATAGTCAAAGATGGTATTAGGACCCTGTTTCAGTCACATCAACAAACATTAAGTATTAATCTCTGCTTTTTTTGGAATGAGTCTAATCTTGTTTAGGAGTAGATAAGAAAGACCAAGACAAAAGACTGGGGAGATGGAGTGATGAGCAAATACTAAACAGGTGAACAGTTCAACTTCAGAAACAAGGTCTCCTAGCTTCAAGTGAAGTTCTTTGCCCGTAAAACTGCTCTGACCCAGTGAGAGCACCATAAACCAGGTTTAAATTGCCCAGCAGGAAGTCAAAGGGGTCATGATTTGTCCAGAAGCATAGTTCTAAGAAAAAAAAAATTAAAAAAGGGGGGAGTGGGGGTGGGGGAAGAGGCTAAGAAAAGGAGAATAAAGGGACACTTTCAATTAATCCCAGGTCTTTCAATCAGAGGGTTTGTACTGCTTCATCTTATTCTTCAAATAGCTGTATCTCTGCCCCTAGTGTACTGTAAGTAGAGGAATGTCATTGCCATCTGGATGATTTCTGGCTTTATGACATGGTAAAAATCATTTATGGCCACCCCAATGCTGGAGGTTGGGACTTTGCAGTGATAAAATATCCATGCATTGAGTCACATCTGGAACAGGCAGCTTCAAAAAGGTTTCTGACCTGGCTAAAGTGCACTCAGCACTTTATAGAGATTTGGTCTGTTGTGCCTAAAGGAGTAATTTTCAGGATCCAGGAGGAGCTGGCTTTGTGTGTAGTGTTAGTGTGGAATGTATGCCTTTGTTTCCTTTGCATCTCTATCAATAGAAATGAAGGATAAAGCTGGCAATGCTTGTTTTTATGGAGCTTTCTACAGATACTTGGGGCAATCTGGGCATTGGGAGTTTTCCTATTCTTGAAACAAAGCAAAACTAGTAAGTTCTAGTTAACAAGCCTCAGATCAAGCTGGATTTTTACTGCAATAGTACTTATCATTTAAAACTTAAAGTTAACAGATTTTATATTGAACATGGCAAGAATGATCTTAGATTTGAAAGAAGCTCTGTTGAGACCTGAGTAGAATGCCAAAAACAGTATTCAATTAGGGAGCACAGAAATCCATGTGCTATCAATGGCTTAAAATGAATGCACATTAATAAATGACCTTGAAGTTGACTAATCTGCACTGTTGCAGATTAATCCTTCAGACAAATCCTTCAGACATTTAGGGAGGAATTACTGGTGCTATAACACCCATTCTCTTTTTTGTTTTTTGGTTTTCTTTTTTTCATAGCCGGGAAGATTCTGGGAAAGAGCAGATATAGTCCCTTGCAGCTGACTTCAAATCACAGTATATTGCTTAATGGGACTGAACACAAAAAATACCCATAGATAAATTATTCAGATTAGTTTTTTACTGTGTCTAAAATGTTCTTTCACTAAATTTATTAGTGATTGTTGGAGCATAAACATAGTTGGGTGTTTATTGCTTGATTTTCTTTCCTGTTCTCTTTCTTCAGTAGAGTCTGCCTTCTGTTTATGTGAAAGCCAGAAGTTCTGACTTTTAACAATTTACATTCAGATGGACACTTTTATTTTCAGAACAGGTGATTGTATTCTTCAAATCTGTTTAAATTTAGTGTTAGTGAAGCCAGAAGCTTGCAAATGGGGGGACTTTATGTATTGTAGAATGTGATGAGAAGTAAAACCTGAGAATATAAATCCATTCATCTTTAAACTATTTTTCCTAGTTGTTCTGATAAGATTTGTTTTTAAATCCAATTGTATTCCAAGAGTGGTTTCATTTTACAAATGGACTCTTTTCATCTTTTCATTTTAAAATGTTTTGTGCCACAGTTATTTCCATGGAAAATGCTGTCAAAAACAAGGAACTATGTTCTAAAACTATGATCAAGTCTGCTTATTACAGTTGATAACGGAGAATATTTAATAAATTTACTTTTTAGGGTCAAGAGACGAATACCCTGTGCCTCTTCTGCGAAGGATAAACCATAGAGCAAAAACTGCAGAACCAGTTCCAAACCCATCCACATGAAGGGTTGAGCATCAATTAATTACTGATTTGAAGTTGGACTAGATAAGGTTGCCAGTCAGCCCAACAAATTCCATCACTTAAGACAAGAGGGTTAATTCTTGTTAAAAAATTGGAGCTCTTAGCTGTCACAGAATCAGTTTTGTTCTGCTACCAGAAATAACTTGCTCAAGCATGTGGATAATGCGTACAGTGGTCCCTCCAAAGCTACTCTTGGATACACTTATATTCAGAGAAATTCAAATCTACTTCAACTCATGGTTCATACAAAAATCACATTCATGGGTGTGCACACTCCTCTTCAACCATCATACTACTGGCCTTCTTTAAGTAACAGCCTGGGCTCCCTTTTTTTGCAAAGTGGTGGAGGAAAAAATCTTGTAATTCTTTGGGTTAGTTGTATTAAATAAAAAGGGGATGAATTGCTGTCTCTTGCATACAGATTTTAAGAAAGCAGTTTTAGTCGGTAAACCTGAAAATGTAGTGAATGTCAATTATAGAGAAATTTAGAGAATTCTGATTTTTGTGCAAGGCTGAAAGATCTGTTTTTGATAACAGATAAAATGAAAATACATCAAGCATTAATGTTAAAAGATAGTCAAAAGGCCGTTGGAAATTGTATAAGCTGTACAGAAATATCTTGTTTACTGTTCCCAAATAAATGAGCAGAATAATGTCTGATCATACAGCAGGTAGATTAGATCCAAGGTTACAGTGTCTTAAAATAAATGGAAATGCATCAAGGTCCACTGGTATTGTGTTTTGATGCTTTTCTACCTGTGTGGGACATTCCACACAAGCAAGTCTAGAGGCTATTTGCAAACTAGTTTTGGTGTCTCTGCAGAACCCTGGACCAGTGTCAGCACATCCTTCAGCTCTAACTCATTAACTTATGAAATGGGGAGTAAGCGCTAAGGCACTAAGATGATGTCTGATACCAGCATGAGCATCTTCTGTATGCTGTGGGCAATACCTTAACTTGCAAATATTTTCCATTTTTCTTATCTTTTTGTAAGCACTTGTGTACATATCAGCACCTCAGGAACAGATTAGCACTGCAAGGATACGACTGAAAGAGTGAACTTTAGGGAGATGAGAGAAGAGAGCGGTAGATAAAGGGCTGGATGACAATGCTAGCATACCACCAAAATACCTGTATGTTGCGATAGTCTGAACATGGAAACATTCAGAATAAAAATACATCTGTCCTGCACTAGTTTTTTTTAAGCTCAAATAGGGGCATCTGTATGTACTGTACAAAGAAATTACAGAAGTGGGCTAAAGGAGAGATCCTTTCAGTTTTTATTGGCTTTGGAGTGATATCCTTGTTGTTCCTCTGAGTACCAAGGAATATTAAACTGACTACAAAATAAAAAGGGTCAGACAAATAATACTTGAGAAAGAATACAGCTGAACATGGTCAAAAGTTATGTTTCATTCTAGAGAGAGATGAAACAAACCAAGACTGACCAGTAACTATCTCGGTGGGCACACAGCATGAAGATTCTGTAGAAATTATATTGTGGCTTTTTTCAGGATTTTGAAATGAGCCTGCTGAATGAGTGGAACTGCAATTCCATGCAAGCTTGTCAGTTTTGTTCTCAGTGTTACTTAGGTATTCTCCTTTATTTTCACAACACAGAAATATATGGGGCCTGTGCTTGTTGGATAGGGACCCTTATGTACAAATTCAAGATGTTCTATTGATGTAATTGGTAAGATATTAAGCACTAGATGCCTAAGCAATTATACCCTCTCCATGCATTGCCCTGAATTCTTGCATTATAACTAATGTTTTACATGATGTATCACTTCTCCATGGTGATTGCAAGCAGGGAAATCAACACAGCTGGATCTAATGTTTTCAGCAACCTAGTATTGTTCCAACAGCCTGTGAAATGGATGCAACAAGAGCAAGACTCCTACTGTTGCTTTGTCAGTAATCACATCTTCCAGACACTGGGACATAATCCATTTTTATCTCTTATGCTTTAAAAAAAAGAATCCCCAACCAAACAAAAAAACTTTTTACTATGTGATTAGTTTGATTATTACTCTGATGCCAGCATTGACAAGAGTTGGAGATTATTACTGCTTACTGTATGTGAAACAACTTTGAAGTGCCCACACAGTGTTTAAAATACTTAGATTATTTAGAATAGTAGCAGTAACATCAGGAATAAAAATAATCCTGTAGCAATAAATTATTCTTGGTCTAAGAATTATTGGTCTATTCTTGGTCTAACTTTTGTGGGATATCCCACCTACACAGAGTGCTTAACTCTTAAACTGCCTGGCTTTCCCTGGTGGTTACGAAACTCCAGCTGGAATAAGTTTCTTTCTTTTGAAATTAAGCTGAGTGGGGAGTTGAAGGTATTTGCATCACATGACTAATGGGGATATGTAGATAAGATGTTTTGTACTACAGAGTACACATGTGCATGCAGTTTAGTCTTCATTTTCTCCAGTGTTTTGATCTCTGTGTAAAAGATATCTGGCAAATAAAAAAAAATAATAGAAGCAATAAATAACCATATAGTTCTTCCCCTCCATTTATTAATTTTAAGTGTTTTACATAAATTAGAGCGACTAAGTGAAAGGAAATGTAGATATTTGCATCTTGAGACTGGATTAACCCATTGGTGTGGAGAGACCTAATAGTATGCCAGTGAAGAAGGCTGGTAAGGATCAGCAGGTTAGAAAAGGTATATTTTTAGAGTGCTTGATGCGTGGAACAATGACAGAGAGAGTAGCAATGGCAGCAGATAAAAAGCTGTGCTTTTGGACTTCCTCTTTTTCTTCAGCATAAAAGAGAGACTGGTATGTGGGTGTAGCTCAAAACATTTTGTATGAGACTGGTAGGATTTTTAGGTCAGCTTTTGTTCTTTTGGGGTTTTTTTGAAGCTTGTGAGTGGGTAGTAGATTGATTGATTGATTGTTTCTGCAGCTGGGGTGTGTTACAAGTCAAATTACATTGTTCAGTGGGGGGCACCCAGCTGTGGGCCAGAGCAGTGCTTGTGGTTGTCATTCCTTCTGCACAGAAGTGAAGCCATTCTACAAGGCTTGGAATCATAGAGTCTTTATGCACCAAAGCAGCAAAACTCTGAATATCCCTGTTTCTTTGTCAGCAGGGTTTTTGCCTTGGTGTTTAGAGGATCTAAACAGGCTAGGGGCAGACATAATCTAAAAAAGGCAAAAATTGGAAGGCAGAGAGAAAAACAGGGCACAAGGAAAAAGATGGGAAGGGAGTGAAAATGTTTTTGATACTAAAGCTGAAAAGGAGAAAAATCTCTGGAATAAACCTAGCTAATAACTCCAGTGGAGCAACTTTCTGTAACAAGAAAGAAAAAAAGGAAGGCTTTATTATCTTCCTCTGCAATTCCAGCAGTTTCTGTGGGAGGATTGATGTTTTCTAATTTTATAAGCTGCAGCAAGGGTGTTAAATACTGGTGACATCTCAGGTTGGAATTGTATACATGAAGGTATTTTGAGTAGTGAGAAGACAGGCTGCCTCAAAAAGACACCTGAAAAGAGTCAGTAAAGAATCCAGTACTTTTTTTCTTTTTTGCTAAAACATCATCTGTGAGGTTTGACAACAAATGGTTATAACTAACGAAGTGACAGATGTGGATGTCAATATCTCTTCTTTCTGATGCATTCAGTTGTAGGAAAAAAAACAAAAACTGTGCATAAGGTGATTTTGGGGTGGTTTTGTACAGGAGAGAATTATATGAGGAGCATGCAGAGAGTACTGTGATTTTTAGCTCTCAAAATGAATTCTCAGGATGGTGAAGAATCCCTTTTAAAGAGTTAACATTCCGAGCAAGTGAGTTACTGGACCAGCAGCTACTCTGCAAGCACCAGTTTGCTCTGATTGGCACCATGAGGCCAACATTAATCCATCGTTCAAAGCTTTGCAGCAAAGCAATGAAAGCAATTGCACGAGCTGTGGTTCTGCCTCTCATCCTGTGAAAAGGTTACTGCTCTCCGATTTCCGTTCAGAGTCACAGTGTTTCAGCTTGAACAGCACTTTCTGACAACGACAGGACCTGGAACTGTACTATACTGTCATTTGGCTTAGTGGGACACTTCAGCTTTCGCTGACTTAAACAAATAGGAATTAAATGGACAAATCCCTCCTCATTTCATTATTCCCTTTTCTCTACCTCACACTGAAAGTAATTGGGAAGAGCATTCATGATCATGTTTACTGTAATGACCCTCTCCTCTGGAGATACTCTTGTGGCATCTTTTAATGTTAATTTAGTATTGATTTATGATTCTAATTGATATACTCTGACTCTTGTTCATTAAGTGACCACATGCAGGATTCTCGTATTTTGTTCCCTGTAAAAACCTGTGCACTTCATTAAATCTCAGAATTAAAGGATGTGTTTCCAGGCACAGCAATATTCCAACAGCACATTGCAAATGTGCAGGAGGATCCCAAGGTCACAAACTCCTTTCAGAGGTTAATTAAATCTGAAAGAAAGGTATTCTGTTGTAATTAAATAGTAATGAATGAGAGGCCAGGAATATTTGGTGCATAATCCAATACCATGAGGCAAAGCCGAAATCATCTGCAAATTTATTGTTTTATTTTGTATTCTATTATAAAATACCCTTGGGTGTCAGTGTAATTTTTATTCTCCAACTTGCCTATGACAGAATGGGGATTAAGTGGTCAGCGCTGTCATGCATATATGTGATCGTAATACACCTCATTAGGGGTTTCAAGAACACTAATAGCATTCCCAGTATGCTAAGAGGGCTTTCATCAGGAGTGTAATGCCTTCCCTTTTCTGCTGGATCATATTTTTAATCAGAGGGGAAAGTGCTTCCTTTGCCGTGTTCACACTGGAAAAGCCATGGCAAGTTTTGACTTCTTTTAGTAGCGCCAGCAGAAATTCAATCATGTTCATGACCCTGTTTAAGAGCTCATCAAAATTTCCCTTTCAGTTATTTGGCTTCTGAGATTCAATATTTCAGCCTGTTCAAGTGCTTTAGGCCAGATCATGGCACAGGACCATACACAAGTTGTCAATCCAAGTGTAGATTTTTCTTTATCATTTTCCCCAACCTTCTTTGAAAATTAGCCAGTTCCAACACACACACACTGACTTGTTCCACTCTGTTATCTCTGAAGAGTTAATTATTTTAATCTCTAAACATCTAGAGACCAAAAGCATAAGTTACCAGTAGGCTGTAGCTTCAATTCCTTACTTCTGTGTTTTAAAAGTAATTTTAATTATTTTATTTTATTATCTGAAAGCTGGATTTGCAAACTTTTTTTCCCACATTGTAAAAGAAAGAAATGGGGAAAACTGCTCCTACATACTCCTCCTCGGAGCTCTCCATACACCAACATCAGCCAGAAGTACAACTGAAAAGAAATGGCCCTTTGATTCCACAGCTTGGCCTCTGGAAAAGCTGCATGGGCTCATAAATGCTTCAGCCTGCCAGTGAACTTTTCTTGGACCTGGCTGTGACCTGATGGCTTGGAACGAAGATATTCTCCACCCCCCTCTCTGTCATGGATATACCTATCTAGGTAAGAGAGGTGGTGTTTTTTTAGAATTAGGGAGCCAAATTACCTAAAACACTTCTGATGGGATCCCCAAAAACTGCTGCTGTGTGAACTGCGCTTGAGGTTCATTGCTACCTAGAGAAAGTGGGGTGCTGCACTTCCTAGAGTACATGGAGATGAATTTGAAGGTAGGAATGATCCAAAATCTTGGTGCCTTTTTATCAGCATGTAAGTCCAAATTCCAATTTATTGCCAGCTGGCTGGCTGTAGCTGGCTGGTGCCAGCTTGGTTTGCATCAGAACTTAACATGTATTTAACACGATTTAAGCAATGTAATTGCTTACAGTGAAGCAGAGTTCTCTGTTCATCTTCAGGAGGACTTCCCATTCTCTCCAAGAACAATAACAAAAGTAACCTCAGTGACAGTTTTTCTGCCATTCTAGTAAAATATGTATCTCATTATCAGGCAGGTAGGTCTAATCATCCTAACTTTACCCATTTTTCAAAAACTTCTCAACCTGAGAATTAATGTCCTGCTGGTATTAAAATGTGTGGAAAGAATTATCTAGTAGTGAATTTTAGACGAAGGAATGGGAAGTTGAATGATGTCTTCTGTTGAATGACATCTCTAATGATGGTTACACTCCATGTCACCTGTGGTAGTCTTCAGGCTACTCCTAGGGCATCTCAATATACACTAATTCAAAGTGTCTGATTCACAGCTCATCTGTGTCCAGTCTTTTCCAAAGCATTTCCAATGCTGCATCCATTTGGGGTTTTCCTCTCCCTTCTTGTAACGCACATGGTGCAGATGGCAGCAAGGATATTAGACCTCTGAATGTCTTCCCTAAGGAACAACTCCTATTACTATATAAAAAGAGATTAGCTTTTAATAAGAGGTCATCATTGCACTTGTATTATTTATAGGCAGATCTGTGTCCTTAAGATCTAGTTCTCATCCTATAAGAAAAGTTAATTAATGTGTTGAAATTTAATAAAAGATTAAGTCAAAGTGATTATGACAATTATAGAGCTTAGAAGAATAGCAGTTAAGGGTTATATAATTTTAAAAATCATTTTAAATTGTGAAGTTCGTATGGGGGGATTATTACATTTTTTTATAATAAGCAGGGCACCAACAGCATCACAGTTGACATTAAATTTTTTTACAGCTACTCTACTTGATAGAAAATTACTTGTGCAAAAACCAAGACAGGGATTTTTTTTTTTAATATGTATTACTTATTAAGAGTATTACTTACTAAGAGGTATTTTCTGTCTGAGAGTGTTTTTATCCCACATAGACAAAAGCAGGGAAAGGAGAAGGATTGAGGAGGGGAGAGTGTGAGAACAGAGAATTCTATAGTATCATGTGTACATTTCTAATGTTTCTAATGCCTCAGTCCAGTGCACAGGTTTTTTCTGTGACTGACACTTACAAGTAAGCACAAATCTATACACTGACCTGCCTGGATCTCATCTGTCAGAGAGGTAGTTATCTCAATGCTTTCATTTGTGCTCTTATGTGGCACTAAACTAAACGGTGCAGATACAAACTGGAGGAATGGCTCAGGTTCTTTTCAAACTTTCCCTCCACAGTATAATTTCCTTGCTTTTGATGAAACATTAATAAGGACAGCCAGCTTAAGTAACAGACAGTAGGAGCTTGGTAGGTAGATCCCAGCTACAGCCTGGGTATTAAAAGCTAAATAGCAGTAGTAGCACAAACCTGCTTGCTCTGCTGAAAATTCACTGTAGCACCCTAGTCTGACTAATGGGTGGGGGGAGATGGACAGGCACACACATTTGTTGTTTGAACGCAGTTAAGACTCTCATATGTGAAGCTGGCAATGTTCTGGAAACAAGCTCAGCAAGCACTGCCATTATAGCTACTACCAGTCTCTGAGCTGTTTTAAAGCTAGCTCAGATTTATATACACCTCAGTCAACCAAGTTCTCAATGTGGCCTTGGAGGCCCTTCAGAGTGCCCTTTAGATTTCTCTTGGTCATGCTTTCAGGTTTGTGGTTTTTTTGTTGGGTTTTTGGGCGGTTTTTTGGTGTATGATTTGTGTTTACTTGGTGGTGGTTGTTTTTTTTTTTTCCTTAGCAAGGATTATGTGGAAAATTGCTCTGTTTTTAATGTACTAAAATTTAACAAAATAATTTTACATCCTTTTCTACTTTACCAATTCTGAATGTAATGATGAATTTGCTTCCGAGCTTGAGTTTTGCCTCAGACTCCTTGTGTGCTCTGACTCACCAGCTGTGTTGCCAGCTGTGTTGCATGTAGCTGTGCTTGTTTCAGATGGAGCTGATACAGAGCTTCCCTTTCCCTGGAGAGGAGAGATGCTGCTTATGTGTGCCAGGCAAGGCTGTAAGTGCACAGGTTTGAAGGACTGAGACCTAGTGAGAATTTTAGTAAATGTATGCAGACTCCTGGTGCTTCTTAGTGACAGCTGTAGTTAAGGCCTCACAGTGGTAGAATGTGATCTGAAGGAAGGATTACCTGCAGACCTTGACCTCTTGCAAAATTCTGCTGCCTTGATGTATTTATCATCCCTAGAATGGTTCTGGACTAGTCTGGGTGGGACTTTGAGCAACCTGATGTAGCGGAAGGTGTCCTTTCCCATGGCAGCAGAGTTGGAACTAGATGATCATTGAGGTTCTATCCAACGCAAATCATTCTATGATTCTGTGAATTGCTGTTAGCTCTTTCCCCTGAGTTAGGACTGCCAAGTCTGTACTAAACCTAAAAACCAGCACAGACTCCTGTGATTATGAAAGCCATTTTATGTTAAGCTGAGGGTCAGTATTTCCTTGGAAAAATTAGTTTAATAAGCAGAAGGTGAAATCGTGGTAGGTCAAATGAGTACTATGTGTCCACAGTAGCCACTCCACAGGTATGAGAGATCTGAAAGGACATGGCTTGCTTCCTTTTGATATTTATCCTTTTATATAATATTATCCTTTTGTATAATATTTATCCTTTTAATATTTATCACCTGTGGGCTAAATTCTGAAATAATTAATATAAACCAGATCTTCAGCTTTTGTAAGTTACCTTGCCTTGATTAGCTGCTGATCAGTTATTCCAGTTGAAGATGGGAAAAGATTGTATCTTCTGAGTATCTCTGTAACAACTGGTACTTTCGAGTGGTGAAGAAAACCCTGAGAAGCAAGAAGGACTTCAGATTTTGACATGGTACTTTGGCCAGTGCAAAATTTAAGGGGTTTTCCCTTAAGGAGTATTATCCACCCTTACAGTGGATACCATGGCTATGTAATTACACTGTCTTCTTTCCAGATTAGCCATCTGGGGAGCTGCAGGGTGGTGTTGAGGGTGGTAATGGCTAACTTCTAAAACAGGCTTTTTTTTCAGGAGACACTTGAAGTTGTGCTGACTGCCAGGAGGAGGAACATGACTGCAGCTAAGCTTATGGAGAATTTTAACAGCTAGAATAGCATTTCCTTGTACTTGGAAGTCTTTGGGAAAGCAGATAGTCCATTTAGTGGCCAGGGTGACACTGCAGCAGGTTTCCTTACATTACTGTATTTCATTACAGGTAGGTTTGTTCACTAAGGAGCAGTGAAAAGAAATAAAAATTTAGGTCTGACAAGTCACTGTCAACCAGACATTCTTTTGCATCTATTAAGATGCAGAGCATGTTTGGTATAGCAGTTTAAATGTTTTGTGGAAGAAAATGTCAAGAGTGCTGGTTTTTCCTTAGATGAATACATTTTGTCTGTCCCTCATTCTTTATCCCTTATAAAAAGTTTAACAAATAAAACCCTGGTAGAAAAACTATTTCAATTGAGTACATCAGGCTTTGATCAGAAGGCAGATTTATTGATACATGAGAGTAGCAGCTTTATTTTGTTTCATAATTTTATCCATATGTCAAGTAACTATAAAAGGTGATTTTATTCTTTAATTAGAGCTTCATCAGAGGCACTTTAATTGCAGCTGTGCTCATGAAAACAGTTGTTTGAAACTCTTTTAATCTTGTGAAAGAGAGAACTGCTTGTGTGTATTCATAACTGTAAACCTGCTGACTTTTCTAAATAAAATATGGCACTGATACCTTGACTCTGTAGAGGCAGTGACACAGTCAGAACAGCAAAACAAGGATTGAAGTGAGTAGGATCTCTGCCAGCTGCAAGAATTTTACCCAGGTGTGATGCTCCAGCCCACTGGCAACAGAAGCACGGGTATACTAAACAGTTTACCACCAATTCCTTCAGAGTCCTAAGCCTACCCTTCATATTTTCAATTATTACAAACCGTAAAAGCATTTTTATATATTAAACTTTGCAATATGTTGTTGTCTAAATCACAGGTTCCAGAAAATTAAATAGGATCATCCATTGTAGAGCTAAATTGTGTAGAAATGGGAGAATGCTTCCTTGAGTTTATCTGATGAAAGGGAAGGTGCTTTTTGGTAAAGGTTACTCAGCATCAATAGAGTCCAGGTCTCATTTTGTATGCGCATTTATCTTCTGCTGTCTCTCTAATTAATATTGCTGTGCTGTGCTAGGCAAGAGGTGCAGGCACCTTTTGAAATGCTAATACTCTGCTGGAATATCCTGGTTCTTTGTCAGCTCTGGAGAAGCTGCAGCAGAGGTCAGCAGCAAAAGGTTTAATAAAACTTCTGCCTCCCAGTGACTTACCCAGTCTCAGCCATACACAGACAACAGACTTCAAACAGCTGTCTGCTGTTCTGTGTCTCTCTCCATTCCTTGCCATGTGGGCTCACACTCCCTAAAAACATTAAGTGATATGTTTTGTTCCTCTGTGTAGTCCAGGTGTTTTCAGAATCCTCAACGCATTGTTTCTTTGCAAAATACTATATACCTTATCAGTGTAAGGGCTTGACACTTGAAGAAATTATATTAATATGTTTAAAGTACTCAAGCACATCTTCACCAGAAATAAAAATGGTTTGGTCAGTGGCTGCTCTACAATCAGAGCCTAGGATAAGAAGCATGTTCAATAACTGTACAGAATCAACTTTGCCTTTCAAAAATTGTGTTGTAATCAGATGTTCTGGTTTTCTCCTGAAGACTTATCTTCTGTGTAGATGTTCTTTAAATAAATTTTTATATGACAATTCACTTTTCATGGCTGGTCATCCTACTCATGGCTAAGTGTAGAGCTGTTCCTTTTGTGGCCACAAAACAGAATATCCATCTACAAAATGATGTGTGCATGAAAATCAGAAAAGAAAATGCAGGCCCAAAGAGAAGAAGCATAATATAAACTTTTGAAAACCTTCAGATTTCCTCTTGTCTGCTTGGAACGAGTTGCTCAATAAAGTTGCTCTTCTCATTGCACTCATGACTCATTGTGTAGAAAGGGCTCTAGAGGATTTGTGCTGCAAGCTACTTGCTTCAGTTTCTAGCCCTGAAGAAGCAAAGGGCTTCTTCAAGCTCGACCTCCCCTGCAAAGATGTTCTTCCCTGGTTTTGTAAGTATGTAAACAGATGCTAAACTCGGGGCAGGTACTTAAGGTATGGTGGTGTGGGCAAGTAATGTAATGGAAGCAAGGAAATCCCAGTGAACATCTTTCACATTAACTTCTTACTGTTTGATCATGCTTGACTTTTAATGTTCTTAGTGGTGTGAATGTTCACAGAAAGGACCCCTAGAATTTAAATACTAGTCATTTAAATGGACTTTTGGAATTGTATAGTTCAGTTTTCAAGCCACACTGTAGACATTGCTGGTAGCTGTCTGATTAGGCGGAAAATTATAATATGAGTGTTTCTAGCATTTCTAGGAAAGAAGAGGAATTGTTTATCTTGTCTTGGAAGTGTGTTGCCCTGTAGCAGCAACATCTAACTTGGGGGGCACTCTGAGAAGCCCTGAGCCTACTGTGGCTTCTAGTGCCATCTTTTTGAGACTGGTTTCTAAATCCGTTTGTGTAGTTTGTGACTGCTCTAAGTTTACCACATTTTAGATCACATCCTTTTGATTCTTCATGTGCAGTAAAAAATGTTAATAAGTAATTTACATTTTTTTAATGTAATGGCTGATTTTTCTCAGTTTTTTTAGCAAATTCTGCCACCTGCTGCTTCAACATGAGGAGGGAAAACTGTTTTGGGGCTCTTGTCAGCCTCTATCTTCTCAGTGAGTCAGATACCCCCACCTGTCGGAGGCTGCAGTGCTTATCTTCTCCCCTCTTTCCTCTGGCTTTGATTCCTAGAAGACTGCAGTCTGGCACTTCTAGACAAATATTTATGCTTTGCTAGCATTCAAAATCATGTGCTTGTGGATGACTCATGCTGAGGCACTGGAGCGTTTTCTGCCACTGAGTTAGTGTGCTGCCCTGACCCATGCTGTCCTATGCAAGGACAAAAACTCATGGCTCAGCTCCTTTCTTAAATTCCTTTTGCCAAGGATCCAACAGCAAGGCATGGTGCTTGAGTCTGTGCAATGCTGAGTTGTGCTGAATAGCTTCAGCTTTAATTTACTCTAAGATCATATATTGCTGTCAGCTCTCCTTTATCTTAAGAGATACTTCATTCTATGAATAATAAAAACAAAACCACAGGTACTTAGCAGCAGTCCCTGGGAGTTGCTTGTTCTGAGTATACTTAGTTTTTCATTAAGTACATATACTTACTTGAACACAGGAGGATGTTCAGCACCATGGCAAACAAGTGAGTAGTTCTTAAATCTCAGAGCATGACTTAATTTCCTATTGTATCAATTGCAACTGGAGAAAAGTTTCAAATATTGACTATTAAAAAGAAAAATGCAACAGTTGTAGCTATCATTAACACTCATCTTTGTCACGGTGGGACAAGGTTTTGAGGTAGGGTGTAAGCTTCTTCAGATTTATAATGATAATGGGAGAAAGTTGGCTCTCCCCTGTGGAAGCTGTCCCCCTGATGTGTGCTTTGCATAGCAGTTTGAGCTGAAGGTAATATGTTCTTCAATTTATTTTAGGTACTTTTTTATTATTTGCAAGGTGACGCTGCATAGCAGACAAGCATTAAATGAATGCATTATTACCTTCATATCTTCACACACTTTTATCTTTTTCTTTAAATCATAGGGTTTGCAAATGAAATAATACTTACACGCTCTTTAACGCTAAGCTCTTTAAAAAGTAAGGAAAAAAGAGGCTGTTTTTTAAGGTTGCCTAATACTTTTAACCACATAACTATCTGACTGCAATATGCAGTTATGCTAACTGTGCAAATAATTTAAGTTATCTGTGTATAGCTTGATGTATGCATATATGTGCTTTCTCTGTTAAATTGGTGTTTACATTGCTGGCATTGTACCCTCTCCCTTTTTTTGTTTTTTTTTTTTTTCTCTTTAAGTCTTATTAAATCACATCTGGATTTATTGTGGTGTATGAAAAACTGTTCAGGAATTGTTTTGTGTAAGCAATTGCATAATGAACATAGGGTTTATTAAGGCGCTTGAAAGCGTGGGAAGTAGTTGAGGGGGTTTTTTTGTTGATGTTGGTTTTTTGCTCCAAATTCATACAGAACTAGCACGTCATTGTCAGTGCCACTCTACTACAAATGTTGTATAGTGATAAAGGAGGCTTTGGGAATCAAAACAGCAGTGATGGGAACCATGGAGTCAGAAAAAGTTAGCTTGATGTCTTCAAGAGGGTCTTGATTGGTAAGTGGAGGGCAGACAAGCTAAGGACTGGGGTTTAGCTGGTTTTTAAAGGCCTCATGATAATAATAAGTTATGGAATTATTTGTGGCATCTGTTCAAGATAGATCAAATGAAAATTCTTTTCTATGGTCAGGATGAATTCATTAATTGTATCAGTATTTTAGTGTAGGGCTTCTGAGCTGCAGGTGTGACCTTTTCTTGTGGTAACCTTGCAGGTAATGCATGAAGATATTTATAGATTGAATAGACATTAACTCTAAATATATCTCACTATCTGACATTTCTCCTTTACCCAGGAACTTGCCTCTGTGCAGCTGCTTGGAGCATCTGAATATGCTACTCTGAGACAACATATAAAAGGCACCTGCTTGTGCTGTACATGTCTCTGAGAGTTAAAAAGGCACTTTGATCTTCACAGCAGATAACAGTATACTTTTGATAGATTTAAACACACTTAACACCTTTCTGATGAGAACAGCTCTCACTTACTCCTGTCAAAATGTCAGGAGGGCAAGCTGAAAGTCTACCTTAACAGTTAGCAAACACAGAGTTGAGAGCATTAATTTTTTGTTAAACTGTGATTTTAATGCTTATCCTTAAGTAGTGCTGGAAAGTTTTATCTTCTGTATTCCCAAGTACTAGATGCTTACAAAAGTCAGAGCTGAATTTCCTTCGTGTTTAGTCTGCAGCATTTTATTGTTGCTGATTTTTTTTTCCACAAGGATGTAGCTTGTGTGTGCATATTAGTCCAGGGTAAAAGACACCCATTTTGAAATTTATTTTAGGTAGTGAATAAAAAACATAGGGAGCCCACTCTGTGCCCTCAGATGATCCAGCTGGGGGACACACAGTTTGTCTGCTTGGGATTATTTTCTGTGCTGTAGCTGAAGCAATTAAAGGGTATGCAGATACTGCCTTTAAATGCTCATGTCTCTGATGTTAACATTTGTTTAAAAAAGGTTAATTGCATGTAATTATGTGCTAAAGGAGCTACATCACAAGAAAAGTCAATAGTACTAGGAAACTGTAACTTTGAATTAATGATAGAGCTGAGAAGTTATGCCCAAGCATTTTATTTAAGAAGGCAGCATGGGTTTTTTAGTATAAACTGCTACAGTGTGATGGCTTTGTGTGGTTTCCTTTTTTCTTTTTCTTAACTGTGTGAAAATGCATTTTTAACACTTCACACTGAATTCTTAAAGTGAGTGAATAAAGAAGCAAATATTCTGATGTTTTAAATTTAACACACTGTTCATTTGTGTTGAATATTTTAAAACAATATAGCTGTGTCTATTAGATGTATTACTTGAAGGCAAAAGGCATAGTTGTGCTTATTTAGCATCAGAACCTCAGAGTTTAAATAGCTTCCATTTATTTTGTAATCTGTCTATGATAAGAATCAATTGCTGCTTTATGGTACTGGTGACTAAAAATTTATTGGGATATCTGGAAACTATGTCAAACGTGCTGAAATCCCTTTTTTGTATTTACTTGCTGATATGCCCTCCCCTGCTTTCCAGTCCAGCATCCTGGGGGTTCATAAAATTGTTCAGTCAACATTCAGCCTTTATCCAATTTGTTTAAATCATCTAGATGGGATCCATCTCCAAACTGCTGAGAAATAGTGTTGCTTTTTCTTCATAATCTAGCTAAACCTTTAAAGGTTTCGTATGGAAACTGTGGGGGGGGGTTATTTTTAAAAGAAGTTACATAGATAAAAGATAAGCAGTCTGGTATGGAAGTGCCTTTGGGTCCTTATCTGAAAGTAATCCTAGCCCTCCTGACTCCGTACTCATTTGAGACGGATGCAGTATGACTCTAAAATACCACGATGAGGAAAAAAAAAATGGCCAATCCAAACAACAACAAAAAAGCATACACCTAAATCCAAACAAAATAAACCTCTCAACACCCAGAAAAACCAAAACAGATTGAAAAGAGTAAGAAAAACCCCAGTTGACCCAAACCTCTGAAGATTTTTTGTTGGCCGGTGCCTGATGTTATGCTTCTTGACAGCCCTAGAAAAGACTTGGTAGTCTAGGCTGATCTCACATGAATTTTATACTTTCACTCCCATAAGGATTTGGCTCACTCCTGATAAATGTCAATATAAAGCAGCAGAGAATCAAGCCAGCTGAGCTGGTCACGACCTTATATGCATAGTGATAATTAAGAGCTAATGAGACTGATAAAATATGGTTCTGAAATGCAATAGACAGCATCATCTGGACTGTTTAGAAATTAAAATTTTAGATTTCACTAGGAATTAAAGACATATTTTGCCATCATGGGCAAAAAAGTTAAACTCCTTCACTAAAGGATGTGTGTCAGATATGTCACTGAAATATGCCATCTTCAATACAGTTATGCATCAGAATAAGAATTATTCATGAATTTGAGTTCAGAGGGCAGGAAAACATGGGTTAGACTAATATAATGCCTGGTTTTAATCTGCACTTTAAATAAGGGCAGCTGTTTTAACTTTTATGGAGAAGCCTTTCTTGTTACTTTTCTCCTGACATAATTTCTTCCACTCAAATAGAAGTAAGCTTGATGTTGATTCTCCCGAGCCTGTTCTCCTGCACCAGAGTCTGTACTCAGGAGTAAATACAAAACTATATGAAAGCAAACAAGTAAAACTCAATTATGACAAAATATTCTTTAGTTACTTTAATATGAGGTTTTGTTTCCATACACCTCTCTCTCAAGTATTTCCTCTATTTCTATTTCAGTGCTAATCTCTGAGGTTAGTCAGTCAAGAAGAATTCTTTACACAATGAACTTTATTCACTTGTGTTAATTGTAAAGAGCCTTGACTCAAATCTGCTCACCTGGATCAGGCAATTTTTTCCACAGAACTAAAGGACTGGGTCAAATGCAGCCTTTGACTCTATACTGAACGTTGCCTTAGTTCTGTTGGTTTGCATAGTCAATAAGCTACAAAGAACAGCCATCCTCCCCCTGAAGATAAAGCAGACATATTTTTTCATGCCTGTGAGGCAGACAGTGGAGTTGAGGTTTACTATCTTTTTTTAATTCATCAGGCATGACTTTCTGAACTTTCCTTGTTTCTGGTGTCTTTAAAAGGGAAGAAGAAAAGAAGGAATTCTTCTCTTCATGATCATTAATGGGAGACCTAAACCTCTCAAAATTTTGAAGTCCCCAGCTGCAATTCCTTATTCCCTTTAGTCACTTCTGCTTTTGTGGTTGCTCCAAGTGAATAATTTAGAGAGAGTATGTTGAAAAAGGACACAGAGCTTCCTGGCAGAGGAGAGGTGTTCAGGAAGCACAGCCAGGAGCCCCAGCAGAGTCTATGGGAGGTGCAACTGAAATGCCTGTTCCTTCTGCTTAGAAAAATTCAGACTAGCTGTTTGATTGGAAATTGTTTTACTTTGGATGAGAACAAAAACTGTGAATGAGCATTTGATTCTTAGAAGACTTCTTTTTTGGTTAATTCTTCTCCCACTTATGTCTCTTGAAACATTCAGGAGAAATAGTTGATTATTTAAAAGCACTGTGATTTGTAGCTGCTGTAGAGGGAAAAAAAAAAGAAGACACTTTTGAATTTATATACCGCATTTCAGTAAGATAAACAGCTTTTTCATCACAATGAAATGATGAAATGTCTATGTCATATGTCATGCTGGCTTTCAATGACAGCTGGCTGCTATTCTTCCTGTCCAACCCACTGGATCACCTCCAGGGCTTGCATTCAGGGAAATGCTGTTCTGCTTTGGAAGCAAAACCAGTGAGAGACTCCAAGTCAGAAATACAATTTATTAGGAAAAGGGGGGAAAAAAAAGGAAAACAAAATACATGCAATAATACAAAGGAAAAAGAAAACCACTGACAGAGTCAGAATACAACCTGACACCCTGTGGGTCAGGGTNCCTCCCCCTGGATGGAGCATTTCCCAATGGGATCATGGAATTTTATCAGTGGGACTCAATGGCCCATTAGCAGAAGATCTCTCCCTGGAGGGAGGATGGGTAGTGGAAGAGATAAAGAAACTGCTCTTGCTGGTTTCTTATCAGCTGGCCTAATAGAAGATTACATCATCCCTCCCCATCCCAGTTCCAACAGATGGTAATGGAATAACACACCTTTGATTACATTTTGCACTGCAACCCATAACAAATGCCTAGAGTGAATTTACTTTTAATGGCTCTGTTTCAATCAGGAAGAAGTAATTATAAAATAACAAATTGAAAGAGAATACCTGCAGGTTCTTAGGCTTGTGGTATTCAGTAAATATTTCATTAGGAAACTCATGGAAAGGTAAAAAAACCCAACTATTTAAATTTTAACTTTGAAAATGTGGTATTTTTTGTACATTAGAAAGGTCAGTCTTTGCAATGAAGGAGAAAACATAATTTTCTGTTTTATTTTGAACCATACTGATGGAGGCATATGAAACAGAGCACTGAAGCATTTGCATTTCTCTTACTTGATTCCTGTGTCCTTAGTCAAACCCAGTGCAGCAGGGACTGCTCTTCTCATGGCAGTGAGTGGTGGACAATCACTTTTGGAGGGATTATTTTTAGAACATATCCTTTTATAACAACCTTAGTGACAGTGGAGAGCAGAGAATTTGAAATGCCATAGTTGCACATGACCTAACCCACAGCAATTGTACTTACCAACTTGTACTGGAGCAGCTTTCAGTTTTCAAAGAAAATGGTGGCCAGTGACCACGCGTCTCTTTTGAAATCTTTTCATGGACACAGAACATGAGATTTTCATAAGTTTTACTGATATGAGGAGTTTCTAGACCCTGCAGCATTCTTCAGAAATCATATGGCAGAAAAAATATGTCCAAATATACTCTGCTCAATACCTTGTAACACAGTTTAAGCTGGAAACTAATTTGTTGATGAACTCTCATCCCCCTTGTAAAATATGGTAGCCGTGGATTTAACTAAAATCACAGCTTTACTTTCAAAACTCAGTGCAGCCTTATCGGTTGAAATGGTGGAAACATTCTCACACCTGTCAACTGCTTCTTATATCTCAAGAAATTGTGCAAGGTGGAAAGCTGTGTTGAGTGTTTTCGGGGTCATTGTGGGCTTTTTCAAAATATATTCTTACACTGTTCTTGCTATAGCACAAGGGAAGTTTCATTAGGAACTTGACACGAATTTATACAATAAATACTTTTAAGCATTTTACAATTTAAAAGCTACTTGTGGCAAGATAAGGTAAATATCACAAAATCATTTCCATGTGCTTTGCAGCAATATTACTGTATGAATGATGATTAGGAGTTGAAATTAAGTTCATGTGAGTAAAAACTCACTGAGCATTTGGTTTCCATATTTTGGGAGTGTTTTTGATAATCAAGACTAGAAACAAGATGACATCACTAACAACTAAAATACAAATCCTTGAAACATTTATGGCATACCAGCTGTCCAAGAAGCATCATCATCATCTTCTGATAAATGATATCCTCTGAGCCTTGATGTACAGCACTCAGATATGCTATTTCAAACACTTTGCTGACTGAATGATACATTTGAAAGATATTTGAAAGTTGTCTTTCTAGGACCAGACAAATGCAAGTCTTACCAACCCGGAGAGATATATGAGCATTTAAGCAATGTGCAGCTCCCTCAGCAAATGGACAATAGATTTACCAGTTTTACATTTTGTTTGTTTCTTTATTTTGTATCACCTCACATCAGCTTGTTTTAACGTGCTTTTAAGGAACTCTTAGTCCTTTTAGAAGATTAATGCTTGTACCTCTTAGTACTCTTGAGAAAATAAATATTAAATATAGTAAGATGGATTAATTTTTCTTTTCACTGCTCATTGGTTTCCTTTCAGCTTCTTGCCTGATTACATCAGTGGTGATTTTGATTCCATTCAGCCTGAAGTCAAGGAGTACTACAAGGTCAAGGTAAATTAAATCCCTTCAAGTTTTTTGTGTGATAGAGCTTTGTAAGATCCAAGCCATTAGTTGGTCATGAAGTGATTCTGGCTCCATTGCTTCCTTTAAGGCTTCAGTTGTAAACACCTGAGAAGCTCAGAAGTTGTACTTTGTAACACTGTAGTAATGCTTAAAATAAACACAGGAGGTGTAGTACTGCCTGAATTTTGCACAGGGTGAGTTTTCATAGTATCAAGTGATGAAATAGATCAAAAGCTGGTAGAGATTGCAGCATCTAGAAACTAGGGTAAAACTTCCTGAAAAATCTGTGACTTCTTTTGCATGGTGAGATACAGAGAATTAAAGATTAACTTACCATGATTCCCGCCAGGTGGGTACCCACATACTTTCTAGAGAGAGTTTCTCGCTGTGCTGTTTGTAGGATATGACTTTACTTTTTTAAAAGAAATCTGCAGATGGAGAAATCCGCAGATGGAGAAATCCCTCACCCACTGAAGCATTGAATTCAACTACTACTACACTGGTGGACTGCCCTCCTTAATGAGTTATTGGATAAATTCCTGACTGTGTTCATTTACAGTGAGCAGCATAAACGTAAACTCACTTCTCTTAGGGCTCAAAGTTCTGCCTTTACCTGACTCTTTGGTATTTACCAATTCACCTGCCTACTTGTTTAGGATTTTGTGATAAGTGCAGTTCTTTATCCTGGCATATTGAACAGCAGGCTTCTGCAAATTCAGAGTTTGCCTTGACAGGCCAGCTTACCTTTGCAGCAGCCTGCATTTGCAAGAGGGGTAAGTGTTTGATCCTTCTGAGGTAGTTGACTTAGTCTGCTGCTAAATCATGTATGAGAATGAAATTTGCCTAAAATCTTCCCTGATGGACTTAGGATTAAATTATTAGAACAAAAGATATCAAACTGTGAAGGGAGGGGTGTAGGAGTGTGTAGAGCAGGGTTTTAGTATCTCTCTGGGCACTGTGGGGTCTTATTTCCATATTCTACCCCATTTTTTAGAATGGAGATATATGTGATGGCTGCTCATCTCTAAGAGAACTACTAAAGAAAAATGCTCAGGAATCTAAATTACAGCTTGGGAAGTGAAAATAAAATAAAAAGCTTTGGATTAATACTAATCACTACAGACTGAAAATTCATGATCTCTGAATAAATGAATTCAAGAAATATTTGGACAACACTACTGGGGACATGGTGTTACTCTTGGGGACGATGGGAGTTGGACTCACTAATCCTTGTGGGTCCCTTCCAACTCAGCTTCTTCTGTGATTCTGTGAGTCTGTAAAAGGGGAAACTGGAAAATGCACTACTCTTTTTGGCATGGAAATGGGCAAGCCCCAGTATCAGCACAGCCCGGGGGATGAACAGATCCAGAGCAGCCTGGGGAGAAGGACCTGGTGGGAGTGCTGGTAGGTGAGAGGCTGGACACGAGCCAGCCATGTGCACTTATAGCCCAGAGAGACAAATGTGTCCTGGGCTACCTCCAAAGCAGTGTGGCCAGCAGGGCAAGGGGGGGAATTCTGCCCCTCTGCTTCTCTCAAATGAGAACCCTTCTGCAGTGCTGCATCCAGCTCTGGGGTCTCCAGCACAGGAGGGACATGAAGCTGCTGAAGTGAGTCCCGAGGAGGACACCAAGATGATTAGTGGGGTGAAGGGATCAGGAGATGACGAAAGGCTGAGAGAATTGGGATGGTTCAGCCTGGGAAACAGAAGGCTTTGGAGTGACCTAATTGCAACTTTTCAGTACCTGAAGGGAGCATAAAAGATGGAGACTTTTTACAAGAGTATATAGTGACAGTACTAGTGGGAATGGCTTCAAATTGATAGTAGGTTTAGATTAGGAAAAATTTACTGCAAGGGTGGTGAGACACTGGAAAAAGTTGCCCAGAGAAGCTGTGGTTGCCCCACTCCTGGGAGTGTTCAAGGCCAGGTTGGATGGGACTCTGAGGAACCTGGTCTAGTGGAAGGTGCCCTTCCCATGGCATGGGGGTTGGAACTTGATGTTTTTTAGGGTCTCTTCCAACCTGAACCATTCTATGATTCAGCAATTAATGCTTATATGAACAGTATGCTGGTAGGTAGGTAAGTCCTACCAAAGAGTGCAAGTTAAGGATCATTCAACAGAGAGAGAGGAGATGAAAGAGGTAGGAGGTGGAAGAATACAGTAGGTGTTAGCCTTTTTCATAGAGATTACTTTCATGACCATAGCATCCTTTCTGTCAGCTCAGTTGTGTCTTACTGGTGATGCGCAGTTTACGTCTTCTTTATGAACACATAGTGAATCATTCTGCTTCATACAGAGTTAATACATCTGTGCAAGCACTGACCTGATAGGCTGTAAAGGAAGAAGTAATTAATCAGGATTTTAAAGGTGTGATAACAGCATCATTTAGCCTACAGAATCCTTGCCTGGGATCTTCACACAAGACTGAGGAAAATGCAGATGGACTTTAGAATTTTGAGTTTGGGTGTGCATGGTAGAAAAAATAATTTTTTGCGTTTTTAAGTTAACGTCCCATAGTCAAAAAATTAGAATGATAAATATGGGTGAGTGTCTAAGGAGGTCTTGAGCAAAAAATGTAATAAAACACAGAAATTGGAGAGAGGTGTATATTTTGTCTCTTGTAAAACATCTTGTTCATTAAAACACCCTCTGTAGGCCAGACAATTTCCAAAGTCACTGTCTTTTGGAAATGCTGTATGTGTTCATGACCTAAAATATATTAGGGCTGCTTAAAACAGGCTGTGGAAGAACTTCAGGTGAGTAGTTCAGTGTAGCACCATTGATTTTAGGGAAGCATCATGTTGCCAGTTAGGGTTGCTTCCCATACCATCTTTCCTTACCCATGTGCAGATTACACCCAGAGACAAGGTAAGCAACTATCATTAGATAATATTACAGTATTGTTTCAAGTACTCTCTTTTATCAATTGTTTTTATCGTTTTATAAAAGCTACCTATATTGAGAGAAATTAATGCCTTGTGACATTTTCTACCACTGCTTAAGAAGATGCCACTGCTTAAGAAGAATTACTTTTTCATTGTAAAGCTTAAGGATGTTAATTATTGAACTATAAGACATAATCATATGCAAGTGTTTGTGTCAAGGACAGCCCCATATAGTACTGGGTAGGTAGTGGGGTGTATTAAACTCAGTGCATGAAACTAATGGTTGTGGGAAGCACTGTCTGTAGCAGTTGTGTCACCATCACAACACAGTAACAGGTTGACTCAATCACACCAGCTTCATGCCAGGACCTTGCTCTTGGACTCAGAAGGTTTTCTGCTTTATTTAGGTGATGAAAGCAAGAAGATTTTTGTCACTGCAAGAAGACGTAACATACAGATTCCCAAAGCCAAGGGGTTTTACTGAATGGGATATATTTAAGCCAGTTGCTCTGGTGTTTTTATTTGAGCAGGGATTACAAGACAAGTATTTCCATCTTCCCTTTAGGAGGACAATCACTGTAGTATTGGGGAACTTTATTTAAATAAAGTTCATAGACATGAAGCAAATATATCAATTTTATCTCTGTTAAGTATAGTATGTCACAGTGAAGTGATCTAAAGGCAAAAGTTCTGTTTTGGAAAGTAACTGTGTAACAGACTTCTGAGTGGGATGTGTAAGTGAGGAGTTAGGCATTCTTTTTGGGAGAGAATAAGTAAGCATGTCTTAGTTATTCAGCTTTACTTTTTATTTTCTGTGGTCTTTGCCTCAGTGGCTTGTCAAGGATGTACTTGTAGTCTTCTATTAAAATTTATTAAAATATTAGAGATGATTTCCCCCATTTCTTGGAGTTAAATAATCTTAAAACTGAATAAAACTGCATCACAACTGAAAACAAAATGTCATGTTTAAAATTTCTTTTTAAAATCATATTGCACTATAAATGAAGGATAAAGAATAGCAATTTAGTGTTCTTTATTCTGTGTATTTTATGTCATTGTTAAAATTGAAATTGAGAAGAGGTTTTGTACTTTCATGATAAATATGCATGTTCGTGTGATTCCATAATAGATGCGCTGGTGTTCTTTCTCTGTACAGTCTGAAGTGCATTGGAAATGACACTGCACAAAGCAGGGAGGATTTGTGGTGATATTTCTGTCATTGCAGTTTTATCCTTTTCTTACTTTAGCTGAATGTTTCTATTATTGAAACCTTTTAAACATTGCTTTGAAGTTAAAGCAGCCATTTGTATTGTTATGCCTCAAACAAAGTTCTGTTTCTGAAGTCTTAAGTCCAAGACATTATCTAAAATTACACCAAATCTGTTCTTACAGAAGCAGAAGGTTGAATCCAATGCCCTTTGAAATCTAGGCTATGGTATTTATCAAAAATCCTGTTTGGCTTTCCCTCCAAACAAACTTCATGGGCCTTGAAAGGCTTCTGTAGATTTAGTAGGCTCTACTTCAGATCTGTAATTAAATGCTGTGAACTTATTTACAAATCCACTTTTTTTCCTATTCTTTTTTTCGTTTTAAGTCCCATAGAGCTGCTTATTTTTGCTGGCAGTTCTGCAGCTGTAGCACTTTCTCTTTCCTGTTTTCATTTCCAGGGCTAATGGTTTTCAGGGCTGTAAAATGGTTTAATATGTAGAGTGTGAGTATTGTATTTTTGTTCTATGATGATGCACCTATAATTAGATTTACAAAATTTATTGGTAACACTGATGTAGTGCTTTTATGTCTCTCTAGCTTCTACACTTTCTGGATAAACTGCATGTTTTAGGCCATGTTCCCTGCTTTCTTTCCAAGGCCAGACATTTTAATAATTTTAAGAAACCACAGTATTAATTGATTTGCCTCAGTTATATTACTATAATTTAAAACAAAGAAAACTATTGAGTTTTTTATGTGACTATTTTATCTTTTATCCCTGAATGTTATATTTTTTTCTAGTACTAGAATGAGACTTCAGATATTAAAATGCTTGGCTCATTTACGGCATTCTTGTTAGACTGAAGACTTTTCTGAGAAAAACATGGTTCATTTTAGGGCCTGATTCCTTTGTGAAGTGTTTCAAGATTTCAGAAGGAACTCTAAAATTTGTGCAAGTGTGTCTGAAACAATTGAGTCTTTCTATTGGACTGGCTACTTCTGCTTGACATTCACTACTTAGGCTTCCAAGCAATCCCTTGTTTAATATGTTCTGCTGACGACATCTTTGGCAAGTTTAAAAAGTGCTGACTCAGCTCCACTTCTGATGTGTTGAGGGTGCCTAGTGCCACCTGGATTTAGATCCAAGTTGTAGTTTTTTTCTGCTGGTGTACATTTATTGAAAGAGCCTTAGAGTCTTAATATAGATAGAGGTTCATCAAGTCAAAATGATTTATAAATCTGGTATGGTCCTGCTATTAATAAATCAAACTGTATATTACTGTATAAGCAATTTAGGACTTTAGACTAGAAGCTTTCTGTATGTCTTAGTCATGTAATTATTCAAGAGGAGCTTTCACAAATGGTTCCATTCTTGAACAGTATGTCAGAGGTCTTTTCAAGATTGTGTTTTCAAGTGACTTGTCTAGGTGAATCTGGTTATGTGGATTTCTTATTCATGCTAAATGGAAGTCACAATATCTCAGTGTTCCAGATATGTCATAAATTTGTAAGAGATTCTGTGCTTGGTGGCACTTTTGTAAAGGTGAACATGACAGACAGACACATTAGGTCAGATCAAAGGTTCGTTCGGCTGGGTCAGAACAGAATACTGTTGAAAGTAAAAGTATGCACAGTGGGGCTCCTTTGATACACATTTTCATCACCCTCTAATGTATTGCTTAAAGATTTCCTATGTCAGAGGTGATTTCTTTGTGTTTAATAGCTTCATAGTTTGATTTAATTTTCCCCAAAATTAATCTATTCCCTTTTCTTCATACTGCATTGACGTGCATGCAAGTATCCACTAAAACAAAACAAAACAAAACACCTTGGCAATGTGTTCCCCAGTTTGTTTACAGTTAAGAAAAATCTGTCTTTAGGATGTTTTTTTGGCTTTGAGATTTACTTTTTGATATTTGAGTTTCCTGAATTCTTGTATTGTGATGAAAAGAGGATAAATATACATTGAACACCTTTTCAGTGCTGTTCTGCTTGTATTGGAATGATTGTGCCTAGTGACTGGCATTCCCATAGATATGTAGGGATGTGTGCTCAGCTATCCAGTGAAATATGGCATATGCCATCAAATTTATAGCCTTAAATTATGTACAGCCTGTACAGATGTTTTATATCCTGCTGAGTTAATGTATGAAGAATGTCTAGAAAGTTCTGTTTAAAAGAATCTTTCTGAAAGCCAAAGATTTCAGCACTCTGAGCTTGCACTGTGCTGTTCTTTTTGTGCCTTTAAAAAACAATCCCCAAAAAATCTCTGTCCAGTCCTAGATCACTGTTTACACTTTCACTAAGGTAGCAGCTTACAAAAAACTGTATCTGTTTAAATGCAGATGAGATCTGGGAGGAGAGAGCGGGAAGTCAAAACAAATTCAATTATGCAGGCCTGCATCTTGCTAAGTAATATGTGTTCTTTCTGTCTGAGTTGCACATCACTCCTTTTGAACCTGAAGAAACAGTTAAATCCTACTTCTTTTGTAAGATCAATGTAATATCATTGAGATTCTGAGAGTTTTGAGGTCATTGAGAGCTACTATAAATGTTTATTAGAGCCTGAGTCAATCCCTAATTTACCTAGGAGGTTCGAGAATTAAATTTGGCCAAATTTGCATTCCTTAAAAAAACTATTACTCTATTTTCCTTTTGCAGTATTTTGCAGCTTGTAATTTAGCTTTTGGAGACAGTATATAAAAATCAAGAGATCAAACTTTTATTAGAGATTTCTTTTGCTTAGGTTTGAAATGACAATTTTCACATTATGAGTTGCTTGCTTTCTTCTTGCGAGTGCTTTAGCTGAAGCTCAACTTCTTGACAGTAGAATATGCAAGAAAACAGTGCACCATATAACAAAAATGATGGTAGTGGTAGTTTAGTCTTGCATCCAATTTCAGTTTAATATTATGTTGCAGTATAAGATTTATTTCTCCCTTCCATTGGTTATGGCCCGAGGAAGGGAAGGTTAGAATCTATATTGCATTAGACATTTGAGTTACTTTCAAGAGTTTTAAAAAATTTAATCTGGTGTTAATCTCTGAAAGAAGTCATTACTCTGATCTGTCAGCCTGTGATGGAGAAAATAACAGAAAAGTTTAAAAAATAGAAATGCACTGAATTAACTTCATTTTCAGTGCAAGAACAAAAAAGGTATTTTAAACAATGACAGCTTAATCTGGAGAAGGAAATTGAACAGTTATTTTGTGATTAAGCCTCTCACACAAAAGAGACAACTTTGATATTGTACTAGAGGCTGAAGAATCAGATTATAGGTCATTTTAGATGTAAATGGGATTTATATATCCATCTATTTTTTTTTTTTTAGAGAATTTAAGAGAAAATTGTTCCCAGAGCACAGGGCTCATAGCCCTTGCCTGTGGACTCCTAATTAGAACAGACTCCAGTAAAGCTGCAGAGCCCACAACCTCATGGCTCATCAAATGTTGCTGCAAACTCAAGTTCAGCCCAAATGTCCTGTGGGATTTATAAGCTTGATTCTGTTGTGTGGCAGCTCACAAGCCAGCCAAAGCAAAAGTCTGGCCTGAAACAGGTACCCAAACATGATAATTAACCAAGAAAAGAGATATCTGAAATCCTGATGTTACAATTTTTAAGTGTTTTAAGAAGCAGCTTGTCAGCCTGTGCAAACAATTCTATTGTGCATCTTGTCAAAGAGCAGTCAGCTCTCATTTCTGAAGCAGAGTGAAAAGATCCAATCTGTTGCTCATTCTGAAGTACAAGAAGGTTTGTGGGTGGGCTGGAGGAGAAGGAGGAGGAAGAGGAGGAGGAGGAGGAATGCTTCTGACATGCTTTGTGTGCTCACCTGTAGTGAGTGTGTTGGGGAGTGAGTTCCCTTGCTTTAAAAGGAGTGTGTGGGCTACTCAGGATCATTCTCCCTCACCTCCAGACTCCAGAGGCAGATCCACCAAGGCCACCATAGCTTTTGCTTCTTCATCCTTGACACAACTATGAACTTAAAAATGCACGATAAATTGGGACACATGACCCAGGGATGGCATGTCTTAACTTTCCATAAAGTTGCCTCTGTGGTGCTTATACTTCAGGTACAGAAATATAGTTACAAAACTTCAAGGAAGTCCAGCTGGAATAAGGTTGGGTTTGTTCTATTTCTGTTCACACAGATAGAGGAGTGCTCTACCAGCCACCAAATGGAAAAGAAAGAAAATTATGTGCATTGTCCGAGTAGAGAAGTTAAATGCTTTGTGGCTTTACAATGAGACAAAGAATGAGCTAAAGCTGCCAGATTTGCACTTGCCTTGTTAGTTCACCAAGCCATGGAAGTATAAGGTTATTTACAAGCCAAGACAGAGCTACAGTTCAACAGGAAAATTCAAATGCAACTTCTACAGCACAGATAGTTATTTTTACTAATTGAATTTTGAGTTGGTCAAAAATATGCAAAATACAAGGTCTGTTTTTATAGCTGCATTCAGTGCAACATGGTAAAGTCACATCCAGATATACCAGGAAGAAACTTAATTGGGATGTAATTTTTGAAAGAAGGTATTAGTCACAGAGAAATACCATTACAGAGGGTGGAGGGGAATAAAAGAATTCCAGTTCTGGCAGCTTTAATTACAGCTGGACAGCGAAATTTCTGCAAATTGGAGTATTTCTCATACTTACCTTTCTTAGTACTTCCGCCTTTTAATTTTCTTACTGTAATATCCTTTTGGACCCTTGCTGTTTTCCCTGTCATCAGCAAGCTCATTTGAAGCTCTGTTTTTCTGCTTCAATTCTGCTTTTCCTTGAGTGCTCAGCAGAGTCCAGCAAACAAGTCTTGGATGAGGCTTTAATAAGCTGATGTGCAGGAAAATCAGCTGAAATCTGGCCAGTCTTAAGACTGAGATAATTTGTGTTCTGGTTTGCCGTTGGATTCCCTTCAGTCGAAGAAGCTATGACAGTCTTTGATAAAAAGTTCTGTAAGAGAAATATATTAGGAGTTATAATTAGAATGGAAACAGTCCCCTATGTGATGACATGAGTTAAGAGAGAAAAATGAAATGCTGGGGAGAGGAAAATGAGGAATGAAAACTGAGGAAAAAAGCAGAGACTCTTTAAAAAGTTAGGAGAAGGTAAGCATTTTAAAAGAGAAAAATAAAGGTAGGAGCAGGAAAGAGAAATAGAAAAATTTCCCAGACACATCAGCAGATTAAATCTGCTGTCACTTTTTTGTTGTTGTGAAGAAGTGACTGGGATAAAATAAGCACTCACACATGTACACCATATTTTTTTTAATTTAAAAAAAGTTTCAGTTTATTAGGAAAGAGTGCAGAGTAGTTGGTTTTGCTGGTTTTCTTTGGCTTTATTTTGAATATTTCTGTTTGAAGTTAAAGTAGGACTTTAAATACGTTTATTCCATCCTTGACTAAGCTTTGATAGGGGAGTCATCTGTGAAGAATAAGAAATCCTACAAGGAGCTAAAAATGTAACAAACAACAATAAATGTTTGCAAGTATTTACAGTAAATTTACAGGTGTTAAGACTCTTTTGTCCAAATTCTGCAGCAGGTCCTGTTGTAATGTATAATTTGTCCAAACAATCGTTAACCTAAATGAAACAACTAATTCAGAAAGCATTTACTTTGCAGTTAATTGATAATACCCCTTCAAGTAAGGAACTGTCAACTCACCAGAAGCTGCTGGTTATCATTACCAGAACTCAGTTAACCACTCAACGGTCTTTGGGACTTTAGGATACATTTCCTAGTGGAAATATTAACAGTTACAGTAGTGGAGCACACTCAAGTCTCAGACTATGTTCTATATCCTGTATTTTTTGCAGGTTTTTGGAGCAAATAAATGTACTCATGAATACCTAACATACCTGCAGAAGTGCATTTCTGATCTGGCACCAACGGCTTTCACAGCTGAATGTGGGGAAGGTCTCTAGAATGATTCAACAAAATTTTTTCCTCAATAAGGTTATATTCTTGATATCTTGAGCTCATCCCAGACTAGAAGTGGGCCATATGGGAGTAGCAAACTGAATACCACACCTCAATTTCCATTATATTCTCCCACTCGTAAGATGAAACAAGAGAGAGGATTGAGGAAGTCTGCCACTCCTCTAAGTGTTTTTTCTTCTTAAAAACTCCATTGAGATTCTGAAAGAGCTCTCATCCCACCTGACCTTGAGCAAGTGTGGTGTGGTGTGAGGGGCAGGGTGTTGCCGGGGACATTTTTCTTAACAGAAATCAATTCACACATATTCCAACTTAAAAATATGTTTGGCTTGATCTTGGACCAAGGTGGGGAGAAGTTTTCAAATACTTTTTGCAATCTGTCGAGTGTTTGGACAAGCCAACTCCTCCTCTCTCCAGGCAGTTAAGGATTCAAGCACATGCCTTACCTTTACTTACTGAGCTTCTATATGGTTAAGTCCTTGTGCCACTTTCATTGGACTGCCGTGGCTGTGGTTTGCAGCCCTGGGCTGCACACAATGACTGCCAAAGAGCCATTCCCACAATACAGAAACAGTTAGAAACAGTCCAGCCAAAAGAGACAGCCTTCCCCTCCAATTTTACCATTTCTATGGACTTTCACATACTCTGAAATGTAAACAGGTGATTATGGCCAGACTCAGTTTCTTTCTGCTTTGCTCGCCTTCTGTAGAAGAGCACCCTTCTAGCTGTGAACCTTCAGAGTTTCAGTGCCTTAAGTGCAAAACAACCTTCTTGCTTCACTGGAAAGCCTTTCCAAACACTTTTTCATCAAAAATAATTGGTTTGTTCCAATTGACTTTAGTTTCTGATGAAGTGTTGATTGTAGTCCTTAGCATCAGGCTTCCAAATAAAGTGTAATGCCATGCAGCAGTGTTGTGTGTGAAGTGCTGTTCCCATCCAAGTCAATGTCAGTTCTCCGATTGTGACAGGATTTTCAGGTTGAGTCATCCCCAAGCCAGCCATATGCAGAGAGAAGCCCAAAAGCCATGGTAAGATCTCAGTTCATCTCTTAGAGTTAATAAAAGGAGGTAAGTGATGAATTTTCAGCTGATTTAGGAGAAATTATTTAAGACAGATTTATGACAAATGGTGGGGCTTTCAGGATAGATTATACGGTGCTGAGAGTGAGTGTCAGTGATTCTCCCATGGTTGTGTCCTCCTGTACAGAATCTGGGATAGCCCCGTGTAATGTTTTGATGTGTCAGTGCTGTGTCTGAATGCCTTGCAGACCTGAAGCTTGAGCAGATTCACAGGTAGAGAATGAAAGTGATATGAGAAAGAGAGAGTAATTGAATTTGGCATTTTTTGACAAGTTCTTCTTGAACTTGGTTCTATGTAGTGTGAAAAATGTAAGTGTGGGTTGACAGCTTATATGTTTATATGCTTTTGGGATAACTCAGGACTCCCTGAGGCAGGAGGGAAGTGGGGTGGACTGGTTAGATTTGGAATGAAATAGTGTGAGAAGTTTAAGGTCCCTTAGGGAGCACTATTTATCACTTATGTGATGTACTTTTAGTGGCAAACTCAAGATGTTTTGAAGTGTTGGGGTAAATCTGATATGGTTTGATAAATTCTGGGAAAATTTGTAAAGATGAGCTGTCCCCGTATCATATAAATGGTGTTTACACTGCCTCTCTTTTAGTTAAATTCATTTTTAAAGAAGTTGCACAAAAGGTACTGTAAGGTCCAATGCCTTCCAATCCTGTTATCCGTTAATAGATCAACTATTTATTTTCATTATAGGCCATCCCATTCTCCTATCTTTTTTCTACTCACTACTTCCATTGATTCACCAGTTTTAAGTAATGACTCCTGAGCCCTCTTGCTGAGAGTTCTGTCTGAGGTATGAAAAAAATAAAAGCATTATAGGTGGACAAAAAATCTGAATTAAAACATGACAGGAGAGCCAGACTTTGAAATTGCACCCTCGAAGGTGCATTCACTGAATGTATTTGTGTAATAGCGAGTGGAGCAGTACACAGATATGCTTTCTAAATGTCTCCCATTCTTGAAAGTTATATTGATGAGGCTATGAAATCTCAGATATTTCAACCCCAAATTATGTGCCTGAGTGTAGGGAGCTGAACTTTGGTCTTTGATGATTCAGTGGAAGGGTGTTTAGGATGTAGTTAACTAGGACTGCAGGCAGCAAGTTTGATGAGACAGGAGGTCCCTTCCAGTTGCTGTATTGGCAGATAAGACAGTTGTTGAAGTCTGCTTGTCAGACACTTGTGTATCAGTTTTAGAAACATACAGTGCCATCTACCTACTTTTCAGCATTTAATAAATATTTAGCAACTACCTTTTGTATTACTATCACAAATTTAAAACAACAAACCAGACTTGAAAGATAAAACCACAGATTTTTGATTTCACTAAATTCATAAATTTCTCTTGAAAAGTAGATCTACTTGAAATTTATAATGTAGCATTTTCTTAATAAATTTCTCAGTTTGGTTTAAAATCATACAGAGTAAATAAAAAAGCTTTTTAAAATATGAACTGCTGAAAATTAAGGGGAACAGACAGAACTGGCCACCTTACTAGCTCAGCATTTGAATCTAGAGTAAGCTAAAGAAGCTTTTGATAGGGGGTTACTGTAGAGTCAAAGATTTTTTATTATTATTATTATTATTATTATTATTATTTTATTATAGTCATTAAAGTTCAGTTCAATGCTTAGATCTGAAAAAAGCAAAATGGTTTATTTTCTCTTTCAGTGTATGAATAAAAATGAGTTATGAGATGATGATAAAGTACAGAAGGGCTTGGTGATGAGAAGTGGTCAACATTCTCTCTAGCTCCTGAGTTCAACCAGTAAATCAGTTAATTTTTAAATACAAAATGTGGTTAGATGAGCATATTTGTGTCTCTGTAGAGTATTTATGTCTCTGTAGGATATAAAATTGCTTTATTTAGTAGAGGGTAAAGACACAAATTGAGGGCTAGAGAATGGAACAGAGGGAAGTAAAATAATACGTGGATTGGAGTGGCAGTTGGTCAACATATGTAACCCAGCTAGAAAATTGGATGAAGTCAGCAAGGACTAACTAAAATGCTTTGTTGACTATTGTACAAGAAACTTGACAGCAAAATAGAAGTACTAAGCCAATTACTATTGCCATGCAGATAGATTTTTACATCTTTACTGGAAATATGGCGAAGTGGCAGGCAAGGATTAAATAGAAATATTACGTTATTAAAAAGAAAACGTGAAATTACTTTGTATGTTTACGATGAACTAAAAATAAAGCCAGTTGATTTGTACTCATGTTTTTGGGTATGAGGGGAAAAAATGCAATTTAAATAGTAAAACCCAGGTATACGTGATTGGTCGATGACAGATAATATTTCAGCATGCAGTCTCTGAAGAAATGAGATCATGTGGTATTTTCAGTATTTTTCTGGTAGACAGTAAAACATTTCTTGTACATTTGGGGACCAAAGTAATTTCTGGATGGAATGATCAGAAGTTGACTTGTGAACTGTGGAGAAGAACAGCAAGTCTATGCGGTCTGTACGGTACTTCAGTTTTGGGGATTTATTTATAAATCTTATGTAACTGTATTTCAAAAGGAAAATGCCTAGAGAAATTGAAAACAGAAGGCCATCTGTAGAGGAGCTTTTGCACTAAACAAAGAGAAGGCAAATTTTCATCCCTTTTGTCTTAACAGCTTCTACCTGGAACTGATTTGTAAGCAAAAGGTAAAAGACAAGGAAGACTTGAAGTATAACCATCTGAACTCTGAAAGGAAACTAAGAAGTGTGAAGCATGGCAGAGGGGGAGGGATGGTGAGCAAAAATACAGGTGAATTAGAGCTCTCTTTTGTCAGCTCCACATGTAGCAATAGGTACTTAAGTTACCTAGAAAAAGCAGAAAGGTGAAGTCAAACTGACCCATCAGGGCAGCATGGTCATTGAAGATAACACTCCATGGCAAAACAAAACCTGCCTAAAGCTTTGGGAAGAAAAACAAGAGGAGAAGTTGGGGAAAAGCACACTGGCTAACAAGAGGAAGCACATGGAAGTGAAAACCACTGTTATCAGAAAGTGCCAACTGTACGCTGGACAATAAACCTGCTCAACCTTTCTGTTCCTACTTTGAACAGAAAAGCTGACTCAGGGGACTTAATATCACACAGAGTTCAGGCTCACAATCCCATGTGTGGGAGAAGATTTGGTCTTAATGACACTGTGGATGTGTCATTTCACAGTTTGACAGCAGCAGGAGCAGAGGTGATCACCTGATGAAGGAAGGCTTCACAGACAGCAGCAGGATTTCTCTCAGGGCTACTGTAGGTTTTATGCCAACTCCAGAACATCACATACACCTCTGAAAATCTGTCTCCAAACACGTGAACATGAGCCTCAAACAGGCTCAAAAAACACCTGCTAAAATGAGCAGGGGGCTCAACAGCCTGTTTTGTGAGAAAAGGCTAGAAGAATTTGTATTGCTTACCCTAATGAAATAGAGGTAAAATAAATATATAAAGGGCTAAACACAAGGGAGAACATAAAAAAGTCTTCATTTTAGACCCATTCAAATAAAATCAGGCTGCAAATTATGTGTGCTATTATCCATAGATTGTAGTTGGGGCAGAAGTGGTTTTAATTGGATGCTAGAAGGTTTGTGAGAAGTATATCATGACATGCTTCCAGTGATGGCACTGGATTAAATTTGATGAGACAGGAACATCCTACCTGTCCTAGATTTTAACTAAAATCTTGAACAGCTTTTAAAAATGGGAAATGGTGGTCGTGGTATTTTATTTCAATTCCAATTTCCATCTGAAATCAGCTTGATTAAAAAAAAAACAAAAACAAAAAAAAAAAAAAAAAACAAAAAAAAACAAAAAAAACCCTCCAAAAACTGAGAAGCATCATTCACCATTTTCTAAAATAATAAAAATATGCATAAAGTTAATAAACTGACTAGAAGCATATTTAGATAGAGTTTTCTGTGAAGGCAAATGTGTCATTTAAGGGTAACAAAATTGTTTTCTGACTTGAGCTCATGCTGAGTACCCACTGAGAAAAAGCTTTTCTTTTAAAAGATAATTTTTTATTTTCCTTTTTGGAAAATCAGTTTAGGTGCTTCTGTAAACTTGATGAAACCAGCTTGACCCCGAAGAAGGAATCCAGGCATATGGTTTTCAAGTTGTAACTCTAATCATTAGACGTAACAGCACAGGTGATAGTTTTGTTTGCTTCCTTTTTAAACCTGTTTAATCTGCAGTAATAAATAGTCTAGAAGCAAACCTAGATTTTACAATCATTGGGTTATTTTTCTTCTGCATGTTTTTATTAGCCAGTTTAATGTGACCTGATGTGATTTGCATCTGTTGTGGAAAGAGCTTGTGTTTCATTTTAATGACTTTATTGGTAAATTTGACAATTGACAGACTAAATCTTGTTTAAAAATATGGTATAAGAATGGGCCTAATTCGAATCTTGACACAAACATTCCTTCTGCAGTATTGGCATATTGAGTTGATTGTTGCCACTAATGCTGTTTTTCCTCCAAATCAGAGAGGCCTCTTGAGAGTCCAAAATACAAAGCTTCTCTCAAGAGGGAGAGTTTCACAAGGGCATCTATTGATAGGACAAGAGAAATGGCTTTAAAGAGGGCAGGTTTAGATTAGATATTGGGAAGAAATCCTTTTCTGAGAAGGTGATGAAGCACTGGAATAGGTTGTCCAAAGAAGTTGTGGATGCCCCATCCCTGAAAGTGTTAAATGCCAGGTTAGATGAGAGTTTGAGCAACCTGCTGTAAGGGAAGGTATCCCTGCCTGTGACAGAGGGGTTGGAACTTGATGGTCATTAAGGTCCTTTCCAACCCAAACCCTATTATGATTCTCTTGGTGTTTTCTAAAGAACACAGGAAAAGCTAAAAATAATAAGGAAAAAGCAAGATGTTTTAATTTTTTACATCAACATATATCTGATTTATAGATTCAGATCTTAGGCACTGTTTTGTATATATTTGATAAACTGACAATTTTAAACTGTACACTATCTTTTCTTTTTAATTTGTTCTGCATTTTCCTAACTGCTGATATGTGCATTGCAAGACAACATTATATTTTTCAAGGAAAATAAGAATCTTCATATTTACAGAGCTGAAGTTTGCTTTTCACTTAGCTATATGTACCAATCCAGGTGAGCAACCACTACAGTAAATGTGTTCTTTTCAGAGGAACTTCAAACAGTTGTGCCTTTGAACTACAAAAAGTGCAAACAAAATTTTAGATCCAATCTCCTGTTTGACCTCCAGACAAATCAGCCACTACATTTCATGCAAATGTTAGGTAAGAAATTCAGACAATCCATCATTCAGGACAGTCCACAGATACGCTAATCTGATTAGTCTGGATAAGTACTGTGGACTGTACTCAAAATTAAGTGGAGATGCATCTTTGGTGTAAACAGATGCAAATTTTTATCTGCTCTCTAGCATCCTTCTATATCAAGCAGTTTCCACACCAAATGTCCAGTTTATGGTTATGGAATGGGTACAAGCTTGTGACAGATATTTTAATGCTTTTTATAATTGATGTTAACTTTTCTCCACTCTAGAAACACAGTGCAAAAGAGGGAATTGGTTTACCTTAACTAAGACAGGACTTGCCTAAAGAATAGTAAAGAGGATAAGAAAGACAGTGACAGAAATATTGATTTTTACCTTTTGTTTCTTTTTATTTCTACCCAATCAAATATAAAGTTTCCTTGCCATGCTGGATCCAGAACCAAATCTGTCTGATGTATCTTGTTTCTGGTTGAATTGCAGGTTGCAGTGCTTCTGGCTAAATTCCCTCAAAAACACTACAATGTTTTGTCTTTCCTCTTGACTCCTCTTCTGCTGCCAGCACAGGCTTCTTTTCCAACTTTGAGGCCACCCTGACAAGGTGTCCCCTGGGATGTCTTTATCCTGATTGACCTGAATGCCTCTGCAGCATGACCTGGGGTGCTCCCGACACTGAGAATGACGCAAAGGTCTCTGGAACAATTCTCCACAGAGCTGTCATGGAGGGATCACTGCTTGTGCACTTGGGTTTCACTTGTCATATGCTGATAAGTTATAGGCTTAGAATTGTCAATAAAGGAAAGCCCTTAACAGCTGCCTGAGAAACACACAGAGTGCAAAGGATTCAATGTGCTTCCAGAGCATTGCCGTACCCTTGACAATTGGTTACTATATGTAATTATAGCATAATGTAATTATTCCAATAGTTGTCTTTATCACTCTGAAGTATGAGAAGTAATAGAATCTGCTGTGTCTAATTTTTCTTCCAGAAAAGTCATCTCTGTAAGTGTACTACTGTGAGAAAAAGCTACTGTTGTACTAAGATCAAATAGTGTTTATGCTTCTTGCCTCCTGCCTCCCTTGAGTGTTACTAATAGCTTACTTAAAAGCAGGTGCTTGATTTAATCTTGTCAGTGCTATTTTGCATCTCTGTACAGAAGAAGGATGGCCCAAGAAAAATCTGTAGGAGAGGAAGAGATGGTGTTAGTTTAGGGAAAAGGCACAATTAAAGGATAATGGGATAACTAATGGGATAGTGCAGATTCTCATTAGCATTTCAGTTTATCAGGGATGCCTTGCAAAAAACCTTTGCCCAGCATTCCAAGGCCAAGTTATTAACTCATTGATCCATGTCCATGTGTTTCTGAATACTTTGTTTCCCTCATCCCTTTTGCTTTATTGATTTCACTGTGTATCCTGCACTTTAAGAGTCAAATGTATTATGTTTTTGTAATCATTTGTGGTGTCACAGTACCTGTAAGCCCCATATGTTAAGGTTTTATTCCCTTCTTCTCCTCTCTTCCTCACTCATACAGATGAAGGCTCTGGCTTTGAGCACAAGACAGTTTGTGAAGAGATTTACAAAGACTGGTCAAGCACTCTGCCTTCCCTGTATTGTTAGCACTTGTTTGCCTCATTGAGTGCTTCTTAAGATTGAATTCACACATTCATGTTCTTTCACAGTCACTGGACAAACTGAGTAAAGGAGATCCTAAGGACTTAAGTAGAGTGTATGTGTCTGTATGCGTTCTTCCCTTTCCCCCTCCTTGTACTGGGATGTACAGGTTCAGTACTGGACTAATCAGCATCTGGCTCAATCTACTTCATCCAGTTGTCTCTTCTTAAGCCAAGCCAGAGGCTGGAGCATCTTCCATGTGTTAAAAAGCATGGTCTTGTTTCAGAGCTAGTTGTGAGGATGGATGGCTCTCCTGCTGTCAGGGTCAGAGCAAGCTGGCAGTGGGAACCCAGGTTATCCCAGTTGCTTGTCAGGCCAAGAGGCGCCAACATAGGAAACTCAGAAAGGTGGCTGGAAGGACACCTTTCAGCTGGAAGCCAGGGCAGAGAATGAATGTCATTGCAATGATGTTTTGCTTTACTTTGGAATGTAGTTGTTGACAAGGGGGATGGCCTTTTCCACAGCCTGGCTGGAGGGCTGAGGTATTGCCACTGGATCCTGTCTGCAGCAGCCCTTGACCAAAAGGTTTAGGCAGAGAAACTAAATTATGAAGAACAGAAATGAGCTACTAGTGAATAGGGAAATGCCATCATTGGGAAGAATTACATAGGTTGCTACTTTCCTAATAATTTGTGGTTTATACTGTCTTTTTTCCACTTCTGAGCTAGAAATCTGGGAAAGTGGTTAGTGAGTTAAAATGCGGGGAATCAAATAACTGAATATTTAGAACAGAAGGGGAAAAAGCAAGAGCTGGGTGGTGTGCAGGAATATCCACTCAGATCACTTCTGTCTGAGTCACTGAAGATTTCTAGGGCAATAAGGGGTTCAGTATTAAATAGCTATTAGGTTCATGGCTTTTAAAGAAAAGGAATTTGTGTAAGAGAAGCAGGCAGTATATCAGCCTCCTCAGAGGTGGGCTGTGCAGTGATTGGGAGCACTTGCAAGACTCTTATTGAGAGGAACATGATATGTAAAAATTATTATCTGAGGCAATTATTCATTATCTGTTCAAGCAGGTGAGATACATGAAAAATGAAATGGAAGATGAATGTGGAATGATGCAAATCTTGGTAGAAAATCCATTTGTAGTGTTCAGGACTCATATTGCCTTTGTGTCGTATTTGCTCCCTGGAGGAGGCTAGTTTGGCTAGCTCAGAGTCCCCCTGGCAAACCCACATGGTCGAAAAGTAAAAGAGAAATGCTCTTCTTGGGACTACATCCCAGAAATTTAATGGTGGAAGAATTCCCAGAGAGCAGGGGGAGAGGAAGAGGGCAAGAAGGGGAAAAGAAGAGAAGAGAGAAAAAAACAGAGAGAAGAAAAGAGACCTCCCTCAAGGAGGGAATTTTTAAACTCAAGGGGAGGGGGGCAGAGGAAGGGAACCAAAGCCAATGAAACAATTGATGGGACAGGTGAGGGGAGGAACTAACCTGGGAGAGGGGGAGAAACTAACTACAGGATCCAGGGGGGTGCACAGAATGAACCATGTGATACATCAGTGCAAAATAATAACTCAGTGATACATTAGTGTAATACAACACCTTTTGAGTTTCTTGGTTCTGTGCCCTGCTTTGCCAGCCCTAGAAAATTCTGCACAGCAGTGCCTTCCAGTGCATGTAACTATTGTGTGCTTATTGACTTCCAAATTCTTAATTTATATAGTCTATTTCTAATCTTTCATGTCTTCAGAAAGAAGTAGCTGAATTCCTTGAATATAACTCTTTGGCCCTCTAAGAGGTCTAAGGCCCTCTAAGGTCTAAGTGGGTCTTTCAAAGAACATGGATGCCTCCTGTCTCCCAGACTAGAACCTGCACCTTACATCAGTGTTGGCATAAGACCAGTGTCAGAATGGGACCAGAATTACTGTACCCTCCTTGCAATGATCTGTACATAAAGAAACTCTACTTTGTTAGCTAAGAAACTTGGAGAAAATGAAATATATTCCTGAAGCAAAGGGAGATCTTGCTCTTAGTTATTCCAGCTCAATAGGAGAAGGGCCCAGTTCAATGTTACGTCATGCAAAGCATAGGTGTTGGTTGAGCTCTGATTGCAGACCCTGGTGATGGCAGATGCTCAGAGTATGGCACAAGAATTTGCTTTTCAAGATGAGCTAAAGAAGATATGGCTTGAAGTTGAACTTTACAATATGCAAGTGAAATAAAATCCTCCTCTCCATTTCTTGTGTCAGTTTAATTTATTTACAGAGATGCTTTTCTGAGAATACAAAACAAGAATTTTGGGGGCTGAGAGCCCTATGCAACTACATCAAACATCCTAATGTTGACTAATAACAGCAATCTGTCATACAAACATATCAAAATTGGCTGTGCTTCACTGGTAATGTTAATCAGACTGCCTGGCAGTGCCTTCTGTCACCAAAATGATTTACAGTAAGTGTGCAGATGTTATTTACAGTGACCTAGTCTTTTTTTTT
>VYXF01009979.1:128737-152336 GCA_013397295.1 Polioptila caerulea | reverse complement strand
TTTTTTTTTTTTTTGAATGAAGAATTCTATTTCTTCTTACACATGAAAATCATGGCTCCTTTAAAAATGAGCTCTGATCACTCTCAGCCAAATTATTAGGAACAAATAAGTCATTAATTAAAATGTCTGGAACTATAGCACTGCCTGATGTTTAATATTAGCTAAATTTTGGCTGAGCTTGCTGAGAGTAAAGGAAAATGCTTTAATGTCAGAAGAGATGTGTTATTGTCTTTTGCAAAACATACTGAACACAAAGTTTTGTTCAATGCTATAATCTTACTTAAATCTGTGATTGCTCTCTTTTACTTCCATTCATACAATCTAGCCAAATCTTTACTTGCTTAATCATAATTTGAATGAAGTGATCACAGTGGGTTTAGTTTTTTTCCAGTGAATCCATTAAAGACAATGTATTTTGTATTCCACTAGACTGCATTCAGATACCAATTTTAGTGTTAGATATTTTTTAAAATATCAGATTGAAAGCTGCTAATTTGAATTTCAATTGTTTTACATGCACAAGAGTTGAAAAGTGTTAAAGTATCTAGGGAATTGAAATATTGACCACATACAATGACTGGAAATGTAACAGTAGTTCATGAAGTTAACATCAAGAAAGTATTAACTGTCTTCTTTTACTTAGTAATAATACATTTTAAACAAAAAAGCTCAGCTTGTGCTTTAAATCTGCTGCAAAATAATTCCCACTGTGTATCTCCAATGTGATTCATTCAAATGAAGAAATAAGTGTGTTGCATACTTCCTCTGTTGTGATATTTTAATTTTCACTTGATGCAGCATGTAATTCTAGAATGCTTAGTTCTTGAATTTCCAAAGGAAGGAAAAGCTTCTATGATAGCTAAACTGGGAGGCAGAACAGATGATGATTGCTTCCTTTTTAAGCTAACTTCTTTTTGTAAAAGTCAAGGTAAAGAAACTAAATATTTGAAGAATTTTAGTATAGAGAAAGCACAGATGTATATACATGGCTATGTCTTCAAAAATTGTGGAGAAGAGGTAGTTGTTTGCCTTAAGTAGTTGTTTATCCAATTAGGAAATGGCCATCCAAGTATCCAATTAGGAAATGGCCGCTTTACATGTATGTGCCACAGGTTGCCTCTTGAGTGCTTATTCACTTATTTTCACAGTGCATGCCAAAAGTATTAATTTCTTGCACACTTGCAGGACTGAGATAGACCAAAACTTGTAAGATTGAGATGGAAGGAGACCAGATCTTGCAGAACTGAGGTGAAGAGAGGCCAAAATCAAGCCTAAGACCCACAGAAGCTAAGAACCATTTAGTGCCCAAATGTCACTGACTACTTGCCCAGGTCACACGATTCTCATGGCAGCCTAAGTGGCTGATCCCTTACTTGATGAATGTTTTGTTGGTGCTTTAATCTCAAGACAGTTTCCTTATGAATGTTTTGGATGTGGATTATAAAGCTGCAGGCTGCAATGTGTAGTAAAAGTAGGGCATTGTCTACATAAGCTATGTGTGGATGTCTGATAATTAGATATAGAATGAAGGGTATTGGGTGAGTTTTTGCATGTATAAAGGGAAACTATTATGTGTCTGAATGTGCTGTAATCTGTTGGCAATTTAGAATATGATCTGCAGCTTGAAAAGCAAAGCCTCTTAAAAAATAATTTTTGTGGTCCAATTCAGGCACAGGATTGCCATTCCATTATGTAAGGAAAAGCTCAATGAGTTCCTGCAGAAAGGAAAGCAGCTCTAATGCCTTTTGTCAGTAGAAAAAGGCTGCTTTCTATATAGCAGGTATTGCTTGTGTATTTGCTTTACCTTTATATTTTGCATGGATTCTAGGGATTTTAAAGCGTAAGTTTGAAGGAAGATTAGGAAAGGGATAGAGTGTAACTGGGCATTGCATGGACTAGGGAGATATACTTACATAATGCCTGTGTAGAAAGAGGGATAAGGCTGAATAAAAGACTCTTTAGTAATTATCAGGAAAAATACCTAGAAAGATCAGTTGTGATATGGTAGTTTGGGAATTTTTTCTTAAAGAAGTAAAACTTCTGAGGCTTTGAAAAATCTTTTAATTAAACTGAACACAACACTTGAGAAAGAATGGAGAAGAACTTTCTCTTTAAAGTTATGGACAGGATAACTTAAAGGTTAGTTTAATCTCCATTTTTTGTCATCTGATCAGTGTATATATATTGCCTTGTCACAGCATATCCAGCCCTGGAGTATGCTAGGAAGAGTTTTCCTTGCAGCTGTCCTCATACCTTCAGAAGTGTCTTGACAAATCTTTAACAGAATGAGTTAAAGGGCAGTCACTAATGTTCATCTTTGTTTAAAACTGCTGTGCAAGGAGAGCTTTTTGAGTGGTAGAATAAGGTGTGGCATTGATGTGCTCATAGGACCGTTCTGTGCCTGCTCAGTGCAGACATAACTTGCCTTGCAGTGAACTAGGCCAGCCTTCCTAGCTCTGAACCAGCTGGTTGGCCTCCCAGGAGCAGTGGCAGTATTTGGACCTGTTTAGTCTGTAAGACTCACCAGGGAAGACAAGAGGCTGAGCTCTGTTGCCTGCTAAAGCTTGGTTAGATCCACGACATTTTCCAGTCCCAGCACTGGCTATGGTAGAGACATAACCATTGTCTACAAACCCCAGTTAGTAAAGTGTCAAATACTCTGAAAACTTCAGAATCTGGGGGACTGTGCATCTTAATGTTTTGTTATCTCTGTGTGGATCTGCTTGAAACTTACCATTTAGGCAAAATTTAGTGAAAATAATATGTTTGGAAGATTTGACTGAGCTAAAACAAAAATTTAAAATTGCCCCTTCAAAATGTGCACATATAGCCTTACTGAGCTTCTGATGCATCTTCTCACAGCTTTTTGAAGCTGTAAGATATTTTTAGGTCTCTGATCAAAATGCACAAGCAGGTCTTGATATTCTTTTTCTTTTCTTTCTAACAGCAGTAGTTTAAAACAGAGTATGGGTATAATGAAGGAAAGAAGCATGAGAGAAGCTCCCAGATCCCTAGAGATCTGATTATGTACTAGAGTAGTGCATTATTGAAATTATATATTGTGCCTTACTGTCTTGAGTACTGGTATCAGTGAATGTTAGGTCAGGTTCACTAAGCAATCATGTTAGCCCGAGTACCTGATGAGAAGGTCAAAGCACAGCTGGATGCTCTGGAGCCTTATGCTCTGTCTAGGCAGTAGTCAAGGAAATGTTTTGGCATCCTTGCATCTTCCAGGTAGTCTGTTAGATCAGTGTGCCCCTGTGTGTGCACCCATCTCCTTTGGACACCTGCACTTCTGTTTTAGCACAATATGACACTCAGCTTTTTTGCTGTATTCTGGTCTTGCAAACCTATTCTAGCTCTTTGCACAAACAGCAGTGGCTTGCATTTTGTACTATGAATATGGCCTGACAGTTCCATTGCCCTTTGTCAACAGAAGATGCAGGAAGCCAAATCCTGTTCTCATTCATGTAGGGGAAGATCATGGGATCTGATTTTTTATATAGATTTCATTTCAGTGTAATTCACTTTAGGCATACCCTACAGCATTTGTAAACATCAGAGTGGGACTCCTGCTTTCTGGAGGTGAACATTCTGTTGTTCTCTGTTTTATCCCTTTAATAAATAGCCTATCCAGGGAACTGTGATCAGTGCTCACAGGCTAGTTAGTGGAGTGGATTCTGAACAGTCACCAGTTAGAACAAGAAGTTGACTATATAGTGCCTTTGTAATGCTTGTACCCATGGTATTGTGTTAACTTGCTTTTGCCAAGTTAATCATAGTTATCTGTAAGAAGAGAAGTGGCACTTTGGGAATCACTGTTGCTATGTAGGGCAAAGGTATATCCCACTTGGAGAGATCTAAGTTATACCAATACAAAATCTTGTGTTGCAAAGCTCTGTATTCCTTGGAGAGTAATTGCAGTTATTTGGATATATGTTATTTATTTTATTTTATGTCATATTCGTCACCTGTTCAAAGCTTGAAGCACATCTCATGTAATAGAAATATTTTCAGTACAGTAAGCTTGGATTTTCTGATTTCTAATTGAAATAGTAGTTGTTTTTATTTCATGTGGAAAAGAGAGACAGGGAGAAGGATACACAGTCCAATTTCAAGGTGTTCTCTGTTTTTAAACTCACAACCTCTGCATATTAAAAAGCAGGCCTTGAGGATAAAACTGCTGTCCAACTTAGCAAGTAATCAAGTGCTCTCAGATCTAAGGTCTGAATGTTTGTTCAGCAATTTCACTTGAGATTTGAAATCCGCCACAAATAGAAAATGTAGCAGCTGCGTGAATATGATGTGTGACCTATTATTATTCAAGAATCAACCTCAATTATGTGGAAATATAGCAAATAGCCTACATTTCACTTGGAAATGTGTTCATATTCAGTGGATCACTTGCTGGTGATGAAGTCAGAACTGCTCTGCTGGGCAGTGCTTTAATTTCCCAACCTTTCCCTTATGTCTGTCAAAATGTCTGCATGTCAGTTATTTCTGTTCATTTGGTAATCTTTGATGGAAAAGGATTGAAAAGGGGAGTGGTGGTTGTTGCTGCTGCTGTTGTTATTATAATTATTATCGTTACTTATTTTCATTGCTGTTAGCTTTGCAATATCAGTTGTTAAAATACTGAACAATTTAATTTTATTGTCTGTGAAACCTGTTTTCACAGGTCTACATTAAGACTGGGCATTTGCAAAACCTATGCAGCATTTCTAGTTCTTGGAGCCACCAAGTTCTCTTCAATACAGAAGATATAACTAAATAAATAGCAATGTGCCTTTGAGTTTGGCACTTTTTACAACATTGCTACTTCTGATGTGAAGCCATTGAGGTATGGCTAGGAACTTTCCTCCAATTAGTTTCCAAAAGCAGCATCTCTTTCATGTGTTAATTTTCTATCTGCAGTTAACATGGAGTATGTATGGATAACAACAAATATTTGCTTCATTCTGCCTTTCCATTTCTGGTATCCTATAAATACGTAAGCAGGATATAGACCTGGTGTGGCAGTGTGGGGAGATATCCAGTTTTCAGCAATGTAAAACTGCTTCCTCTCTCAGGCACCAGCACATATTGGAAATGTTACATAATCTGTCTGTCATTGACTATCTGCCTAGAGAAAGCAAGAGCGATTTCCATAAGTTTAAATTAGCCATTCCTTTCATTGAGAAGGACAAATATGCCTCGAAAGAAAAACTGGAGAAAGAGAGGACAGGCATATAATTTAAAATTTGGAACACAGAAGCTGACCTGCATTGTGCTGAGGATTTGTATAGTTTGGCATTCTCCTTTTAATTTAAATTAAATGATCCTGAAACGATGGGGTATTATAGACAATGAATAAACTCTGCCCCCAGAAAGTTTCTATTTCTTGTGATATACAGCTCTTACACTGAGGCTGAGAGGTTTTAGAAACTGTCAGACACAACAGTAAGAAGGAAAGAGTATTATCTAGTCACATATCTAGTCACATATCTAGCCAAGTTAGAACTTGAGACAAATTAAAGGCAGGCAGCAATTCATAAGAAAACTAACAAGCAGTGTGAAGTAATCAGTGTCTTTGCAGAAGGATCAGTCTTGAGACTAATTTTGCTGTTTTTATTAATATCCCAATGCCAAAAAGGAAAAAGGAGCTACTGAATTGTATTGAGAACACATTTTTTGGAGTTTTATCCATGATAGGAGGATATTTCTCCTTTCAATTTGCTCTCCTCAGGTAATCAAAATATTCAAATCTCTTTGTACTCATTTTGTACTCATAGAGAGAGCTGTGTAAGGCTTTTTTATTTTTTTTTCCTTCCCTTAACACACATTTGGAGTATGGTCTCAATAAAATCTGTCCAGTAATCAATATTTAAAATGCAGCTTAACTCTCACAATCCAAATTCTTTTCAGAGCAATGACATATCTCTGAAACTAAGGACATACTAGGAAATACTAGCTAAGGAACAAAAATTCCATTGCATAAAGTCTGTCCAATGCAAGAGAGAGGGACTAGGTATACTAGTCATATATATTTAAATAAGATTAATGATTAGAAATGCCTTTCAGGGAATTTTATGCCATCCAAGTTAACATCTCTTGGCTATTTTCTATGCATTTTTCACAGTCATGGTGCTCTTTGGCTTCTTGGCTGCTGGAACATGTTGAGATAGTGTTTAGGATGTCTAAAATTTGTCAGCCCAGATCTTTGAAAACACTTCAGCACAAGCCTTGCTGTTTCTTCCTTGTTTTTCTTACCTTGAGATGTTCTTGAGAATTGGCAATTAGTCTGGAAACTGAAGTCGATTCAAATACAGTGTCTGCGTATTAATTTTAGTTCTTTAGAATGTCTGTCATCCTATGTCATAAAAACAGGAGTTGTTAACCTGAAGCCCTTTTAGTTTAAAAAAAACAACAACAACAAAAAAATCAACAACAACAAAATCACAAAAGCTGAAACAAAAGCCTGTTTGGTTACTGCCATTAAATTGGTGTAGGATGCTTGAAATGTAGATGGCTTCTCTCCCTCCCAGCTCAAGTGGTTGAATTACAAGGAATACTGCATGCCCTATTGCTTCAGCTTTGTGGGACACAGATAGGATTCGTGGTTAAGTCAGCTTTTCACTTTCTTGCTTTATTTCAGCTTGACTCTTATTTGCATTAGTGAGTGCCAAAGATAGTTCTGGTACGTGTTTAAGTGTAGTTACCTCATTTTTGAAAATGATACAGTTCTTTGTCTTGGTTCAAAGTGCATACAAATCAATAAAAAAGACTGTCATCAGCACAACTGGGTAGTGGCTCTTGCCACTACAATAAGTGGCACGTGCTTCCCTTTTGTCAGACATTGGTGCAATTCCAACACTGTGATATCCCTTCCAAGAGCTACTTCATATCTTAGTACTTAAATGCACACAGAGGGAAAATTACTGTTTTCAAGTTATTTTCCAAGAAAAGTAAGATACTGTAATCAGACTCATCACTAGTTTAGGATCCAAAGGGCCTAACCATCATGGTAGACAAAAGCTTTTCACTGTGCTTATTACAGAGAGAGACTGACCATCAACTAAAATTCCTCTCTCTGAACCTTTTTTTTCAGAGAAGGAAGGGCACATAAGGGAAATTTCAGAGAAGATCCAAAATTAGCAGGTGGCTGTCACTGCTGTACTGGGCTCAGTTTTAATCATCAGATTGGAAAAATGCATGTTTGGGTTGCACAGGGATGTGCAAAACAGGTCTACTGTTTTAATGCCAGAAATGGGTATGGAGAGATATGTGTTTAATATGAGACTGCAACTCCTGATAGACCCTTCTCACGCAACACTCTTTCTTCATTGCTCAGTTATTTAAAAGTTTTAAAATATGTTAGTGCCCTTCTGATAAAGGTGTTGCAGTGATGTGTATATTACTGCACTTTCTTATCCATGAGCTTTTCTTTGCTTTCTTTCACCAAACTTAATAGAGCAGAAGAATTTACTCCAGTACCAATGCATACTGGGAATTTTTCCAGCAAATGGAACATTAACTGTGCTGGTTTTTTGGTTTTTTTTAATTTGTTTGTGTTGTTTATTGGCTTACTTTTTCTTCTAATTGGTGGGGTAGAGTGGCAGATTGCTTTATTTAGATTTAGACATATTTGGGTTTCTGCTTTTTGGTATCTAATGGATGGCAAAGAAGGTTCAATGGGTCTCCTTGGTATTGGTCAGATACCAACTAAACAGACTCATATTTTGTTCATTTTAAGTAATTGCTATTTCATGAACAATAGACTTTTCTTTTGAAAGGGGGCAACCTAATTAATGCAGATGAACTCTTTCATTGCCATTATCTCAACATAAAATGTATGGTATAAAAAAATCCTCCACCAGAAGGCACATGCTGTCTTATTAAAAACAAAAACAGGAAACATTTTATTTACTGTGAAAAAGATCACATCAAAATAGAAATAGGGAAAGGGAGGAGAGGTTGCAGCTGTTGCAGTCAGTTCCTATTACAGAGCACTTTTTTGTTGTTGTTTTAAATGCTTGTTAAATTTGATGTGTTTGTGTAGCTTCTGGGTTGTGGAACTGTGCATATGTTTAAATATATTTACTGATTTTGTTTCTGCCACCAAATAGTACTTGTTTAATAAATCAAGTGATGTCATATAAGGTTAGAAGTGATGGTCAAACCTGAACATTCTTGGTCTGCTTTTCAGTAATAGGGCTTTCACCTGAGTGTAAATTTCAGTTATTTGGCTTTCAGAGCATAGGCTTCAACACGATTAATAAATTATTTTAGTCAATCTGAATGACAACATCACTTAATGTGCAATTGGATGAGTGAAAACATCATGAACCCTAGGACTGAGGGCCAAGCAATCCATACAGTATTAGATTTGTACTGATGCCAGGCAGTCAGCCAAATTTGAGTCCAAAAACTAGAAGAAAATTAATTTCACTTAGTTATTTTGGCAATTTAAATATCAAAAATAATTTTCACCAATTGCACATACTTGGTTTGTTCTCAATTTCAAAAATGGAAAGACAATTCATGCAATTAAACTGAGTTAAAGAGAAGCTGTTCAACACTTCTGTTCAACAGTATTTGAAATTCACAAATGAAGTCAGTGAACTTAACTGCTTTGCCATCCTTACTTGCATCCTACTCCCCAAATGCAAAAGGCTTCAATGCACTAATTTCCTTCTGGTTGTAATTCACAGAGATAAAGCAGGCATGTTAGTTTGGTGCCATCCATGCTAAATCAATCTCCAACAACTTGCCACCTATAGGAAATTCATGCAACTTTTTGGCTATAAGTAGCTCAAATTAGAGGTTCTTGACCAGCCTGTCTCTTTAGAATCCTGTATCTTTAAATGTTTTCCAGAAGCATCCTGTGACATTCTAGCCAGCCTCATCTTCATCCCATGCTAGACTTGATTTCAATTCTGGTTGAGGTGTTTTGGATCAGCTGTGGAATACTGGGCTAGCAACCACTGTCTGGGTTTCTGCCATCTCCACAAACAAATTTTCCCCAACTGTTTCTTTTTTTTTTTTTTCTTTTTTACTGATACTGATTGAATGCTCTGGCCTCAGAAACCACTCTCCTGTTACAGATGAGATGGTAGAACTCAATGTCTGTCATCTGTTGAGCTTGTAGGGTTGTGCATCCGTATTTTTTATCTTCTTTGCTAGGCCTGGTCCAAGACAGATCCTGCAGTCCATTTCTGTTCATCTTTCTGTATATAGAGCAGTACTCTACTTCAATCTATTAAAGTATCCTAGAGTATTCCTAGAGTTGTTTTTCAGTATCAAGTGCATTGAGTCCAATTCAGGATGTAAATGCTTGTCTGCTTCATATTTGTGTATGAAAATGTTGAGGAGGTCGAAACTTTCAGGTGGCTTCATCTAGTGTATGAGGAATGTGAAGACTGGAGTTATTCTCTGCGTGGGCTAAAGGGGAAGAGGATACCAGAGGGGCAAAATTAAATTCCCTATAGCCAGGAATTTCCATTAAAAGGATAAGAGATCTGGGAACCCTCTGCTTCCTTGCTCTTAAATGACCTCTTCAAGGTCTCCAATGTGGAAGTTGTATCCATGCTGATGCAAGCGAGGGAAATATATTTTAGGGAAGTCTAGAATATATGACGTGAGAAAACTGTCTTATTCAAACCTCCAGAAAAAAAGGGGAGCAGCAGATGATATTGCTGTCTTAAACTTCCAAATGGGATGGTAGAGAGAAAACAGAAAGAAATTCTTCCTTAAGTTGAGATAGGAAAAGAAGCAACAACCACAATTTGCAATACAAGAGATTCCTGTTTGACACTGGGAAAGATAATTTCACAAGAGTGGTCAAGCATCACTGGAAGATGTTGCCAGGGGAAGTGACATTTCCATCCTGGGAGATGTGACTCCCTTTCCAGCTAAACCTGGACTGGAAAGGGCCTTAAGAATCCTGAGCAAATCTAATGTACTCTTAGCAAGAGATTGGCTCAGATGACTTTGAAAAGTCCCTTCCAAATGAAATAGTTCTGAGAATCTATAGCTCTTTCTCAGTTGGTCAGTGAAATATTAGGATAAAGGGGGTACATTACTATTTGTGCAGGTGAAGTCTAGGGGAAGAAGAATGTTTGGAAATAACAATTTATATACATTTCTTAAAATGTATCTGTCAGTACTGTGAGTTTGAGAGGCTCTACAGGCTGTCTCCTTTCTCCTCTTTTTCCTTGAGGATGTGTACCATTAACACTATACATAAGCACATCTGTTTGAGACTGATAGCTCAAAATTGAGCCTTTGTGCTCAAGAATTGTTGAAGGACTGAACTGAATGTCACTGGTGCACCCACTGAGCACAGATACAGGCTTCAAAAGATAATCTCAAATGGTTTGCCAATAGGAAGACCTCAGAGATAGAGTACACATTAGGATTCTGTTCTAATTATGTTCTCATACTCACAAAGATTACAGAAAGGAAAAAAACATTACATTCTCTTAATAAAAGATTAAGAAGAACATGGGAGAATGGGCAGCTAAACACTGCTTTCTGCAAACACACAATGTCATGTAGCATTTCTAAAAATGGAGAAATGATGAGATGTTCAGAATGACAGTTCAGTGCTTGTCTGAATTCAGTGTCTGTCTGAAATATAGGGTTCAATAATCCTATTATATGTGTCTGACACACTCCACCTTATTTAGCAAAGTGCCTCCCATAGCTGCTATTATAAGACAAAACAGCAAAAGCCTCGTACTCTGTGCCTCAACCTATCATTCACCAAAGCTATATCGTCATCAGATGCAATCTATTGTTCTCTTTCCTGCTGTGTGCTATTGATTTTTCTAACCTTTCCTAATGTTAAATTTGTTTGGCTTTTTAACTTTCTTACCAAAGGTTAATGTTATTAAGTTGAGCATGTATCTATAAAACTACAAGTGTTATTGCCTATCTTGCCATTGTTATACTGTCCTTTCATTAAACTCTGACTGCATTGGACAGCTCTATCTTGAAGATTTTTGTCATTCCAGAGTAATGCAGTGAAGGTTGAAAGGAACTGCATTACAATTGTCATCCAATTCTGTGGCATAAAATATTGGACTTGATATGTCAGGAGCAACAGATTTATCTGAGGCTTTTATACCATCAGCAAACATGAACTGCACAGACATTAATTTCAGCAAGACTGTAAAGAGGAAGCAGGAAGATTCCAGTTCTGCTGCTTTTTCCCTCCCCAAGTTCAGTCTGACCATGCCAGTCTCTTCGATATTGTGGCAAAAGGGGCAGTACTAAAATCTCTGCCAGTTCTATGACTGGTTATCTGTTTGATGTGGAAAGCAAATGAGAAATCAGTTTAATTTGAAGAAAGTGATGACTTTAATGGTAGCACTCTATCAACATTTTTTAATATGATCCACAGCAGTACTTGTGTAAAGCATTGGAAGTATGGGCAGTGAGTAAACAGTTCCAGACACTTAGAAGCCCCAGTACCCTCTTACTGTACTCACAGGTACAGTAGCCTGCCTTCAATGAATTGTGCACTTGACATCCCATTCACATATTTACATTACATTCCAGTGATATGTGTTTGAGGCCTTTTATTGTGAGTATGCACAGAAGACAGTAGCAGGGCTGAACATACGTTGTCTATGCATAATGCATCACAGCTTTCTCCTGGAGCTGAATAACCTTCAGTGCTCTCCAATCACCATGCTAATGTTATCTTGCCTTGGTAGTACCTTGCAGTTCCTCTAGAATAATTTTTTGTCAAAGAGCATCCTGAGAAGCTAGGCAAGAATTAAACTCAAGAGTAATCTTTCTAGTAGTAGCATAAAGTAATAAATTTTCATTTAAGCTGTAATAGACCATCATTTAAACAACAACAACAACAAAAAAAAACACCACAAAAAAAACCCCTGACACCTTGATATTCTCTGTGTGAAAAGTAGAATTGCAGCCTACCTTCTGCTGACAAACCTGCCTGTTCAAGATCAGCCTTGTTAATAACTGCAGGAAGGAGTATTTTGAAATGCTGAGGGAGAGTGGGGATTAAATTTTTCATTCAAATATTGGTATCTATAAACCACTTGATTCTGCCAATGCTGTGAAGTCAAGGAATGGCCTGGCAAAAGATAAAAGTCTTGACTTCGCTACTGGTAATTTAAGAGATGGCAACTGAGGTTGTGCCTTCTCCCATACTCCACAGTAACTGTCCCTGCCACTGATTAAGTCTTCATCTGTCGTGTTCTCAAGCTGCTCAGAGGCTGTCTGAGAAATACTGAGGTCCACAGTTTCTCACAGCTTGGTCTCTCTTCCCACTATCAATGCTGTATCAAGACTGTCTGGGAGCATCCCATCCTTACTGACTGAGACACCTTTTCATTTAGAGTGGCTTTGTTAAACAGGTTCCCTTCAGTAGCTTTCAGATCTGACTGTGAGCTTTCCTGAGTGGGACTGAACAATCCTATACCTTTCCTGGGCTCCCTGGGTGACTCTGGCTGGTGTTGCCAAACTCACATGTTCATTACAGGCTCCAGATGGCCTGTGTCACTTCTCCTCCTTCCAATTTTACATTTTGACCTTTTCTAGAGCAGAGTGGAGATATGGCAGCTCTTCTAAGGATTTTGTGCTTAGCACTTAGTGCAGAATCCCACTATGTTTTCCCTCAATGCGCTGCAGGCAAAGCAGCGTCTCTCCTGCAATGGAGCTCTCTGATCACATGTGCTGTTGCAGCTACACAATGCTTCTTCTTGGCAAGCCTATTATTACTACTTGAAAAAATATTTAGAGCAATGTCAGGTCTCAGAAAGGCTGCTACTTTTGACTAGTTTTTTTTTCAGAAGTTTTTCAGGAGAGAAGCGTAATAGAAAACCTGTTATTATCTTCTCACTTTTCTCTTCTACTTTATCCAAATCCCCTACTGCCTGATGACTTTATTTGGTTTTATATGCATTCTGGCTTTGTAGGGAAGCATTCTAGTCGGTCGTGTATGTTTCCTATTGGGGGCTTGTTACTTTGTTGCAATTCACTAAATTCCATGCCTTCGCTAATCTGGGAAATTTTGTCTTCTGTACCATTATTTTTACCACCAAGGTAAAGGCAACTTTAACATTTTTATGTTGGCTTTGTTGTTTGGGGTTTTTTTCTGATGTAACAGAGTAATGTACTTTATACACAGAGACACACATACAAAGATTCTGTATTCTGAATGCTCTTCTCTTATCAGTTGTCATTGTGTGTAGCAGAAACATAAAATCTGTCAAATAAGACAAAGCTAGGAGGATTTCAAGGAGACCTTGAAGTGGTAGGAGAGTAAATCCACTTTACCATTGGTAAATCCAATGTGTATGATACTTATTTTAATTCACAATGCTGCATTGGATATTTTTTTATTCTTTAAAGCTCTTTGAATAGTGGCTTTATGCAGTAGATACTCCCCACTTTTCCTTACTCAGCTTCTTATCAGTCTTAGGAATTGCTTTAGCTCTCAGTTAAGAAATCTGAACTTCTGCTCTTCTCTAATGTGTTCTCAGCTATAATACCCCAGGTGCAAGGAAGTTCCAGACACTTGTTGTTGAGTCACTGGAAATTAACCTCAGGACAACTGCACTGTTTTTGGAATAATTGAACATTTTTGTGTTCTCACATTTATAAGGATTTGAATGTATGTAATAATAAGTGCAGCACCAGAGAGGGCAGTCATTTTCCTGGAAATTACTGATCACCCACCAGAACTTGTCCATCCAACAGACCACTGTAAAACATGCTTATCCAAACTCACACATGTTTTAAATGAGTTTCGAATATATACTCCTGGACCTATCAAACTGCTGGTTCATAATAACTAGTTCAGCTGGGACCTACTGTCTTTGGACTCTGTAAGGGTCTATTACTTAATTCTGCATCTCCATGCAGAGACTCTGAGTGGTTGTCTGCAGTTAATTTCATCAAGGATGTCATTAGTTCTCAAAATTGAAAAATTACTGACTTTTTTTTCTTTCCTCTCTCTGTTTTATTACTTCTTTACTAGGGATGTGAGTTAATTGAGACTATGGATCAGGACCTCACAGATTTCACCAAGTGCCTTCAAATACTCCAGAAAAAGATAGAGAAGAAGGGCCTCCAGGTAAAGACAACGCATGTTTTTTCTCTGTATCTTAGTAATTACTCTTTTTCTCATTGTATTTAGGTTTATCTTTCAAGTTTGCACTGAAATGAAACTATTTTCAGTAGCCTTGACATTCTGCAGTTTTGCCATAATTTACTGCACACCTTGTAAGCATTGATGCTTTTGCTAAAAGGAATTACAGAGTGTGTTGATGAGCAAGTGTTGGCTTTCTTAAAAGGCAGCTTGTATTGATTTCTGTTAATGAACTACCCAAAGTGCAGAAGGCTGTTGTGGCTCGTGTTCAAAGCAAGAGTCACACTTTGGTATGTAAATATATTTTCAAGTCTTGGCACACTAAGCCTTGATGTTCATCCCTTTTTCTTCCCTTTCAAAGGTGAAATGGAGGGGGGAAATCTTATCCTACCAATATTACAAACGGTAAGCAATACCTCCTTCTGCAAAATGTTCCCCTGGAATCAAAGGCAGGCTTTGCAGAGCAAAGTGCACTAAACTTAAAAGAAACCATACGGAGTTGTCCAGCTCTTTTCACTGGAAAGGCAATGGAGGCAACATCTCCCCTCCCCTTCCACAGTTTCATTTTGGAGGCCTGCTTGTTTTCTCTCTGAGATGCACAGTTAAAATTCTTTGGGAATTTCAAATGTGATGAGTCAGTGACAGATGTGCTCTTGGGATTCTCCCTTTCCTCCCCATGGAAGAGTCATTCATAGGAGCTAACCTCTCTTCTTCATGTATGAGTGAAGAGAGGGAGTAGCTGCTACATCCTTTACCTGCAGATAGAACAAGAGGTGTGTAAGAAAATTAAAGCAATAGCACAACATGGAAAGAAACATGTTTTCCCATTTTCATTGTAGTAGGATAAGAAAGTTGCCTATTTCCCAAGATTACCATACTCCCAACAAAGCAGCAAGGGATTAAAATGCCAATACCCTTCTCTCCTTCTTTCCTCCTCACTCCATGCTGATAACAAACTCACCAGTTTTTGCTTAAGCTCTTTTAAAGACAATAAATATCCATGGGACACTTTGGAGTTCTGTCACTCAATGCCCATCTGCAATTGCATCTCAATACAACACTGTTGTTCATAAGGGGTTGTTTGCCCGTCAGTATAGACAGAGATGGGATGGTTTCACCATATACTTCTCTTACTGTCTATCTGTGAGCCAGGAAACTCTTTATAAAACAATTTTCTTTCCCCCTATAATTTATCATCACAAGAGCTCAGAGGGGTGTCTTTTAATCTAGGACAGGAATGGTAATGAGTGCCATTGGGAAAGATGAGCTACCTATGCCTAGGATTTGTTTTGAATTTGGCAGGTAAGGTACTTTCCTCTTGATAGAAATTCCCTTACAATTAAGAAGAACTTAAATGTTTCCCAGATTCAATTAATTATCCAATCCCAGCTATTTCTAGAGAGGGAATTTTTTTAAGCTATTACAAGAAGTTTTATGATGAATAATCAATGTGTGGTTAAAATAAGAGCAATGGGAACAGGTACAGCAGGTGTGTTTAAATAATGAATAGTCTGTTTTTAAAAGTTTGAGTTCTGTGATCGCTCTCACAGTAAGGCTGTGTTAAGTTGTCTAAAGGATGCCACATTGTAATCTTTGAGGATATTTTGTAAACCACAAGCCTGAGTTTAATTGCAGTAATTGTGCAGTGTTCATGCCAATGCACTAAACCTAAGATTTCAGCTCAGTTATAATTGTATGATGTTACATGTAAGAGATGTGCTTTAAATACAATCTGAGTTTTTCAGAGGTGCAAGAAGTAACACAGATAAATATTCTAAATATAAGAGCCATGTTCATTAAATGCCAGCTATGCCTTGTTTGCTGTGTCTGTTCCATAAAACATAATAAGATGCTATCTTATTCATGCACGCTAGATAAAGCATAATGCATTTTTACTTTGGGTCTTCTGCATTTTCTGTCTAAAGAATTTGAAGAAGTCATTGACTCCACTTAGGGAGATAAAATGTGAAACTTAAGCAAATGTGAGACAAAATTGTATCAAAACTCTATAAATTATTAGTTCCGTTTCTAATGTGCTCTTTGTTCAGAAGCATTGGATATAATTCTTTAGTAGGAGGTTTGGTGGTTCTTCAGAACATCCTGATAATGCAGAGAGTAGCTTGATGTCTGGTCCCTGAATGACACAGAAATTCTGAATGCTTGCAAAATACACCGGCCTCAGTTTATGTATGCAACTTCTTGGCTCTTCTGAAACTCTAGCCTCTTTAAATACCTAAATCTGCACCTAATTTAGGTTTCTTTATGGGTAACATCCTGCCATAAAACATTTCAAATGGTGAGAAAACAGACTGTGCCAGCCATAGACCTAAAATTTTTGAGGAGAATGCAAATTTTTCAGCAAAGAAACCTGCTGTTGAATTCTGTGGTCACCTGAGAGGTACACACAGCTGAGTAGAAAAGGAGGTCCAGAGTCTGAAAATTAGAAGTGGCTAAAGAAGGGGTTCTTAATCTGCATTTGTGTTTTTTGGCCTCAAGGACAAACTTGCATGGCACAAAGTGGAGTTCTTTTCCTTCTGTAAAATATCATAAAAGCTTTCCTTCAAACCAAGAGTATTAACTAGGGGGAATATGTCTTCTGGGTGCCAGAAAAAATATGTTTGTCTCCAGTTTTGATTTTTCCCACTCTGTCTAAAGCACTTGTCAAAGAGAAATAAGACAAAGAGACACTACAGCTTTGTTTTCACGTGATTTATAGCTGACATTACAAACAAGGAAAGTATCTGTTTAGTATCCTTAAAAAATTGATGCCACAGTCATGCTGTGTTTGCTGCTATTTCTGGGTAGCAATATGTTAAGCTGAGAAGTTAATTGCATTCAATGTATACCATGGATCCACAATCCCACAAGGTAGTTTGGGTTTTTTTCTGGATGAAATTCAAGAGTGAGTAGCTGAGGTATTTAAAACAGGTATCCCTCCATTGGTCAGAGAATAAATTTGCATTTATCTACTATACTTAATGGATAAAATTTCTGCTCTGATTCATCAGTCACCTCTATGGAAGTTTTATGTCATGGAGGTTTTTGAGCTCACTTGAACATATGCTGGCAATATTTTGTTCCAAAAGGATTAAGTTTGTAAAATTTACTTTCCACATCTCCGTGTCTCTATCCTCCTCCTTTTCTTTCTTCCTGCCATCCAAATAGCTTTTGAACAAATAACTTTTGAATAGAAGAATAGCATATTGAAAGATAACCATATCAAACATGTCAAACTTTCTTGGAGGTCAACTGAGTGAGAATGCAGGGGAGTTAGACACTCAGTGCCCCTACCTGTAAAGAAGGATGCAAAATAATTTAGTTTAGATTTTTACTGGTAGTTAGTTTTAGAAGAGCCTTAGAAATGTCTTCACCACAAGACTAGAGTTGATGGTAAGGTGAGATACAAATCTGGGAGAAAAAACACCTCCTTAGTTCTTTAACTCCTTGATTAATATAAAGAGCAGTAATTCTGTCTTATGGAATAATTAGCCAAATTCATGACTGCTTTTTCCTTATTTCTCAAATAAACACTCTCAGAATAGTTTCTGAATCCTTGGAGTTATTAATTTCTTATTTACATTGTATATTTTGCTTGCAAAGCCACGTCATGCAGAAAGCAGCATTGCGGTCATTTTGTAAGTTCTAAGTCACCTAATTATATGTATTTATAAATACATACTGTAGTGTATTTTAGAAAAAGCAATACCCTTTATATGTGCAAGCTAGAATCAGTCTTAATTTCCCTCTCCACAGCCCTAATTCATTTGTGAATTGTGTTCTATTGGATGGGTGAAGCAATGAAGTACCACCAAGAGAATCTGACTCCTGAAGTTTCTTTCCAACATAAAGGCTGTTCGATATTTCTTTGTCTTTCTGCATGACTATGAGTATGCATGCACACACATGCACACACAAGTATGTATATAAATGCACACCTTTTCTGGCAGTGTTCCTTCCTGGCCCTAATTGGTGCTTTTTAAATGTCTTAATAATGTCTTTATTGCTGCTGTGTGTGTCTTTCACATTGTTTATGTGCACATTTTGCTTTATTGCTTTAATCACTATTTTACTCATTCTGTAGTTATGTGAATACTTCCTTCATTACAACACCTTCAAATAAACTCATTTTTGTCTGGTACTACTATCTGGTTTTAATTTTCTCTCATCTTAACAAAAACTGTTTCAAGAAACCAGCTGAAGTGGCAAAATGATAGGCAAGATTACAGTATCTCTTATTTAGGAGTCAACAGGTCTTGCATTAGAAGTGAATGCTATTATCTTTGATTTGCAGATTGGGAAGCCGAAGTACAAAAGCAATTTGTCCACAGTCTACCAGCATGCTAGTGGTATAGTTGGGAATAATCCTTCAATTCCCAATATTGATCAAATGCTCTTTCAATGACAGCATCTGTGGTCTCACTCAACTTGTAGCAGGTCATGCCAGTGAGAACTGAAATAGTGTTTGCCAATTTTGCAGCTCCAAGAAGAATACTCATAATATAAAGATAAATTTAAGCCATTATCATTATCTCAGAGTTACAAACTGTGCTTTCCTTAACTGTTTAATCTAAAATACCCTTTAGTCTTAAAACTAAGCTCTGTGACATTTCATTTAGCTTTATTATCTTTTCTGCTTAAAAAAAGTTAAAGCAGCTCATTTGGTTATATGGGCTGAAGATATAAAAATTTAGTTTTATTGAAACCTACATGCCTTTTAGTGGTTTAATGTTAGTGTGTTTAAATTGATAAAAGCACCAGTGTCAATATGAAAAAAGGAAAATATCCAAACCAACTCTTCTTAAAAACCCTTGGCAATAAAGGCATACTCTACTAACATTTCCATTTTAAAATTATGCTTCAGAGGTTCAATCAGTCAGCAGTCTAGGGTATTAGTTCTTTTAAGTGAATGCAAACATTCTTCCTTTTCTACTTTTAAAAAAGTGTCAAATCAGTCCTCTTTCTTTTATGTTGAGCAAGGCTAAACAAGTTAGTGAAGTCCTGTGTTTATAAAGTGCCAAAGAGTAGACAGTGATGTTCAGATATCACCTTCACCTGTGCAGTGTTCAAACAGCTTACTAAGCCTGCTCTAGTTTGTCTTTATATGAGAAAGAAAGGCCCTGAAGGAAAACCCAAAGTACCCTAAAAAAAGAATCAGAAGATTTTTTAAAAGAGAGTAATTTTTTACATAAAGATGAGTCCCACAGAGAAAGGGTTTAATACTGCAAATACTGGGCTCTATTTGGCTTAGTTTTGGTGTTGTCTATCAGTTGAGGTTATTCCTGATGATGTGACTTTTTTTAGCAGTAAATGGATTGGTTTCATTTCCTGACTAAATAATAATTTTGCTGCTCGTGTTGGTAGTTGGTAATTTCAAGATGGAGCACTACTTGTTTTCATTTCTGAAGACTTTTGAGTATCCAGAATAGTAGTGGAAATGGCTCTTAAAGCAATTCTTAGGAATTATGATGATCTGTTACCAGGATTTGAGAACAGGGAAGTTACTGAATATCAAAACAGGGGGCAGAGGCAGACTGGAAAATCCCAAAGCTGACATGGTGCTGAAATATGAAGCTTTTATCAAAATCACAGAATCACAGAATGGTTTGGGTTAGAAGGGACCTTAGGGATCATTTAGTTCCAATCCATACCCACAGGCAGGGACACCTTCAGCTAGACCAGACTGCTCAGGGCCCCATCCAGCCTGGCCTGGAACACTTCCAAGGATGGGGCATCACTAACTCCTCCCTAGAACCACTTCCACTACCGCACNGTTGTCTATCAGTTGAGGTTATTCCTGATGATGTGACTTTTTTTAGCAGTAAATGGATTGGTTTCATTTCCTGACTAAATAATAATTTTGCTGCTCGTGTTGGTAGTTGGTAATTTCAAGATGGAGCACTACTTGTTTTCATTTCTGAAGACTTTTGAGTATCCAGAATAGTAGTGGAAATGGCTCTTAAAGCAATTCTTAGGAATTATGATGATCTGTTACCAGGATTTGAGAACAGGGAAGTTACTGAATATCAAAACAGGGGGCAGAGGCAGACTGGAAAATCCCAAAGCTGACATGGTGCTGAAATATGAAGCTTTTATCAAAATCACAGAATCACAGAATGGTTTGGGTTAGAAGGGACCTTAGGGATCATTTAGTTCCAATCCATACCCACAGGCAGGGACACCTTCAGCTAGACCAGACTGCTCAGGGCCCCATCCAGCCTGGCCTGGAACACTTCCAAGGATGGAGCATCACTAACTCCTCCCTAGAACCACTTCCACTACCGCACCACTGGACCTGAAGGACCACAAGGATGTTGAAGCTTGTGGATTTATCATCAAATCCTATACAGAAGGAAGAGCTGAGAATAAACCTGTTCAGTATTGGTGGCACTACTGAGTTTTTCTTCTTAATGCTTCACAGAAGGAAAATAAAAATGCAAGTGAGATATATTTTAGGGAAAGTTAAATATGTGTAATGAAAAGGTTCTTATTCTGTCAAGTGCTGCATCAAAAGATTTTTCATGAGTTATTAATAGTAATTTTCTTCATAAACCTTTCCTGTCCAAAAGAAACAAATGGATCTGAAGTGTTTCCTGCTAATTCTCACTTCTAAAATGTAGAATTTCATAATACTTTTTAACATGAGTAAACCCCTCCTGTAGGGTGTTCAGACATATCCTTGAAGACTATTTTAACTCTTAAGGTCCAAATCTACCTTCAAGGAATGCAGTATCTAATCCATCTTTTCTACTGCTGAAATATTTTAATGCTTCCCATGGTAAAGCTAAGGCAAAAAGCATTCTTATAATACAGGGTATCAAAATAATTTTATGCAATGCGGGTGTCTGCAAGAACACAGTACATTGCATACCAAGAAATTTTCTTATGCAATCCCTGCATGCTCTGCTGAGCCTTGTATTGGACCTATGACGATAATTTTTTTAAGACACAAACAGGACAGGGATTCTGGAGAACACATTGATTTCAGTTTGTTTGATTAAAAAAATTAAATCCAATATCAAGCTTTGGGGAGAGGAAGAACAAGGGGGGAAATACTGTTTATTTAGGCAGTTCAAGGGATTTGAGAGATCAAGGATATGCTCATTAAGAGGACTGAAGATGCTAATAAGGAAGTCAACAACTGTTGTCCCAACTTAGTCAAATGCTAAATATATTTGAAACAGAAAGCATGAGGTTACTACAGGTGATGTACTGTTCCCTTTGCAATGACCAATTTTGTTCTGTTTGTAACTTTCTCATAGGATATGTGATTCTCCTCCCCCTTTCAGCCCCTTTTGCTTTGCAGGAGCACAGCTTCCTTGGGAGCAGCTGTTGCTGATGTAACTATCCCCATGCTGGTAAAGCGGTCAGGCTACAAGGACATATCATTATCCTCAAAAGGTTATCACACGTGGAATGACACAGTCATGGATTGGATATTGTAGTGGGAGATCCTGAACAGCCATATCTTTTGACACCAGGATTTTTTTTTGCAGTTCAAGGACTGAGAGCTCAGTTTGTTGACTGAGATTTTCATAAATAACTTTGGTTTGAGTTTGTTTTTTTTTTTTTTGCTTGACACATGAATACTGTGGTGTTATGAAATCCCCCATAAGTTACAACTGTTTGTATTAGATTCTTTTTAGTTAATGGAATGTAAGTTTATTGTTAAGCATATTAAGAAATTTGAACTAGTATGATAAATTTTAACTGCAGATTATAATAGAGCATTCTTAACATCTCAAATATGGTTTCTTCTTACTAAATTGAGATGCCTGTCAAGAATGACATGTTTTTTGGCTGTTGTAGAGCTAGCTTCATGAAAACTCCTAGCAGTTTTCTACATCCCTGAGTGCAAGAAACACTGGCTTTAGAGAGCATGCTTTCATAACTTCATGAGCTGCAGTGACCTGTTCATTAAAGCAGAGGGTGACTCAGTCAACAATTTAACTTCTCCTGCGGTTTATTTTTTTACCCTATTCAAAGAAACTTATTTAACCTAAGTAATGTATATAAGAATGCTTCCTTACTGGTTTTGGATTCTTTAAGGGCTTGTTTGCCGTGACATAGTCCCTCTTTTTGTAATATTTTATGGGTTTTTAATAGCCAAGAGAAACAGTGAGGTTGTAGTATTGGTAAAAGCTTTTGAAGCGGTGGTGGATCTTCCTCTTTTTCTTTTCCATACCCAGAAAGGAGTATTGGGGCAGAGGGGAGAGGAAGGTATTAAGACCACTGGAAAGTAAAGGCATGTGGCTGGTGCTACACAGAAATGTTTTAGCCTGTAGTCCTGAGGCCTCATTGTTTCCTGCAATCCTCTGGCTTTTCCTGACATTTAACTCTGCACCTCTTTGCTGATACCAATGCTGTTCAAGAAGGGGCAGAGGGATGTAGAATAATTTAACTCTTCACAAATATTGAGAAAATGAGACAGTCAGGTAACATATGAAAGCCCCTACAGTACTCCCACAGTAAAAAAGGGCAGTAGCATAAGCTCAACAAAAGTAGGGACTGAAGGGTCTTCACAGCACAGCTGCCCTGGCAAGCAGGCTTTGCTATTTTTATTGCTCATGCTATTCCTTATTAAATCACCTACCTATCTTTTGCCTTGCCACTGACAGGGGATGATCTCTTCAACTTGCCTAAAGAACTCATCGAGTTTCCCTTTTAAACAACAGAACAACTAAGTACTGAACAATTAAAGCTCAATATTTTCTGCAAATTAAACGTGAACATAAAATGTTTACAGCTTCACAAGCAGCTTCAGTTTAAGAAATCATGCTTCATTTCTTTTTAAGTATGGCTAAATTTATACGGTCTAGAGAACAGCATAGAAAAATCAAATAAATTCTGTAATTACTCAGGCTATGTTTAATTTACCTGCCATAAATACTGAACCTACACTAAAAAAGAAAATTGACATCCAGATCATAATGTACTTCCTTCAGTATAAAAATATGTCCAGCTTCTTTGAAACAAATGTATAAATTCAAGACTTTTTTCTGCAAGTCTGCACTCCCTTAGAGAAAAAAAGTCATTGTGTACTGCCCAGGTATTCAGTGAAATCACTCAAAAGAGGAACTATTCATAAAATAGGGCCTGAGAGACACAGGAAATATTTTCCATCCTTATTTCAGATCTTATATCTGTCCCTGGAGTATAATAGGACAGGTTATTATCCCCTTGTTCATCATGAAGATTAATGTACAGACCAGCTGAAAATATTACTGTTCTGTTGAGACCAATTGGAAGATCTTCAGACCTATGTGAACCCAAGTTTAAACATTTTAAATAGCAGAGCTAACACCTCGCCTTAGCTGGACACAAGTGCCTCAGGCTATTACATCCTCTGTGATACTGCTGAGGGAGAGTGAAGGTCCTCCAAAGCTCTGCCTTACTTGTGACATCTTTTATACAGACTTTACTGTTAAATGTTACAATGGGAAAGTGCCTGAGTTTTTACTCTTAACTCAGATGAAATGAAACAAAAAAAAAAAGTGT